>JARHVA010007531.1:110000-400000 GCA_037957365.1 Torreya grandis | reverse complement strand
TTTGACTGGTTGTTGTTATATGTTTAATATGAACATATTTTTTAATCCACTGTTGTAATATTATTTCATGGAGATATAATACTATAAGTTGCTTAGTGGTTAAATAAATTGGTAGTCTAGATAATAATTACCTGGATGGTATGTTATATTGAGGTTTGTTTTTGGATTCTATTTATTATTTGTAAAAAAACTAGATGAATTGATTAAATACACTTCATTTGATAAATTAATTGAATTATTTTGATATTTTTGTACTTAATTTTAATTAGAAAAAGTGAATTATTTTAATGAATCTATTAGTTTTTATATTATTTTACATTTTATCAAATATCACATTCATGACCCTAATTAAGAAGTGGATAGATTCCTCTAGCGTAATTACCATCATCAACATAAGATAAGGTGTAATATTTTCACATGGTGTGTATAAACTTGACTAATGCTAGGGCTCATTTATTATTGAAAACATTGACCAAAATAATGTTTGATAAATATTGTCATTTCATATGTTTATATAGTTTCCATATTTTTGAAATATCATATTAGAATTGATTTCTTTATTATACACATTTTATATTAGATATCTTCAACACACAAGTTCTGATTTGTTACTATAGATTCATACATCATCATTATCTACCCATTAATGAATGGAGGGTCATCTCCTTGTTTGGGAGATACTGTAGGGGTTTCATGGTCCATTGTTTGTGTGGAAAAGTGTTTAGATGATGATCTCCCTCCTACTTAGAGTATTATACTTGAGACTAGACTTTATATTACAAATTGATTCTTGAATCATGGAAACTCTTTAGTCATGGGACTATGCTTAGAGGAGCTTCATATCATGTTTATCATTTGAGATATTTTTTATTTATTGTTGAAAACTATAACATTTAGAAATTATACTTCTATAGTAGAGGCTATAATTTTGTATCAGTTGTGGCTAAATTTGTACTATTTTATTTATGATATGATTCAATATTTATGGTTATTTTTTAATTATCATGATTTCTATATCTATTCATGGTGATCCTTAGCTAAGTGTATTAAGTATAACATTTTTGGTTAGCTAAATTTAATATAGCTATTTAAAGATCACTAGTTAGGTTTCTCATGGTGAAATCTATATGTTGAATATGTGTATTTAATTTTTTAAAAATATGTATTTCAATATTATGTTAAAACCTAATGGGGTTGTTACATTATGTTACCAAAGGTGAGGCTCAAACTCTAGGACTTAATGTGTCTACTAACACAAACATATTATCATGATAAATATAAATAGAAATGGTGCATGCTAGACCCAAAATTGAGGGTGCTTTGAATACTAAACCAATTGTTGATCCAAATTAGTTTGTCATTAAGCAAGTTATGAAGTTGTATCAAATCCTTACAACATTTTAAGACACTAGGGACTAAATCATGGCCCTAGTATAAGAAGTGCATGGCCATGAAGAGCAGAATGCTCATGAGGAACTTGAAAATTATCCTAATGACCATGAACATCTTCAAAGGTAGATATATGAGGAGGTTTCAAAGGATAGAAGAGATCCAAGAGTTGTAAACTTAACATGCAACATGAAAAGTGTGAATCCACCCAAATTTAATGCAACCAAATTTTTGGATGGTGATGAAGCATGGGTAATAGAAATAGAGAATTATTTTGATATTTTTAATTATTTTGAATTCATAAAAGTAGTTTGGAGAGTTTATCAACTTTTTAGTGAAGTAGTGACTTGGTGGGCAAACAAGAATCTTGAGATGAACCTCGACTCAACCACCCCCACTTGGTAAAAATTTGTCACACTATTTAGTTCATGATGGATTTCATAACTATACTTCAATAAAATTCTTAAGGAATCTTGGAATTGTAATCAATGGAATTTATCAATAAATGAATATTGGGAGAAATTCACGCAACTTCTTAATTATGTACCTCAGTATTAGGTAGGTGAGAGGTTAAAAATCAAGAAATTAATCATGGTATTGAAACCTTAGATTGGATATGATGTAGATGTGAATGGTCCATATACCATGGATTTGGCGTTTGAGATGGAATCTAAGCAAGAACAAAAACTAAAATCTCTTTCGCAAGCTAGAGATAAGTTTAATAATAATTTTGGAAGTTTTGAACCAACTTTAAAGAAGAAGAAATAGAAGAAAAGGAGTGTAGATTCTAAGGGTAAGTTAAATAATCCTAACACCATGTTCAATAGTGGTTCAAGGAATAGGAAACCTAGTAATGGTTTAAATGATGGTTTTAAGGGAAACTAATAGTCTGAAAGGAGAGGACCGGTTCGAGGTTGAATTATTTATAGAGGTGACCATTTTTATTTCAATTTTTTTTAGGATAAATTGAATAATAATTTTTCAACTTCTCAATAATGTACATTTTAATAATGGACTCATGTAAATGTTGACAATCGATAGGCTATGTATCAAGATTTAACCATATAACTATCTAGTATTTTGTTTGATCATCTATTTTATATTTTAATTGATACATGTCATACATAATGTTTCATTTCTCTTAGAATGCTTAGAAAATTATTGATAAAAGTTTTGATTCCATCGAGTGTGTCACCATGCGGTGCTTTAGTTATGTTGGTCAAATATAAGGATGGTACTTTATACTTATGTATATATTACATGATGCTGAATAAAGGAATGACCAAGAAAAGATATTCATTTACACATATTGATAAATTTTTTGATCAAATGCAAGGGTTATAGTATTTTCTAAGATTGTTCTTAAATCAGAGTATCACCAGTTGAGAATCTATGAAGAGGATACCCCTAAAACAATGTTCAGGACTTGATATGGGCACTACAAAGTCAAAGTGTTATCATTTGGATTGATAAAATATATAACAACATTTATGAATATTATGAACAATATGTTTAGAGATTAATTGGATATTTTTGTGTTGGTCTTTCTTAATGACATCCTCACTTTTTCCAAGGATGAGAAAGAGAACTTACAACATCTAAAACTAGTTTTTTAACATTTGCCGAAGCATAGATTATATGAAAACCTATGTAAATGTGCATTTCTATAAATTAAAGTGTAATAAATAATATATATTATCTCTATAGAAGGAATATTTTATATAATCTAGACTTATCAATAGTCCAAATTTTCAAAAACTATAAAAAATAAATTAGACTATATCAAGATTAGATTGCACTAGATCGAGATTAATTTAGATTTATTACAAATAAATCACATCTGTCTAATGTATTTTTGATAAGTCTAAATAATTTGAAATGATCATAAATAATTAGAGGTTGAAAACTATCAAAAATAAATTGGACTTCATCAAGAATTACTTAGATTTATTACAAATAAATCACATCTATATTTTATATTTGCAATAAGTCCAAATTATGTGGCCATTCAAACTGATTCACATACCATGCATTTAAAAATAATAAGACTTAGTGGTTTATTTATTAAGTATAAATAATTCATACATAAATTAGGTTCTCAAGTGATATATGATTTAAAACACCTGGGAAGATTAGGATTCCATGTGTCATCAGTTGATTGGATCATGAACTATATGTTTAATCTGATTTGGGTGATGTCCTCCTAACCATCAAAGTTTATCTTATATTTATGTACATGCCACATGTCGACCATGAGAGTTCTATTATTATATTATTAATATATTTTCCCACATATTTGAATTACCAAGATTATGATGCATGTTACAATCTCATGTGCTCATATTGTTTTGGAATTTTGTTTAGATTGGACATCCTTCCACATAATTGAGTCATTGAGATTATGCCATGCGGCATATTATTGGTTCCTTCTATGAAGGGTAATTTGAAAAAATGAAAAGGTGAATAACATTTTTTGATATACCAATGACAAAGAACAAACCTTGATATGCATGTGGGACATTATGATGCATAAATCCTAATGACCTTTTTGCATACATAGGAATATCACAGTGTATTTTTCAAAACATGAAATCTAAAGTGTAAATTATCAGATGTACAAATTATGAAGACCATTCGCTGAAGATCATTTTGAAGGAAACAAAATGTGAAGTTTAATTAGAGAAACTGAAAAGCCGAAGAGGTTTTCATGATTCATAAAATATGATCTATCTATTTGGAATACACAAAATCTAAAGACCATTTTGAATAACAAAAAAGTGAAGTGGATGTTCCAACAGTCAAATCTTATTTAATAAATGCACAGTTATTGATATATTGAATTTTCATAGTATAAAATGTAAAACTCAAATTCTAAAATGTATTTTCTAGGACCCAAAATGTGAACTACTACTAAAAATAAATATAAATAAATAAAATAATAAAATATTACATTTCCAAAAAATTGACAAAATTTTAAAAATAAACCTTCATACTTCTCATTCCAAAATTAAGGAAATACCATTTCAAATTTCCCAATCCTTTTATCACTATATTTTTTAGTTCCTAGTGGGATGACACATTCAAATAGTATGTTACAATTCCTTTCAAATAATCAATGAGAACAAGTGTATGACCTCTATAATTTTAATTTGGTTTCCAAGCGTAGATAATAATATCTATCAATATAGATGGTAAAGATGTGTCAGTTAGGTTTGGCTTTCATTTCTTATCTAAACAACCTAAATATGTTTTTTCTTCTTCTGCATCTCTTTCCCTTGCATGAACTGGGATTAACTAATCCACATTAACCCTTCATTATATATCCCCATTTATTTGTATCATCTTAATATTGATTTTCTCTCTAGTAACCTATACTATGTAGTACACTCCTATAGAATCATCAGGTCTAAAAAATAACATCTCTTTGATTTGCACATCTTGAGTTGGATTAAATACATTTCTTGTTCTTTTTATTCTTGGACCAATATATGTATATGTATATGTAACTCCAAAATAAATGGTCCTATCATGAACCATTTTGTGTAGATCTCGATGCAGGGGTATGTCATGATGAGTTCTATTCCAAAAATCTCCTATTCCCTCAACTTCATAAGGAAACATGTCTTCTTTCATTATTTCATGGATTTTTTGGAAGTAATATGTTATATCCTTCCTCTTACTATTTATGGCCAAACCAAATTCATTAAATTTATATACATAATTATTCAAGTTATATTTAATTTCTATTTCACTCTTTTTTGTACTTCTATCTGAGTCTTTGTAATAATGAAATCTTGGGACATTTATCTATTTTTCAAGTCTTTGAAATATATTTTTGTCAGATTACCTTATATAAAAATTTACTCACCATTTTTTTTTAATTCCCCATAATGTAATCAAGGGGGACCAATTTCTATCTCTTGTAGATTTTTTGCAATGCATAATAGTCTAACCTTGATTTATGCATAGAAGAAAGTATTGACCTTTTGTCAAGCCTACTATTTTGTTTCTTCCCTTTAGATGGTAACTATTAACATACTCTTTGAAATCCACTACCTTTTAAATCAAATTTTCCATGAAGTTTATTGTATTTTCACACGTCCTATAAGTGTCCATTATCTCCACCACACTCCATACATCTTTCCTCTTTATAAATTTAGATAGGTTTCCAAATGTGCCATCGATGTCCTCATGGGTATGTTATATAGGGATAAATAGGATGTTGACATCGATAAAAACACATTTATATACAAGGAGAAATAAATATTTGTATATGTAGCATTAGTTATATATAAGTTTAAATTTTTTTTAAATATAATTATGGATGGAAGTACCCATTATTATTATCCCCACAATAATTGTCTAGATGAAGGTATATCCTTGAAGAAGGTTTATTGAAGGCACCAATTGATTATGTTTCTTCTCTATATTCTTTGCATTCAGGGTAGTAATTGTTAGACAAAAGTGCATCACATAATGGATATCTTGAAGATCTAGGTTTATGTTGTAAAGATCCATAAGTATCTATCACTTTTGTTTCCATATCCCTAAAACACTTATTTAATGAGGTGATAGTAAATTTTGACCCTCCAAGAATATATGGTATAAAATCCCCATATCAACCTCCACCATGACCATGTGTTATATTCCCTTTCATTGACAACTCTAATGATCTATAGATAAATACTTTGATTTTTGTCACTATGCTCAGTAAAAATGCTTTTTAATGTTCCACCTTGTCATGAATGACATTGAGGAATTATTTAGGTTATTGTTCTAACATTCATTTATGTGTGTAATAAATTTGTCTTGCAGAAAGTATTTGATTTGAGTGTTTCATGAATTCTTGATTGTTAAGATCTTCCTAATCTCTATAGAGGGACACAAATCACTTTTATTGAGTCAATAACATACATGTTTTACACCTAGTGAATTCATCAGATGGGGTAATGATCACATCATGAAAATTATTTCTCCACATGTTATTTTATTTTGGTTGGGATATTGGCTCATATTACATATCTACTAGTTGTGCATTGATATGGCACCTCATAAATTCTTGAGTGAAAGATGATGGAAGATGTCAAAAATTTTCTTATGATATGTCTATGTCTATCTAGTATGTTAGTCATGGAGAGCATCTAAAAAATCATCACCAATTAGTCCAACAAATCTTTATCTACCATTGTCTTCTTTTGTGGCTTTTTTTGAAATCTCCCTTTGCCTCCTATCGATTGTGGTGAAATCAAACAAACTTATCCTTGCATATTTTAGCATCTCAAATGAAAATCCGAACTAAAATTTTTTTTGGTGCAACATTTATCCATATACATTATTAAAATTCACTATCTATGCTTTCATAAAACTCCACTTGGCTGACTGAAGTGTTTGGCTGATTTATTTTTTAGCTAAAGTAATTTTAAGCATGATTTATATATTTTGGATGCCATTATACTAGGAATGTTAGGAAAAGAGTGACTTCATTATCCACTATGTCCCAAATGTTTCTAATTTCTTTCTCCTTTGGTTTCATATGTGTTAAATTAATTTCTCTATAATTATTTGTGTCCACTATTTTGTTGGAAGGCCATCTGACAATAGATTTTCTAGTTACCTTTGTACTTCAAGTCTCACAATGTTGTATAACTTGCCTTATGTAAATTCTAAATGCATTTTCTATCATTGGGATAGGAATGCAATGAAAAATCTCCCCTAGTTGTGCAAATTCAACATAGCTGAAAGAAATGTTTTCATCATTTTCAAGAACTATACATTTATGCAACAAATGTACCCTTTTTTCCCAAAAAAAATCTTTTGGGATTTGAATTGTGGTAGGACCATTCATATATCAAACAAATGAATCCAAGTAAGGGTTTTATTTTTTAAATGGTTGTATATGTATAACTAAACTCAAATTATTTTGTCTTTCTTTCATGTTATTATCTATATAAAACTTGTCGATGATGTGTTGCATCATTCTTGTGCTCCATATAGTAAAACTATCAACTACATCCCCCAAATTATCACAGAATTTATAATAAATGGAAGTGATAGAGTCAGAGTAACAAATACACATTTAATTGGTATTTCCTCATTGTGTCATTTAGAAGTAATATTTATGGGTTGTATAGATTTAACATCTGCAACTACCACTTTGTGTATTATTCCTTCACCAGTGACCTTACCATTATTTATGAGAGAAATATAGTATCCATGTCGAAAATCCATTGATGTATGATTTTTCATCCTAAACATTTTCAAAAGACATGAGAATAGTTGTTAATTAGGTTATTTATAAAATTAGTCTAATTTATACATATATGCAGGAGATAAATCTATATTTATACTAGAACATATTCATGGAGATATGTTAAAACCTAGCAATGTTAAAAAGGTAATGTATAACATTTTTTTAATGACATAATTTATGTCAATCCAAAAAAATAATAACTTTTAATATCATATACTACATACTTCAATTCTTGCTTCATCTTACTTTTAAGGTATCTCCTACAAGATACATTTCAAACATGCATTAGAGCAGAACATCCACATAGATAAAAATAGATAATTAAGTAAATATTCAACCATGTATTATATTACAATAAAAAAATATAATAATCAATGGGTATTTTGAGAAAAATTATGAAAAACAACTAGTTTATTATATTTTGGGATCCTGTATTGGATTTGAACTGCTATTGTAAACCCAAAAGTTTGAAGGTATCTCTTGTGAGATAGCTTTCAATCATGCATATGGGTACCATTGAAGGTTTGAAGGTAGTAATAGGTTATACCTTGAAGGGCCTTATAATACCTTCAAAAATACCTATGACATTAAGCTTAAGACTTTATTTTTTGGTAGTCAAGGACATGTGGCATGCACGCACAAACCTGAGACATTTCAACACTAAAAAAATAGAAATATTTCAAGTTCACTGGGTGAGAGAATCTTTATGATTATGATAAGTGTATCCATATTTTGTACTTATCCTTGTAAGAGAGATTATTGTAGACATTTTGTTTGAAACAATTCCCTAATAGAATTGGGTCTTCAAGATTTTTTCCTGACAGAATTTGGTTTGTAGACATTTTGTATAAAATGAATCCCCCTTTAGGATTCCTTTTCCTTATGAACCTACCCTTTAGCCCTTCTAAAATTATCTCTTACCCTTTGATAATTTTTTCTGGATCGCTTTACTTGACTAACCTACCCTTCAACATTTTTTGTAGCCATGTTAGCCTAACATAATTTCCCTTCATTGTATTTCAAATACCCTTTGGATTTTTGAAATGGCCCTTTCCCCATTGAAACAGACCCTTCAGTGCTTTTATCTTAGACCATTCTACCCTATGAAGTATACCTTTGGGAATGTTTTACCATGAATTAGACCCTTTGGACCATTCTACACTTACCCTTTGGGATAATGGGTGTGTCCTTTACCATCTGAAACCTACCCTTCAACATTTTTAAAAATACCATTCAAGCTTTTTATCAACACCACTTTAACCTTTGAGACTTTTGTCTTGGACCCTTTTCCCTCTAGGACTTATCCTTCAGGACATTATCCTTGGCCTTTATCCTATGAAGTATACCCTTTGCAACTTTTATCATCATCACTTTGAACTAATAAGTACACCCTTCATATTATTGCATAATGAAAATGACCCTTTGGACTTTTCCAAATAACCCTTCAAGATAATTGCTTTAGACATTTGGCTCAAAATTATTTTCATGATGATATTACAAAATGGAGTTTTCATTATGGTTATTCTTTAAAGATTAGTCCCCAACATAAAATTGAATACCTTGAAGAAATTTTGAAAGGTTTCTCTTAGGGGATACCTTCAAAGTAGCTTTAAGGGTACTACAATTCCCTTCAAGGTATCTTTTAAGGAGAAATGGGGACCTATTTTTTTAGATTATGGTCTTAATTTTGATCCCCTCTTTTATATGCTTATGAAAAATATGGGAAAATATTGAATATTGGCCTCTTATACCCTTGGCAAGATTGAAATCATATTGTGTTTTCATAAGACTAACTCTTTCATTCTATTGGGTTTGTTGTATCATTTCTATATTTTCAATCTTATACTTTGAGACTTATGCAATTTGTCTTTTTGTGTTTTATGTTTTGGGTGTTTTCTTCAATGCCTTTATCAACTTTATTTCTTATGGAATTTATCTTTGTTGGAGAGATTGTAGACATTTTGTCAAAAATAATTCCTCGATAAAATTGAGTCTTTAGGCTTTTTGCCCAACAAAATTTGGTCTAGAGACATTTTATCCAAAACAAATCCCCTAAAATAATTCCTTTGCCTTATAAACCTACCCTATATCCTTTCTTAAATGATCACTTACCCTTAGAACTTTTGTCCAGTATCCCTTCATCTAACTAACCTACCCTTCAGCCTTCTTTTTATATCCATCTTGGCATGATAGAATTACCCTTCAACCTTTTTGAATTACTCTTGGAATTTTTGAAATCACCTTTTCCTGTTTGAAATGAACCCTTCAAAACTTTTGTCTAAGACCTTCCTACCCTAAAAATTAGACCATTTAAGTATTTTTTCCATGAATTAGACCCTTTAGACCTTCCTGCACTTACCCTTCATGATAATGGGCATGGCCCATTGCCATATAGAACCTACCTTTTAGCCTTTTAAAAATTCTATTTAGCATTTTTGCAAAGACCCTTTGAGGTTTTTATCATCTCCAATTTACCCTCAAATATTCTTTTATTGGGCCCTTTGCCCTTAAAGACTTATTATTTAGGATGTTATCTTCAGCCTTTATCTTATGAAGTAGACCCTTCATGACTTTTGTCATGGTCACTTTGACCTATGAATTAGATCCTTTAGATTTATTGCCTGATGAAAATGACCCTTCATGATAATTGCCTTGGATATGTTTCTTGAAATAATTTTCTTGATGATATTAAAAAATGATGGGCTTTTTGTTGTGGCTCTTATGTAAAATATCGGTCACCAACATAAACTTGAATACCTTACTACCAAGAAAAATATTAACTCCTTCCATACTTATCAAAAATAAAGTTAATGTGTTTTCTAATGATATATACTAAATACCCCTGCTAACTTGAGATAACAAAGATTGAATTATAAAGGAATATAAAATCAAGATTAACATTCGTCATCTATGTCACACAAACAGTTATTCAATGTAAAATCCTATATATGTGATACACAATCATTGGAAGCCTTCATTACTTTAAATCAAACTTGAATTAAAAGTCTCCTACTATCCTATCGAAACAAAAGGCCCTAGATATTATCTCAAAGAGAATTGTGATTAAAACAATGATTAAGCTAGAGTTGAGTAGATAATATAGCATACATAATACCTAGAAGAAAACTACAAATAACATAAAAAGTATATTACAATGGTGTCTTCATCCAGCATATTTAGGGGATCAAATCCAACATCACCATACTCATTTAAGGAATCCATAGAGTTCATAGATATAGTGTTTGATTCCACCTTATTAAAAAATAGGTATACCAACTATTCAAAGCTATGGGATGTAGTGGATTTGATAGATGTATTTTAATTGGAGGATGAGATGATACCAACTAATAGGTTACTTCTAAAAGAAATATTATCTTTCAAATGCCAAAGGTTACATTTTTATTTCACTGAGCCATAGTTAATGCCATGCATCTATGTCTTATGATATTTCTTCTTCTCAAGAAATATATTGTTGGATGCCTTTCTAAATTATTCTAGTAATAAAATAGTGGTCACATGCATTTTAAGATCTAACTTCCAAAGATACCTATCTTTGAACATCCCTGATGGACACTAATAAAAGCATACATTACCATAGTTTATCATAGAGAGATCAATTGAGAAGACATTATCTTCATGGTTACTCTTAGGATAGACCATTGCATGGAAAGGGAAAAAGCCAAAGGGTCCAATTTACATAGACAATTTTAGAATGGGGATTTTCAATTTAGACTAGATTTCAATACTTTAAATGATGCTCACTCATGATGTTGCATATGCCATGAGAGAGATAATCATCTTCCACCTGATGGAGTAAATAATTCACAAAAAAAGCGTCCATCAAATTTGGGCAATTTATATATGATATCATATTTTTTAGATGTTAAGGTAATCTATTATAGAGACCTCAAGAAATTGTGAAGCCCAGCCATGGACTACATAAAGAATAAAATTTGTGATCCTTACTATTTTATGAACATATATCCCTACACTAAGAACATGGTTAGGATAGCCAATATGTCTATCCATAGATTTGGCAAGCCATTCATGGCTCACCCATGCCCAAAATTGAATTAAATATCATTAAAAACCTGGAAGGTAAATGGGATTATTTCTTCTATCTGATCTTCACCATTACATTGATTTGGGGAAACAAGGTTAATCCTTTCTATCTCCCAAAATATGTTTCATACAAGTTGGTATATTAAGAAATTGCTTTCCAACTATGGTGGAGTGTTAAAGAGGACCTATCAAGGCAGAATAAGGATTTGGTATTTAGTCACCATATAACAATTGGAAGAATGGTTTACACAATAAGGAATCATTTTAGAGAATTGGGTGATAAGTTAAAGATTTATCCTTTCCCCATTATTTTGCATAGGGATTGGGATCAACATGGGCTTATTTAGAAGCACATATAAGGATTTAACATCCCCTATAGCTATGTTCCCTATTCATATGATTTTTTGTTTCTTAATGCAAATGATGATGTAGATGTGTTGGAAATAAAAAGTATTATTATACTTTGAGAAGATCATTTAATAATGATCTAGGATGATCCTTTAGTCATAGTAAGGGAATTGGATAGTAAGAAGGCTCTACATAAATGATGGGAAAATTTTGACTTATAGAGAGGACAGTCTAAGGAGTAATCCAAGGACCAAGTGGTTCCCTCATCTCAAGTCCTCCCTTTGAATTTAAATTTGAAGACTATGAAGAAAGAGTCCAACTTGTTTCAACCTAGGAACAAGTTGGGGAACATAAGTAGGAGACCCCATCAATTTAGATTATAATCAGGATGAGATCACAAGAATAATGAGATGGTAGTAGCATTCAAGTGAGTATTGCTATGCATCAAACCTAGATTACCACATCTATTTGGATGGAAACATAAGAGAAAGCAACATCGACTCAACAAGGATCCCATAAATAGCTAAAAACCCCTCTAGTTTATATGAGGAAGCCTTGGAATTTAATAAAGAGTGCCATAGTTGAATCACCACAAGGATTTCATATTTCCTCTCCACATTTCTAACCAACATAGGGAGAACTTTTAAAATTTAATCACATTGATGATGATTCTAATGAAGAAGCCAATCTAGAAATAGCTAAGGTCATGAACCTTCAAGTAGATCCTATAGCACCAGGTTCCTCAGGAGTATTCCTTTATCTTAGATTCCCATTTTTGGATGTGTTTTTATTCTTTTGTGTTGAGGACACCTTAGGTGGAAGTGCCTATTTCCACCTCCATTGATCCTTCCACCCCTACCACATTCACTTAGTCCCTCTTCTCACCCACAAGGTGGAAAAACATGTTGCTTTCACCACCATGGCCATTACAAAATCTAATTCCATCCTAATCACCATACCTACCTCTTCTATCCCTTTTGGTACCTCCACCATCAAAGCCTTAAAGAAGAAGGTGTCCAAAAAGGTATGTACTGCATTAGCCAATCCATAATTTCACATCTAATCCACTCAAATTTCCCTTCGCATATCATCCACCACCTCAAAAGATGAAACCATTGGGATAATTTTTAGTAAGGGAAGAAATCCCAATCCTTAATTCATTATAGTCCATTTATTTCTTCAATTTGCAGGAGTGGATTGCTCCAAGATTATTTGGCCTTCCCTACCTGACATCCTTGTCAAGGCTTATAGAAAATAATAGGTTCAAGAGGAGGAAGAGAAAGAGGTTATGATTACAACCTCAGATATACCTCAATTGGATATTACTCTATGGGTAATCTACTTAAGAAGCAAAGCAACCCAAATGCCTAGCTTCAAGATCATAGATCTTTATTCTATCTCCAATATATTTGACACCACATCTAGTAGTATACAGAGAGGGAATAAGAGGAAGATAGAGTATTATAAGGGCACAAAAATAATTCTATAGGAAATACATGAAGTATTCTCCCTCATTAAGAGGTATAATAGATAGCCTGGATAGTCTCTTTACATTAAAAATCTTCTCATCCTAGCCCAAGCCATTAAGGATGTTATAGTATCTATCCATGAGTTAATAAAGATGGATCGATAGGAACTTGAATTCAAAGTTCAATAACTTAAGGCTGAGGTAGAACAATTAAGGGAGTAAGTGAATATTTTGCATATCCCTACAGGCATAAAATCTAAGGTGAAATAAGAAGCTTCTAGATGCTACAACTCTTTGGAGGTAATGGAATTCATGAAGGATAAAATGGTTCCTCATGTAAATAATGTAAACCAATTGTATAATTATTGAGAGATTACAACCCTATGTTTAAAATACTACTTACATACATAGAAACTCTTTATTCAGTCATCTAGATTTAATGATAAAACTAGAGGTATCCAATGCCTTGAACTTGGTTTTCATAAGATAGGAGGGAGCACAAGAATTATTACAATAATTTGGGGACTTAATCCCCAAATATCAAGTGCATGAGGCCTAAATCCTCTAAATTTTGCATGATTTGAAGCTATAAAAAGTGAATTACACTACAAAAAAATTGATCAGTAGGATCAATTTTGATAAACTCAATCAAGAAGTGGTGGATGACTTCAATCACAGTTTATAAGGCTTATAACTAGAAGACATATAATCTGAGCTAAGTGCAGTGAAAAAGAAATTCATAGAAGTCAATATTTTTAATAATAAGTTTTAGGTGACTAAGGAAGAACATGTAAGACTCCTTTAATAATTTAACAAGATACATCAACCCCCACTGCTAAACGTGAACATCATATGGTAGCAATATGATGTAGCATATAAATTTTATCAAATGAGGGAAAGAAAAAGAAGACTTCTAGTGGTGCATCAAAATTTGTAATTTCTACAACTACCACACTAACTAAAGTACATGTAGCTATCTAAATCACTCATCCTTGATAGGCTAAGATTTTATGCATGTATAATTTTTTAGACAACAAACGTAGTCATAATTTTCTTATAGTTCAGAATTTTTATTCTAAATTTGACTTTATATTTTGTACACATGCACATGTTTCATAGTTTTTAAAATTTCAACTTATCTAGTTGATAATTATAAGACTAATATTATATGATTTTTACCATTGTTATAAATACATGTTCTAATTGTCACATATAATGACCTTGCATGAACTTGGAGGATGAGGCAAATCCTTCCCTAAGTCTATATAAACAATTGTAATCTAACTTGGATTTTTTTCAAAGAATTTTTGAGTATAGGAGCAATGTCAATTTTGATCATCAGTGAAGTGTTTGAGTATTTTCTTTCTAATTTTTGTGCAATTAGTTGTTACTATTTTGGCTTTATGTTTAAATAATAGTTATTGTGCAATAGATATGAATTTATTATTGATTGTCTTGATTGATGTATTAATTTTTAGATTTACATTAATTATTTAGATATTGGTAAATATATTGATTAGTATGATTAAGTTCAAATTGATTTATATCTTTGAATGTGTACTAGTGATTTATTTGATGTAGTTTTATATGTGTGTGTTATAACTACCTCAAATACTTTACTAACCCAAGCCATAATCTCCTAAATAATAGTGTGCAATAGCTTCTCTAAAAGGAGAAACCTTTGTCTAAGGCTTGTGAATTTCTTGCATCAGTATACAGTTGTATAGGATAAGTTGTAGGTGACGAGTTGTATGGGGATGAGTTGTAATTTGTACTGATTGGACATAAATGATACATTATACAAATTTCTAGCTATGGGGAGGTATGGTGATGAGTTTTAAGTTTATTTATTGGACATAAATTATAAATGTTACAAAATTATAGTTGTGTGGAGCTAGTGGTGCCTATGGTTAACCTCTATGAGGAATTACGGTTGCTAACCCCTATTTCTCATCCCCTACAAAACATCCCCTATAATTAGAAATTTATTTCACCTTTGGTTAACCATTGTGAAGGATTAGCATTTTTAACCACTATGTGTCATACCCTACAACTTATCCCCTATGATTAGAATTTTCTTTCAAAGTATCTCCTAGGGTATTACCTTGAAGGGCCTCGTAGTACTTTCAAAGGGTCTCCTCATAGATTCCTTGAACATGCACATAATTGGAATTTTATTTATAGGTAACTCCTAAAATATACCTTGAACATACATGATTGGAATTTTTATTTCAAGATATCTCTTAAGACATACATTGAACATGTACATGATGGAATTTTATTTGGAGATATCTCATACGATATACCTTTAACATGCACATGATTAAAAATTTTATTTGAAGGTATCTACTAGGAGATACCTAAAAGGGACTTATAATATCTTAAATATTTATTATAAAGGTAATTTCAAGGAATTTGATATAAACATCACACCTTTTTATTTGATAAGAACCCTGATGCACACAATTGAAATTTTCTTTTGAGGTATCTCCTAAGAGATACCTTAAACATGCACATGATTGGAATTTTATTTCAATGTATCTCGTAGGGGATACCTATAAGTTCCTTATAATGCATTCCATGTTTATTATAAATTTCCTTAAAAATTATTTGATATAAACATGACAACTTTTTATCTAGCAGAACCCTGATGGACACTATTGGAATTTTCTTTTGAGATATCTCGTAGGAGATACCTTTAACATGCACATAATTGGAATTTTAGTTAAAGGTATCTCATAGGAGATACCTTGAAGGGCCTTGGAATACATTTCATGTTGATTATAAACTTACTTATAAATTATTTGATATAAACGTGACAACTTTTTATTTGGCATGAACCCTGATGCACACTATTGGAATTTTCTTTCAAGATATCTCCTGGGAGATACCTTACACATGCACATAATTATAATTTTATTTCAAGTTACATATTATGAGTTACCTAAAAATTCCTTAGAATACATTCCATGTTGAGTTATATGAGAGCATCATAAAAAGGTTTGGGACACCTTTTACTTATATTTCATATAATGCCCTTACTTTTATGGGTGTTAAGACAACTTGTTGTGTAAATAGGAATGGTATATTGTTGAGAACTTCATAAAACTATTTCCCTCAAGGCAATTGGTTGGTTGAATATAATAATAATAATAACATGATTAGAATCATCAAGAGAACCCTAGAATATAGCCAAAGAGATTAGAACACCAAATGAAAGACAACATTGAGGGCTGATATGATATCTCCCAAGAGGTCAATAGGGAATTCTCCTTTTGTGCTTGTCTATAGAAGGGAAGCTAGGTTGTATATCTATCAATATATTCATGTATTAAAGTTATGACATTAACTAGAGTTACTTGAGGAAACTCTAGTGGAATTGATATTGACATAATTAATGGAGTTACAAGAAACTAGAGGTAAAGCTCATCAAGCCATGGAGCATCACCAAGTACTGATGAAGAGGTTTTTTGACAAGAGGGTACCTCCAATATCATTTGAATAAGGTGGAATAGTATTTAAATTAGATGCAAATAGAGATAAAATAGCGAGGCATACCAGATTTGATGCCCTATGGAGCAAATTATATGTCATCACTAAGTACAATCAAAACAACTCCTTTCAGTTAGAAAGGATGAGTGGAGAAGAACTACATGTCCCTGTGAATGGGATACATTTAAAAAATTGATATTAAGAACTAAAGGTTTTTTTTCAAATGTTAGGTTCGGTGTGTGTTTCCTTTCTTGTCATTTTGTGTTTGAATTAGTGTTCTTGAAACACAAGTGTGTCTTTACTTAGTTTCATGTCTCGTGTGTTGCTTCTTATTTGTCTTTTATATTATTTGGTGCATTACATAGGTATATTTTATGTCAATCCTATACAATTTTTACTCGATATCCTAATGGATATGATTAGGCAATTGGTCATTGTATAAAAATCATGCCACCCTTGGGAAATCACAAAAGATGTTGACCATTTTTCCCCATACGGTAAAATGGATCAACCCTTTATAGTTAGAATCTTGTATAAGGTATTTTCATAATGTCATAGGGTATGTCGTACCTTGGTCCTTGTATCATTTGGTTTTTTAAGGGTCATTTTATAATCATACATGCAAGTGATAGGTTTTCATGGTGTTGAGTAGAAAAGCCTAATTTTTTAGTTAGCCAAGAAGTGTTAGAGCATTCAAAGTTCTCTTAGAGAAATTATTCAATGCATTATCTAAAACAAAAGTACAAGGCATAATTGCCTCAAAGAAATTATTCCACTTTATTTGGCTAAGTGTTGAAATTCATTTAGGAAATTTATTTTAGATTTTTGGCTTAGCATCCAAAATTATTTTAGATTTTTTTTTTTAAATAAAAGGTTCAAAGACACAAATTTTTATGGAAATTTTTTCCATAGTAAAATTGTAAAGGTTATTTTAGTTGAAGAAAAGTCCAAAACACTTTTCTCGAAGGATCATTATTTGACAAATGGACCCAAAAAAATTCCTAAAGGGTATTTTTCAAGAAAAGTATCCTATACAATTTTCTTGAAGGGTCATTTTTTGATAAATTATCCCAAGATGAAGTCTTGAAGGGTCATTTATTTAACAAAAGGATTGATACAATTTTCCTAAAGGGTTATTTATTTAGGGAAAGTGTTGTGGACAAAGTCCTAAAGGGTCATTTTTTTGGGAAAGTGGTCCAAAACAAATATCCCAAAGGGTAACAAATTCCATTTGAAATCAAAAACCTAAAGATAATAGTTCTGATAAAAGGTCTAATGGGGAAAATTTTCCCAAAGGTATAATTATTTTAAAGAATTAGTTTTGAGGAAAAAGACTAAGTACAAATTCTTTCAAGAAAAGTGGTCGAGCAAAAATCCCAAAGGCATGAATTCTTTCAAGAATTTTTTCACAAGAAATTGTCGAAGGAAAATATAAGGTATACTTAATTATTTTAGGCAATTATCATGCGATAATTTCCCTAGACATTTTATTTGATGAAAAAGAGACACAAATAAAATCTTTTAAAGAAAGAGGTTGAGACACAAATTCCATAAAAAATGTCTAGTAAAAGTTCTAAAAGAAATAGCTCAATAAATTTGTGATCCATAGATTAACAGTTGCATAGATATCGATAACATTCCCATTGACGTCAATTGATAGGTGCATGAATGTCAAATTTAGTCTATGACAAATGACCATTGAAGTTAGAATATCATAGTTATAGTCACATAGATGTCAAATAAGATCATGCAGACAACAACTACGATTGCATAGATGTCAAATTTGAGCTTGTGAAGTAGCCTTTTATTTTTAAATAGAAGGTGTAGCCAAATCCAATGGTTTGTATTCATCCATACAAATGATCCAATGATGAGAAGTGTTTAATGAGTTAATGGGCCCAAAAAAATCAATGGATTATATTCAATCATGGATTCAAAATCAAAATATTTTGAGAAAGTCAAGGAGTTAGTGAACCCTAATTATAAAGGCATGATTGTCAAGTGGCATAAGCACATGGATTATAGTAGAGGATATATAGATTGCATTCATTCATATCAGGTAGATCAATAGAGTGAGATGAGTAAAGAGATAAATGATAGAATCCATTTTTTAATGACCAACCAATTGAAGGTAAGATTAGGTGAGTTAGATGAAGGTCAACAAAGCAATTTTAATAGGGTAAGGTAAATAAAAAGCATGGAGTTGAGTTTGAGCATGGTCTAGTTCAGACCAGGGCAAACATTTTAAAGGGTGCAATCGAGGTGAATAAGTAGACTTCAATGGTTTCATATCTAGGACTAACTACATGAAAGGGACCCTTCTCTCCATTGTTTCATACAATGATGAACTATTGAAGAGTAGTTAACATGAGGACAAAGCTATAACAAATTTATCTAAACGTTCTAATGTATTGATGCCAAGACATAGCTCAAAATAACTTGATCCTTCAATTGTAACCATTAAGAAATATTAGGTAGGGAATAATTTAATTTTAAAACAATTTTAAGTAACCCAAATCAATCAAAAGGTCTGAATTAGAATAATTTAAAGAAGGAATTGTAACTACGATGAGGTATCTCCTAGGAGATATCTTAAACATGCACATAATTTAAGTTTTATTTCAAGGTATATCATAGGGTATACCTTAATGTTCCTTAGAATACCTTTCTATTTATTAAAAATGTCATTTCAAGGGATTTTATATAACCATGAAAACTTTTTATTTGGAAATAATATTAATGCACAATATTGGACCTTTCTTTCGAAATATCTCCTAGGAGATATCTTGAACATGTACACGATTGGAATTTTATTTCAAGGTATATCCTAGGAGATACCTCAAAGGGACATGGAATATCTTCCATGTTTATTTTAAAATTCATTTTAAATTATTTTATATAACCATGATAACTTTTTATTTGGCAACAACCTTGATGCACACTATTAGAATTTTCTTTCGAGATATCTCTAAGGAGATACCTTGAAAATGCACATGATTAGAATTTTATTTTAAGGTGTATCCTAGGAGATACATCAAAGGGACTTATAATAAATTAAATTTTGATTTGAAATGTCGTTGACAAGGATTCTATTTAACCATAATAACATTTTATGTGGTAAGAACCCTGATGCACACTATTAGAATTTTCTTTCGAGATATATCTTAGGAGATACCTTAAATATGCACATGATTGGAATTTTAATTCAATGTATCTTATAGAATATAAATTTAAGGTAATTATAATACCTTTAATTTTAATTTCAATGATCCTTGCAAAGGATTTGATATAACCATGATAAAATTTTTATTTGGCAAGAACCCTGATGCATAATATTACAATTTTCTTTCAAGATATGTCTTAGGAGATACCTTGAACATGCACATGATTGGATTTTTATTTCAATGTATCTCATAGGAGATACCATTAAGTACCTTATAATACCTTCCATGTTTATTTCAAAGGTCCTTGCAAAGGTTTTGATATAACCATGATAATTTTTTATTTGGAAAGAACATGGATGCACACTATTGAATTTTTTTTCAAGATATCTCTTACGAGATACCTTGAACAGACACATGATTGAAATTTTATTTCAAGGTATCTCCTAAGAAATACCTTGAGTGTTCTTGGAATACTTCCCGTGTTGATTTCAAAGGTCTTTGCAAGTGATTTGATATAACTGTGGCACCTTTTTGTTTGGTAGGAACACTAATGTCATCTTTGATTGCCTATGACAACAATGTGTGGTTCTCCCAAAACCAACAAAAATTAGAGGTCCCCACCCAATAGTCACCAAGAATATAAAAATTCCATGTCAAAAATTATAAAAATTTCATCACACTAAGTTACATTTTGAGATCCCCTAATAACAATCAGAAGGTACCATGCATCAAAAGGTGACAAACTTTATATTTAAAGATAAAATTAATGGTGAATCAAAGGAAAATCAGAGTTGAATTTGAATTATAATGAAATTGAATCCTAAAATAAATATCTTTAAGATAGTCCCCCATAAGACTCTTCATAATTTGGGTATAACTAAAATCACAATGTGGCAGGACATTATAGTAGCTATAAGGCATAAAAACTCATACGTATAGCCTAAGGATGATTCTAGGGAATGGGACCCCAATAATGTCATTACAAGGCACTTCTTCAAATTTAAAAATGATGTGTCTATGGAATATAATCACTAAGAAGAGGTGCACGAGTGGATTTATAGTTATGCATTTAATAATGAGGTCATCCTAAGAAATGTTGTAATCAAGAATATCAAGCTATAAATGAGGGTTGATAGGGAGAAGAAGAAAGAGCATATTGTGAATTCCCATATCCCACCAACTCATGGCAGCATGTTCAATGTTGACTATGAGGAATCAGAAGAGGAGGATAAAGAAGACAATCTTCCTCTCATTAAGAATAGGCCTAGCAAACCTCCACTGCAAACTACTCCAAGTGGATAAAGCCTACTTCTGAGCTCCAAGAAAAGGGGAACTAAAAACTAGCCTATTACCTATAAAGCTCTTATACTTGTCTCTACATCTACTGAGGAAGATTCCACATAATATTGGATCAACTAGATACATATGTTAATGACCTCAAGGACTCTTAATAGAGATTTGAGTTTTTAATGGAGGAACTATAGACATTGGCTAGTAGGAATATAGATAAATTTTACACAAGGAATATGTCTCATAGAAATACCGTGAGAAGATAAATTCCTTAAACTTATATAAAGTGATGAATAAGAGGCATGAAGATGGAATTCAAAAAGCCAAAGTGGTCATGAAATTTGACATAGTAGTGCCTTACACTTACATTTTAGCCACTTGGTTGTATTTGGGCACCTTTAACAGGCCCATGTAAACTTGTATTAGGTATTATTTTACCATATAAAGATGAGCTTCCCTCTCATTTATAACCATAAAATAGTTGTTACCAAAATAAAAATAAGGAGCTATAAAATTTGAGAGTTTGTCTGTAGCGTATTCTTGTGTGTGTTCTATGATTTTTTATTCTCACACTTTTATGTGGATAATTTGTTTTTCAAGATAATTTGGTAATAACACACATTATATGCATTTGCTAATTGATTTTATAACTAGGTTTACTAATTTGATAGTATACTTTCTCTATTTTCATCTCATTTATAATTGAATGTGCCATGAAATTTACTATGAGTGAGTAAATTTCATGCAAAGTATGATATTAGACTTATGCATTTACTTCATCTAAAGCTTAAACTACATTTATTTATCTTTTAACATCATGCTAAAATTGGTAGATGCTAATTTCATTTGTTTTTGCCTCAAAATCTAGTAAAAGTGGTATCTTTGATCATCTTGAGCACAATCTCTTTTCTTCACTACCCTTCTCACTCTTGGATCCACACATGAATCACTTTAGCTTAGTTCATACTATAAATATCCATTATTCATTTATGTTTTGGGTAATAATTGGTAAAGATCGAAATAATTTTACAAATATTATCAAGAATAAGTGTCACTACATAAACATTTGTTGTCCCTATAACAAGCTTTACTATCATACATTCAAAGTGATTGCATCCCTTCTATTTATGTTATATACAGTAGTAGTTATATAAATAAATCAATCCCCAAGTCTTCTAGGACTTAAAATTGAGTTTATTACTTTCCCCTTATTCCTTGGTGACAGGGAAAATAATAAGTGCATCAAGAATCCCAATGAAGTAGTCTTTAAGTAATCAATGAATTTTCTTTGAGACACATATAGGCTTGGTTTCAAGTCAAAATATGATATAATCAGGGGTTTGGTAGACTTAAGACCTTTTCTAGGCTTCTGGAGGCTTTTTAGACCATCAAATGTATGAACTATTTAAATCAATAACATCCATATATATCTAAAAAAAGATACATGTGACGTTTAAATAGGGTTAATGAAACACAAATGTACATCTACAGATAGATTTATGAAAATTTCTACAATCAAGTGGGTAAACCATGCTTGATGGAGACTTCAAGGGTATATAATTTCAAGTAGGGTAATGATATTGTTAAGAGATCATCATACATAGATCAAGTCATGGGTACTTCGTGTATTGTCAAAACTCACAAAGCATCTTTATGCCCTTTCACAATCTGTACAAAGGACATCAAAACATGCATAGTGGTATATATAAGAGGTTTGTTTTCATAATGAAATACTGGTGAACATGTGAAGAAGATAATAGTATAAAAGGAATGCATTAAGTTTTTGACATTGGAGGAGACCTAAAGGATCTAAACTTAGTTGAATATTCAATTCTATGAAATCTTCACCTACAACTACTTAAGGGACTCAAAAATTATGTTGATAGTCAAGACATTGAAGTAATAAGGTCTTACATATTTTCAAAGTTTAGAGGATCTTGATATGTTTGAAGAATCATTCTAGTTTCATTCTTACTCTTTTCATCTTGACATCTAATAGGTTTAGTAATTAATCCTAAATTCACATATTCGGAGGAGATAGCCTCACAACTAGAGGTTTTGTTGAGATACATACATCCCATAGCCTTAGATCATTTCAATGTTAGTCCATATATGAATCAAATCTAAGAAGTCTGATTTTAACTAGGTGCTCTTTGGGTTGCTAGCAAAAAAAAAGATCTATTGGTCTTTGTTGTTGCAAGGGAACATTTTTTTATGCCCTACCTTACTCCCTCCTTCTGAAAATTTTAACATGAATCACTTTAGATTAATTCTCATTGTGTATATCCATTTGTTTGTTTAAGATGTTGGGCTTATATTGGAAAATACAAAACAATTTACATCATAAAAATTTTAGGTAGAATGTGTTAGTACCATATTCCTATTATCCCTACAACATGGTTTGCTTACATACTAGAAGGTGGTACATTGTAACCACATAATCTCTCCAAAAAAATTGAGTGAAGCCCTAAGGTGTCACTACCATATTCCTATTTTCCATATAATCTAAGAAATGTTATTTAGTTTTTTGCATTATGTCCTTTACATAAACATGGATCAATAGTCTTGAAGGACCTGAGGATGAATCCGAATTTTCTCAACCTAATACTTCCTATCATGCACTTTTAGGTATTAGTACTCCTCCAAATATTAAGTTGGTTGTTTTCCTCAAGAAATAAAAGTCAATTATATTTATTTACTTTGGGAGTAGACAAAAATTCATAAAAAATAAGTTGGATACTCAATTGAATTATTTCATTTACCCGTGTCTAGAATTTCAAATCCTTATTATAGGTGGGGATATAGTCAATTTTTATGGTAAATGCTATACTATAAAGTTATGGGAGACTGCCCATTATATTATCTTGTTTTTTTCTACTATTATGGATGGGGATATAAATGTTTTTTGATTGTAATGGCTCACCACTTTATGCATAATTGAGATGAAGTTTGAGTAACTATTCATGCTCATTCATTTAGAAAGAAGTACATTTGAATTACATAGTTTATTGGCTAACTATACATAATTGTTTAGTGTTCACCAGATGATAAAGATGATAAAAAGGTGAAAAGTAATTGTTATGTGACTATTTTCCATAGAATTTAAACCAAACAAGGAGTCTACCCATATTGAATTACAACTAGTGGATTCTACCCATTTTTGTCTTAAACACCCACTTGACTCCTTTGACCTCTTTCCTTTTGTACAAAGCTTTATATTAGGGCTCACTACTACCTAGGCCAACCTAGGCCTCCCTAAGCTTGACACACATTCTTAAAAATTGTACTATTTTTTATTAAAAATTGATTGAAGTATATATAGGTAGAGTATTAGGAATTATGTTTATTGTATTGTTTTGATAAATTTGAGTGTATGATTTTAGCTAGGTGATCTTTGGGTTGCTATCAATAAAAAAGGAGATCTATTGGTCTTTGTTGTTGCAAGGGAACATTTTTTTATGCCCTACCTTACTCCCTCCTTTTGAAAATTTTAACATGAATCACTTTAGATTAATGCTCATTGTGTATATCCATTTGTTTGTTTAAGATTTTGGGCTTATATTGGAAAATACAAAACAATTTACATCATAAAAATTTTAGGTAGAATGTGTTAGTACCATATTCCTATTATTCCTACAACATGGTTTGCTTACATACTAGAAGGTGGTACATTGTAACCACATAATCTCTCCAAAAAAATAGAGTGAAGCCCTAAGGTGTCACTACCATATTCCTATTTTCCATATAATCTAAGAAATGTTATTTTGTTTTTTGCATTATGTCCTTTACATAAACATGGATCAATAGTCTTGAAGGACCTGAGGATGAATCTGAATATTCTCAACCTAATACTTCCTATCATGCACTTTTAGGTATTAGTACTCCTCCAAATATTAAGTTGGTTGTTTTCCTCAAGAAATAAAAGTCAATTATATTTATTTACTTTGGGAGTAGACAAATATTCATAAAAAATAAGTTGGATACTCAATTGAATTATTTCATTTACCCATGTCTAGAATTTCAAATCCTTATTATAGGTGGGGATATAGTCAATTTTTATGGTAAATGCTATACTATAAAGTTATGGGAGACTGCCCATTATATTATCTTGTTTTTTTCTACTATTATGGATGGGGATATAAATGTTTTTGGATTGTAATGGCTCACCACTTTATGCATAATTGAGATGAAGTTTGAGTAACTATTCATCCTCATTCATTTAGAAAGAAGTACATTTGAATTACATAGTTTATTGGCTAAATATACATAATTGTTTAGTGTTCACCAGATGATAAAGATGATAAAAAGGTGAAAATTAATTATTATGTGACTATTTTCCATAGAATTTAAACCAAACAAGGAGTCTACCCATATTGAATTACAACTAGTGGATTCTACCCATTTTTGTCTTAAACACCCACTTGACTCCTTTGACCTCTTTCCTTTTGTACAAAGCTTTATATTAGGGCTCACTACTACCTAGGCCAACCTAGGCCTCCCTAAGCTTGACACACATTCTTAAAAATTGTACTATTTTTTATTAAAAATTGATTGAAGTATATATAGGTAGAGTATTAGGAATTATGTTTATTGTATTGTTTTGATAAATTTGAGTGTCATAATTTGAAAACCTTATTTATTTGAACAATAGTC
Source organism: Torreya grandis (assembly GCA_037957365.1). Taxonomy (NCBI): domain Eukaryota; kingdom Viridiplantae; phylum Streptophyta; class Pinopsida; order Cupressales; family Taxaceae; genus Torreya; species Torreya grandis. The sequence continues at coordinate 373,884 of JARHVA010007531.1, read as the reverse complement.
ATGTGCACACTCCATTAGTAGAAGGATCACTAACATCATAGCTGGGCACACTCCAGTAGGGTCAAAAATATTACAATAATTTAGGTAGACTATCTAAAGGTTAGCAATTTCATAACATAAAGTGCTAAACAACGAATAAAAGTGCCAAATCAACACAAATAACTAGCACATTTTAGATAGAGTAAAAAAATATATTGAACACTATGAATATTAAATACCTAAAAATAAGGATCTATAGAAATGATAGTAACAAATATGGTCAATGCTTCAGACACTCTACAACCTACTATGTACTAATATATCAACACTCTATAGTGTATGTTGGGAAAAACTAATAATATGTAAGAATAGGAATATATCTGGTTAGACATGTTCGACAATTTTTGTTCTTAAAAATGTGTGAAAACTATATGGACCCTATTTTTCAATGTAAATTTGAAATTTGAATTCAGTGGGGACTCCTACTTATTTATGAATGTAAATGCACCTGAGGAGTAGTCAGTTCAAATTGAAATAAAATGATATATTTCATATATTAAAATTATATATATATATTAAAATATTTAATATTTATTTAAAATATATAATAAAAATATATATTATATAATGTAATGTGAGGTCAAGTAAAGCTCCACATCCTCAAAAACACTTCTTCCAGCTACCATGGCTATGAATTACATCAAATTACCCACAAGTGAACTACAATTCAATTCCCAAATTGAATTATCCTTGCAAAGACAATACTCCAAGTCTCCTTGGCTTGATTATAATGATCGTAGGATCAAATTATGGCTCTCATACTTGTCAAGACTTCTTTAAAGGTTTACGTAGAGCTCTAATGATAGTAGCGAGTCTAAATTATGAGTTTTTTGACTTAGATATTGTTTAGATTGATAATTTATACTTTTGCCTTTTGTGGGTCCACAAAATCTTCAAATATGTCATCTCTTGATTATGTGGTGTCATCATGCCATCTCTATGGTATTTTTCTCATTAATATTTAAAGGTAATAGTTATCATTTGAAAAAATCCTCTTCACCTCACACCATTGAATTTCCTTGCATCAATCAATATGGGTCATTGATCTTTATTCGAGAGATTGAACACCATTGGTTGTCTTGTGATACTCCTCATGAATATGACACTTGTCACTACTATGTTTGTTATCACAACCATTATGAGATGAAGGTGGACTTTTCAACATCCCATTGTATTATCACAACCAATGAATTCACTCTATTTGATCTTGATCTAATGGATTATGTGTTTTCCTCCATGTACTATTAATCATAATGTGTATGCTCATCTATGTACCATCGATCTCTAGGAAGATGCTTGAGACTTAATTCATGGCCCATTATTTTGACACTTATCATTTCCATACTTTCTCTATGTTCTTTTTCAGTCCTACATTATTTAAAAATTTATTCAATAGACTTTACTCAAAAAAATTAATTCAAAAGTGGACCTCGGGTAAACATTAGACATGGTTTAAACATGGACCCAATTAATCTTGAACCATGGACTTAGTTTAATTTTTATCCTAAGCCTTGGTCATATTTTTCAACATAATCAAACCTTATGCTAAAAATTGTATCTTCATCTAAATATTCACATGGTCCCTTTGTTATAAGGCTTAGCTTAAAGTCTTATCCTAAGGTTTATCACATTTATTAATATCATAAAATTATTAGGCTAATACTTTACACGCTGTCTTTGTTATTCATGGAGTCCTTTTGTTTTAGGTTTCTAACCTTGGTCCAAAGTATTTATGGCTTAGTTCATTTTATTTCATGGGGTCCCATTTAATATGTTTAGAACATAGCTTAAATATTTTATCTTGTATCCTTTATATATGCTCTTGAGCTTATCTTTCAATCTTGTTTGTGGGATCAATGATTTGCATTTGCTCAGATAAGTTTGATCGAATAGAATGAGTTGAGTCAAGAATTCAATAAAGCCTAGAACAAGTGAGAGGGTGACTAGTGTCACCTTCTTAGCAAAAGACTTTTGAGCAACTAACGGTGGTACATACCTTTGATCTTGATCCAATCATCCACTTTTTCTCATATGAGATGAATCTAATAGAGTGTGATAAGGATTAAAAATTCAAACCCTAATGAATGAGTTAAAACATGAGCATGTTCTTGAGATCTATGGTCCACATGAGCCTATCATAGTTGATCAAATAATGTGTACAATGTTGAATTTTCAAAGGTTATATGGAGTGTCAACATCATGTGGATCCCATTACAAAGATCAAACATTGTGAGGGAACATAGTACAAAGAGAATAGAAGCATCCAGAAGTCACCATGAGGCATAGATAGGAATAGGACAAAACCAAGAATGACAAGTGACAAGCTCAATCATGGCACACAAATTTAAAGGTAATGGTCATTTTTTGAATAATTATGAACATAATGCCATGGAAATGCCATGGAAATACCACATGAAAGCCATGTGATTTCAATGTGTGAAATCAGAGACCTTGTAGAAATGGTGATGTAAAGGTATGGATCTAAGCTCACTCTATTTGAGCTCACAATCACCATTGGATAACTTTTATAACCTACAAGAATGCCATATCAAGGTGAGGACCATAACCAAACCCTGTGAGTGTTATGATCAACACAAAGGGAGTTGAATTATCACCTGTGTAAAGATAAATTTAGATAGAGTCCATTAGCGAGTAGTCTAAAACTATTTACAAAAATTATGGGGGACCTCTCCTATATCCTTGAACATCTTAGAGATATAAAAGTGCATGTATTGGGTAGCATAAACAATCAATGAAGGCCCTCTAGTAGTAATAGAGCACTTCATCAGCCTAAGGGTTATCAAAGTTAGAATATTCCTCCTATGGCTAAACCTTATCTGATGGTAATAAAAAAAAATCATTCAAAAGTTATCATCCACACTATAATAAAATAAACACCAATGATTATTTTTAAATTTGTTATTTAGACATAAATCTACCCATTCCAATTATTTTTGTAATATTTGTATTAATTCAAACTAGGATGAATACTAATTATACTCAATCTTGGATATGATTCTAAAAGACCAATGATCTAATATTCTTACTTTATCCAATTAGTGAAGTTTGTCAAATATTGGTCTTAATAAGACAAATGAGCTTCATGATAAAATATTGAATTTCAACTCACTTTACCTTTTTTTGACAAATTTCCTTAATCAATCATGTAAACAAAAACTCCACCTAGAATTTATTTCATCATTCAAATCTTCCCTTTAGGATATCTTAGTCCTCATATATTTGTTCATCTATGTATTAATTTATTTTTTTGAGATATTTTTACATACATTTAAACTTAATGATTATATTGTCACCTCTTTTATGTTCTCTTCTAGAGAAACCTATCCATCAACTTTTTTTTAATCATAGTTCTATAATATACTTTGTCCTTACTTGAAGCCATGCGTTTACATCATAAAAAAATTATTGATGGTTCTTTGATGTAGGCTTACCTTGAATATAAAACTTATCCTTACCTTCATCCAATTTTCTTAACTAACGAAACCTTTATACCTATATTCTTTTATTTTTACTTGCCTTTAATTCCAATCATCATTATCAACATTCACAACATAATAACTTATATCCTATTTCATCAATGAGGTTTCAACATGTAAATGCAACAATAAGAAATAGAGATTGAGAACATAAATTCTTTCTTTCTCTTAGACAGTCTATACCATGAAATAACATTCAACACTTCTCAAATACTTTTTTGGACATTCATACGAAGTTTGAGATCACTCAAGTTATAGAATATTTTGTTCTTAAATCTTATATAGAGGTTCATAAAGATTGGTATTGGTCTTGAGTACTTAAAAAAAATTGATAAATATTAAAACAAATACCTATGTGGGCTCTATTTTCAAGTAATATAGAATGTTATTTTGGTATGTACAAGACCAATTTGGGTATCAACTTACTGCATAGACAAAATGTGTCATTTTCTATGCTCTAAGGTATGTTCATAAAATTCAATATTGACTTATATTTCATATTAGTCCAAAAAATGTGGCTCTTAGGAATATAATTAACACAAATTCCGAGATTAGAATGAAGTTTTGTGTCAACATACAATTGTAATATCCATACGTTTGAACTTTTTAACATAGTCAATGAAATTATGCCAAAATCAAATCGAATTAGATAATTTTTCCTTCAACCTATTACCACAGACCCATACGTAAGATCATACCTCTATAAATTATTATAAATGATTTTATTATTTTTATTCAGTATGAGAAGCTAGTAATGGTGAAAGTCTTTCACCAAATGCATAATAAATATTTTTATCGTATATTAATTATAGTCTCTTACCTCTCATACAAATAAAATTGAATTATTCCTCATTATAATAGACTTAGTCAATCTTCATGAGATTAAAAATACTTTGAATTTATAATATACATCCCTTTATTTATAGGTTTTAAAAATTAACATACAATCCAACTACATACATATACAGGCTTAGGGGCATTATTTCACTTCTTCTAAACTCCTCTACCTACTTCTCTACCTCTTTGATAGGCTTTCTCCTTTTCATATACACATAGAAGATTTTATTAGTCTCTTCTTGATAGACTCAGACCCTATCTTCCCTTAAGCAATGCACAAATATAGGAATGTTGGTAAATAAGAAGATAAAGACTCCTTAACTTAGAATATACCTAGTTTGTCTTCAACATACCATTCTAGACAACTCATGAGGCGTGTGTCAGCTTTTCATAGGTAAATATACTTTTAAAACATAGTATTGACCTTTTAAGGTCATTATATAGGTCCTACCCTTATAATTTTACTACTTATTGTCCTTCACAGGAAGACTTATTTGATCAAAATTAACACTTATAAATAAAATTTTCATATATGAGTTGATGATCCTACATCATTATCCATTTTAAAAGTGGAATATTCTATTTGTAAAGGCATGTAATATTTGTAAAACACACTACCTATAGATCAGTCCATTGGGAAAGTCTATTGTATTTCTCTAACATTTATGGAAAGGATAAATGTCCCCACACTTGTACTTTTTTAATTGGTTAGGACTGATCAACATGCCTCCTTCCATCTTATAAAAAAGACATTGTCAATTATAAAGAGGGGGTGATTTTTTAGATCCAAAATTACTTTGTAAACTTGGAGTAATTAATCTAAGTAAATAATTATGCAAATATTATTCAGTATTTATTTATGTTCATTGTTTTTATGGATTCTCTCTCACTTGATTGTTCTGATTTCTAGATTTAAATGGTTTTTATGAATTCTTGGTGTACACTTTTAATTCCAGAGTTGTCAACTTGTGCTAATGTTAGGTTGATTGAAAGTAATTAGGTTTTTTTTTCTTACTCTTCTTACATTTAGGCTAATGTTGCTTGCCTATAGGGTAAATCTTTAAATTGAACCAGGTTCTTATTTGCATTATTTCTACCTTCCTTATAAGTTTTCCTGATATGTAATAGGATTTGAGCTTATGCTACTTTATGCTACACATTGGTTAAGTGCATGTCTAGATGAAATATGAACTTTGTCATGATGTTTAGAATGAATATAAACAACATTTATTTCTGACCCACCCTTCCTTTTGATTCTTTTTAACCAGATCACTTTAGCTTAATTCTCATTATATATATATATATATATATATATATATATATATATATATATATATATATATATATATATATATATATCCATCTTAGGATAAATCTTAGATTAGTTATTGATCATAATTCACTATTCATAGTGTAGACACTTCATACTTTACATAAGATTCTCTATTTATCCATGTTATATGAATACTTGAATCTTAGTAACTATGCAATACAAAAAAATTCCCACACATCTCCAGCCACTTTGTGGCACATATACTTACAAACACCAAGAAACAAATCTCACAGTCAAACCTCAAAATTTAAGTAAGCAATCATTCTTGTCTTAATAAACTAGAGAAACAAATCAAAAATTTTAAGTGGAGAAATAAACTCATCAATATATAGAATAATTATGTATCACTAATTTAAATTTTATCTCAAAATACCTGATGGTTAACTAAATTTTGATGGTCATTTTTCAAAGTATAGCATACTCAATTCCTTTATGTAATTTGAATGTAATTTAATAGTTCATTTAATTTGTATAACAAAGTTCAAAGGTCTATAGAATTAATTATTTTCATTACTTGAAATTAATTGATTCTCTATTTTATTTACAGCCAACTATCCCATGCCAAGTGTCATCTACAACATCAAATTTAATGATTTTTATTCATCAACAAAAGCACCTAAACAATTAATCATTTGTATTACTTGAAATTAATTGATTGTACATCTGCTTTAAATCCCCATGTCCCATTCAAAGAATTATCTATAACACCAAATTTTATGCTTCATGATAAGTGATTTAACATTCTTGATACATGATTATAACTTCTAATTTATTGCCCATTACTTACCGAACATTACTAATGTTTGATATACTTTTTCTTCAAAGTAACTTACCTCATTTTTTGTACACATGGTGAAAAATCCATATTGGTGATCATATTTTTTAACCCATAATGTTAAATAAAGTAGAAACTTGGCCCTTTTCCATGTTACATGTAATTATAAATTATGTTAAATGCATATAAAATCATTTAATTTTATTTAAAATATAATATTATTTATGTACTATTAATAATATGCAGATGTATTGCAATATATTATACTAAAATTTATAATCTATAATAACATATATATTATATGATATAATAATAGTAATTAATATTAAAATATATTTTACAAAATATATAATATTAATATATAATTAATTAGTTTAATATAAAAAATTAGTTTGATATATGTCAATTATATTTACTTAATACCTAATATAATTTGTGTGTGTGTGTGGGCGGGGGGGGGGGGGGGGGGGTGGGGGGGGGCGGCGCGGGGCGCGGGGCTAGGGGGAGGGGGGTAATAGGGGTTGTTTGAAATAAAAGAGTGTAAATAGACAATTAAACCTACTAGTTACTCAAAATCCATGATAATGTCAAAATAAGTTCCTCTAAAATAATTATGGGTGGAAACCTATCATGATCTAAATCATCATGCAATGTTTTAGTCTACAATGGCTTGCATTCTTTATGTAAAGAGATAGCCTCTTAACACAATCACTACATCAAAATTGTAACTCCCTTGGTTTTGATTAGGGGGAATCTATATTCAATAGATAAGGATCATATTTGTGAGTGATTAGGTTTTTTCTCGGTGATTTTAATGGATAAATTACTTTTGTTATAGTAGCACTAAAAAATAAGAAGCGACTAAAAAGAATTTTGGGTTTAGAAATATTATAAAAATTTGAAGTGGACATATATGTTTGAAAGACACCATATATTCCAATGTGTAGGCCTACTATTATACCACCACCATTTGTATCTCATAATAATTAATAATTTTATAGCTTCAAAAAATGTGGATGAAACTCTACTTATTATGTAAGAGCGTAATAATTATTTCTAAATAATTACCATTAGTATAAAAGTTCCTTTATGATAATTTTACTTCTATTTCCATATTTGAACTTCTATAATTTTAATTGTACTATGATCTTGTAGAATATGACTGAATATTTTCTAGTTCCGATGATCCTTTGGATGTCATCCAAAACCCATGGTAGGAGACCCATGAAGTGTAATTTGTTACAACGAGTCTGTTATTATTTTATTAGAATGAAATTCCATAAATTATATAAATATACATTTAGATAGAATCTATAAATGGAAAGCCTATATATAGAAATACTATATATAGTAAGTATTCTGAGGTAGACTACTTATGTCCTTACATAACCATAATTTAGATAAGCATAAAAGATCCTTTCCCAAGAGGTCTTTGAGTTACTAGGTATGATTGTGTGTCACTTTTTTTAATTAGTAATTTGGGGTCAAATTCATCTCAAAATATTAGTTTTTAATATCAAAAAAGGTGACTCACCCTTAGTGGTATTTGAATTGGTGAGTTAAATTACCTCAAATGTTATCTTGGTGGGGATAAAATTAAGGAGTCAAATTCATATTAGATAATTTTTTTATGTTACATCTCCAAAAAATGTGGATGAAACTCCACTTATTATTCAAGAGCCTATTATTTATAAATCATTAACACAACCTCTATGTCAAAATCACAACTCCCTTGGTTTCAATCAGGCGGTATCTGTATTCACTAGATAAGGAGCTCAATTTTTGGTAAACAATTTTTGTCTTGGTGATCATAATGGATAAATTGATTTTGTTACAATGGTGTTAAAAATTTTAAACAAAACCAAGAAGAATTTTAGGTTTAGAAATATGATAAAAAAATTAAAATGAACATATATGTTCAAAAGAACCATCTATTCTAACATGTATGCCTACTATTATACCACTAGGTCCACTTGTTTCTCCTAATAATATATAATGTTACATCTTTAAAAAAATTGGATGAAACTCCGCTTATTATGAAGGAGACTATTATTTCTAAATCATTACGATCGGTTCCAAAGTTCCATGATGATAATTTTTCTTTTATTTCCATATTTTAACTTCTATAATTTTCACTGTACTATAGAATTTTAGTGGATTATTAAATATTTTATAATTCTTATGATCCCCTAGTTTTGATCCAAAACCCATGGTAGGAGACCCATCAAGTGTCATTCATTATGATGAGTCTATTGCTAAATTATTGGAATGAAATTTCCTAAATTATACAAATCTACATTTAGATACAATCCATAAATGGATAAAATTCCATATATAGAAATACTATATATAGTAAGTGTTCTGAGGTAGATTTATTATACCCACACACAACCATATTAATTTTGATAAAAATAAAAAATCTTTCCCAAGATCTATTTGAATTACTAGTTATGATTTTGTGTCACTTATTCTAATTACCATTTTGGGGTCAAATTCATCTCCAAATATTAGTTTGTAAATTCAATAATGGTGACTCACCCTCATAGTTATTTTAATTGGTTAATTAAATTATCTCAAAGTTATTTTAGGGGGCCTAAAAATTAAGGATTCAAATCCCTATTTAAAGATAATTTTCTTATGTTACATCTTCAAAAAATAGATGAAACTCCACTTATTATGAAAGAGCCTATTATTTGTACATCATTACCATCATTTCCAAAATTACATGATGATAAGTTTACTTATTTTTCCATATTTAAACTTCCTTTAATTTTTAGTGTATGTCTTGTAGCAAATTATTGAACATTTTTCTAATTCTGATGATCCCCTAGATGTGATCCAAAACCCATGGTAGGAGACCCATCAAGTGTAATATTTTTGGACTCGTATAAGTCAGGGATTGACCAAATATGCTGAGGGGTTACTTAAAAGTGTAGGGAGAGTCTGATATGAGTTGAAACTTAGCCAACTTTTTGATAAGAAACACCAAAGGCTTTGCGAGTCTAGTATTTTTTTTATGAGATGAATTTTGTAATATAGCTCTTTGTGGCACCATCATGTTTACTATTTGATTGGTATCACATTTTGGTTCATTGAGATTAACATTATAAGATGAATTGATCTTAAATTTTCATGGATAATTTAGTGAGCCCAAACTTTACTAGCTTGTTTAATGCAAGAATTTTCATTTCTTGATCATGCTCGGGGTCACGCAGTTATTTCTCATAAGTCAAAAATTTGAGTGCCACATAGTGTGGTGACAAGGGATAAAATGATACCTCAAATGTAATAGGTTTATGCAAGACTTATTTTGAATCAAGCACATAATTTAGATGCCTTTTAGATGTTCTTATTAATGAGAAATGTTTTTCCTCCAATACTTTAATCAATTGTAATGAGGAATTTGAAAAATCCTGACCTTGGTTCCTTTACCTTGATTTAAAAGATTTTGTTTCAAATAAAAATATTAATACCTAAAGACATCTATAAAAAGATTTAAGTCTAGTATATATTAAGATATGTAAATCTATTTATAGACATACTATATAAATATAAATATCCTCCCCTTTGACACATCACCTATAACACCTCGTCTGACACCTCACCTTGGACTATTTCCCACCCTATGACTCACCCAAGACCTATTCTTACTTCTTTCTAACTGCCTAACCAACTCTCATGCATATTTAGCCCAACCTTCAACAATTCTCCAATGGATCGTGCACTTGGCGGATGGAGAACGGGCTTGGTGGCTCTTTTACTCATTCTCCACCCGCCGACGTCGGTCAAATGTCAGCCGACACCGGCGGGATGGCCGACGTCGGTTTTACTTAAACCAAATTTCTAACCTCTGACGAATCTAATTACAAATTGTTAGTCTCTAGAGCTAATCACGAATCTCGAATCCTCTTCTGACGAAACAAAGTTCTCGAGCTTTTGCTTTCTAGTGTTCTAGGTTCTTATTTTCTTGCAGGGATTAGCATTCTTGACAGCATTTTCTAGGCACTAAGGTCTTACATTAGACATTCTGCACAGGGATTGCATGATATCTCCATCACCAGTGGCAATGGAAACACAGCTCCTGCACCTTTGCCAACTCGTGTCACAACTAAGTATTTGTACTATTTTTATTTCAGTTTCATTTCAAATATATTAGCATTATGTCTAATGTCTATTTTAGGCATCCTTGACCCAACCTTCCATGTTCTTCTCGGAGAGGCTGAAAAGCCTTCTCTCACCCCTTATTCCCTTTTCTTTGTTTCTGACACCCATTTAGTCTCTCTTTAGACAACACCCTCTGTCCAATCAACTCAACACAATCTATTAGAGACCTACAGACCATCTTAAGACTAATCTAATCAACCTGACTAAATTGCTTCCCAGAAAGGCTGAGAGGCCTTTTTCCTACACCTTACCCCTTTCTCTGACAACATACCCTCTGCCTTAGTTCTTATTAAAGATTCTATCTACTGTTTTACCATCCCACATAGACCCTCAGACCCTCAGACAAAGCCTCAGTCCATTCTGCAGACCAAGACCAGACCTATAACTCATCCTTGAATATTGCCCCAGCCGACCTCATCCATTTCCCCTACCGACATCGGTAGTCTAACCAACGTCGATGACCATCCTGACCGACGCTGGCAATATCATCGACGTCGGCGACTGTGCAAAAGCAGATCACAAATTATCAGGTACGTATTTGCTTTTAGTTCTTTCTTTTTAGTCTTTTATTATTTCTCATTTCTGTCTCTATCATATTCTATTTTAATAGTGGATTGTCATCCTCCAGAAGCCTTAGCACTTTTAGGACCAAGCTTTTGCTTGGCAATCCACCCTCTTTTTAGCTGACATTTTTCGTGTTTTAGTGTCTTTCTCTTTCAGGTGTCATCCTCCACAACCAAAGAGGAGTTCTCGCTATCATCTGAATTCTAGTGCACAAAACTATATCCAGGTACATACAAGCCTTAGACCATTTCCCTCTTAGTTTCTCATTTCTCTCTTTGAATGTGAAAGTGAAAATAACATAGAAACATTCTGGCACACCTGGTGGGACCCTTAGGGCCTTCCTTGGGTTCCTTTCCTTCTTTTTTTGTTTAGGTTCATTAGGTTTCTTCCTCTTCACCTCTTTCTTCTCTTCCAAAAGACATCATAAGCAGGAATAAAAAGAACTTTTCTTTCTTTTCTTGCATTTCTAGACTAGTCAAAAATCATATTCTTCAACCCTTTCTCAACTTATTTTCATTCAAACTTAACATTTCGACTTGGGGCTTACAATACATTGCATTCCATTTCTGCTTGCTTGTATTTCTTAGTCCACACTTAGTAATTAATAACCACATATTGAATTAATCATAGATCACTTGATGTTACACAACCAAACCACTTACACCAAATCAAACATCAAACTCACCTGAGAGAAGGCCTGACTGGGATTTCATCACCTAGCGGATACCTTATCCGTCCTGGCGATCCTACTTGGATTTCACCACCAAGGGGAAAGCCCACTCTATTCTCTGGCAGAGTCTAATCTATAGGGGAATTATATTTTGGCTAAGTGAGACCAGCTTATCACTGGGCTCGTGAAGTGAGGGGAGCTTGCTCCTTAGCACCAGGCCAAGTACGGAACCTCACACAAACTTTTGAGCACCTAAACATACCTGAAACCATCTTTAGATTACTTCTTCTAGGACCCATCTCATAAACCAAACTTCCTAAACATTTTCTAAGGCATAAGCCAACACGATCCTAATAAAATTATTCTTAGGGATTTAATGTTTAGGATCTGCCTGTCTTCATCTTATTTTCTATTTTTATCTAGTTTTTTGAGCTAGTAAGGATGTTTTCTTCTTTGTTTCCAAACACTTTTAAATTTTTTGAGTTTCTAGAAAACACAGTAACCGACATTGGTTTTATAACCGACGTCGACAACTTTTCTTCACCGGCATCAGTTATCTGATCGACATCGGCGGCCTTATTCACTGACATCAGTTTTTATACCGACGTCGGTCACTGTCCAATCTTTTTTTTCCCAAAAATAGCAAGCTTAAAATCTAACTTTCTTGCTGTCTAAACACCCATTCTGAGTTTCTAAAACTGAAAAAACATAGTTTTCTGAAACCTGACCCTTTCTTGCCTTGAATGGTTTTGACACGCAGTCAAACCAAGGCTCTTCTTGACCACGCTAGGCAACAACCGCTTCCACCTTCACCATCCATAACCGGTCCTATAATGGAGTTCCACTTGGAGACTGAAAGAACTCCTCACCCAACCCCACCCCAGACTCCTATTGTCCTAGAAGGGGACCAAGATTTTGCATGATTCTTGGACCTCAACATCAAAGCCTTGCAGCACTATCTCGCACATAGCCAAACGCGAGACTCCCTAGGCAACCCAATCAATGGGATGCTGACTTCCTTAGTCGAGACAATGATCACATCAACAGTATCTATAATTCAACTTATAAACAATCAAGCTAACACCTCGACTAATAACCCAACCGTGTCCTACCTTCAAAATTTAGCCTCTCCTTCTAGACCTACCTCCATGGGGGTTCCGGTACGCCCTCAACCTCAAACTACTCAACTAAATCCTACACCTTTTCAAAACCTAGTGGTCTTTATCCCCCCTACTCTTACACCTATCAACATAAGAGTAACTGTCTACCCTTCAACAACTGTGGCCACTCCTCAACCATCTTTGACTGCCCCTATCCAACTTGTGCCTACCAACCCCATAACACAAGTGCCCTTGGCTTCAACTTCTGCCCCTATAACTAGCTACCCATATGTTGCGTCTATGCAACCAACCATGTCATATGCCCCTCTCAATATCTTTCAAGCACCTTATAATCTAGGGGGCACACCACCCACCAATCCGTCAGTAGATATCATCAAAATGTTGATGGACAAGATGTCTAGCCCAGAGACTTCCGTTTCCAGCTCATGCAATGCTCTCTCATATGAGCAAATTTGTAATGAGCCCATTCATCCTTCTGTCTCGATTAGGCCATATCCCAGCCTGTGGGAACTTCCTAAATTTTCTCACTTTTAAAGCAAGGAAGAACCACAACAGCACTTACGGGCATTCAGACATGCCTATTACCTCATTGCCCATGATGATGCATTGCTCTTAAGCACATTTCCTATGTCTCTCTCTGGTGTTGTGCTTAACTAGTACAGCTCTCTTACCAACCATTCCCTCTTCACATTTACACAGTTGGCCCAGCTCTTTCTTGATCAATTCTCCATCAACATCACCAAGAAGGTCTCAATCACAGACCTCTATTCTATCTGCCAATTCGAGGATGAATCCATAGCTGACTTCATTGCTCGTTAGAGAGGCCTCATCAATCAACTCTCCATTTCCTTACCCCAACCCGAACTTATTAAACTTTTCTCCTGAGCCTATGCCAAACATATTTCTTCCACCTTACAGGTTCAGACCTTCCGCACCTTTGACAAAGCCTTCACGATGGCCTGCAAACTTGAATTACATGCCATTGAGGAGAATAAAGTCAAGTTGCTGAGTAAGAATCCCAACTCTAAGATCAATGACTCTTCTTCTAAACCTTCATCATCCAATCCTAAGTCTAAAGCTTCAGCTAACACTGTGGTTGTTAGACCTTTGTCCTCTTTAAGCAATCAACCTGAGCCATCCACATCTCAAAGCACAACCCGCCAATTCCAGCAGAGATATGTACAATGATAGTATACTCCTCATAGAGAATCATATGCGTCTATGCTGGAAAAACTTGTTAGACAGGGGGTTCTCAATCTCCCCCAAATCTGACCACCTCCACAATTTGATCCCTCCCGTGCCATCCATGCGTGGTATAGGGAAAACGACTTCTGCAATTACCACCGTGTCAAAGGTCATGCCACGAGTAGCTATAAGACCTTTAAAAACATAATCTAAGACATGCTTGAAAAGGGTGACCTCATCCTAGACAATCACAATGCACCTCCTAATCAGGGCATCGACATCTTCAAGCAACCATTCCCCAATCATCCACAGACCCAAAACAATGTCCAGACCTTGATTAACAACACTCATGAACACAACATTCGTACAGTCAATACGGTCTCGCCTTTCATCTCTGACCAACCTCAAGAGGTTAGTCCATCTATCAGTCCATCACGTGTGGACGAACCTCTTTCCCCAGTTAGTTCTCTATCAACCTCTCTCATCTTAGCAGATGCCTCAACCTTATCGACACCATCGGTCTCACCATCCTCCATCCTACTGCCAATGGAGGACCCGACCCTTCCTACTCCTTGACTGCAAGTGGAGGGCACCATCATCCCTGCCCTTTACCTACTTGAGGAGCCACATTCTCTAGTTCCTTCTCCACCAATAGAATAACCTAACTCTCCATCTTCTTCGACCAATGACAATCCAGTTATAAGAACTAAACACCTTGGGTCTGACACTACTGCCACACCTAACACATTTTCAGCCCCTCAACCACTCACATCTTCTGAAGGACCGAAGTCTCATCCTACAACTTCCTAATCATTCTCTCGATTAGTAGAGAAATTAGGACTTCTCCAACCAAGGAAAGTGGAACATCAAGCATTATGGGAGCAACTCAAAGCTCCTCATCTTACTCAGCTTATCTCATCTCATGCCGCTAACTCTCTTATGACAAAATCCCCCAAAGTCTTTGACACGAATCAGACTTCCACTTCTAAACCTTTGAAACATCAACCATTCATATCAGAACACAAACCCTCATCTACCCCATCTAAATCGATCAAGTCACTCGATGTTTGCCCTGTCTCTACCCTCACTCACCCACAAGTGAAGGTGGACTTAGACCAGACCTCGACCAATAGTAGTCTTCCACTCAAGTCGAAGAAGATTGCCAGACCACAGAAGTGAACCCCTCCTCCACCATCAACACTACCCTCCATTTTAGGCCCTCATCCTTCTACCCTAATCAAAGTGCTCCCTACTCTGACCCTTAACCAAAAAAAATTACCTCCATTACTTCTTTTGCCAACCACAAGTCTACCTCCTCTCAAAAATTTGGCACCTCTCACGAAGAAAGTGTCGTCTTCACATGTGGCCGCACCACCAACCCAAAAGGTGGTACAAAAGCTTTCTTCAACACCTCCCAAGCAAAAGTCACCAGCGCTTCATGCATCAACAAGCATAGACCCCTTATTAGGTTCAGACACTTTGATATTACACCAACTTTTGTAGACTTCTAGCATAACCCTTCCATCTATCAAGCCATTCCAACCCCTCGGGTTAAAACCTTCCTGGGTCGATGATACGAAGATTTGATTATATCATCGTACGCCAGGGCATGATATCGAGAATTACTATGCCCTCAAAGTAGTCATTCCCTAATACATGGAGAAAGACACTCTTCTTCATGAGGACACTGTCAATAGACATTTGACACCATCCCATATCCCTCAAACCTCTTCATCGACTATGACCCCTCCACCTCCTTCACCTCCTCTCTTCGAAATTAACGCCATCCACATAGCCACTAGGTCACAAAAGGATAAGGCAAAAGAAAAAGCTGTTATTCCTTAGACCTATCCTTTTGTCCAGTTACCTCAACCACCAAAACCCAAGATTTCCATCTTAGGTGCATCCCAACCCACTTCTTCAGAGGCAATCAAAGACTATGATAAAACAACTTCACCAAATGCCTGTGAAGATGACCTTATATGACCTTATCCAAAGCTCCCCCCAGCATCGTCAAGCTCTAATCAAAGCCTTATAGGCAGTGGAGGTCCAACCTGAAGACCCTCAACCACTAGCTGCCCTAGTCCATTCTTTATCCCCCGTCGCCTCTATCACTTTTAGTGATTTTGAAATTCCTACCTCTAGCTTGGAAGATCAGGATGCTGCTCTTTTCATCACAGCCTACATTGATTAAAACCATATTAAGTGAGTTATGATTGATGGGGGCACCAATATTAATATCATTTTTACCCATGCCTTTGATCAATTGGCTCTTCCCAAGAATTGCATATCAAAAACTGACGTAATCCTTAGATCCTTTAATGACACCACCGCTAACACTATTGGCATTGTTGTCCTCCATATTCACGTTGA
The DNA here is from genome assembly GCA_037957365.1 of Torreya grandis. Taxonomy (NCBI): domain Eukaryota; kingdom Viridiplantae; phylum Streptophyta; class Pinopsida; order Cupressales; family Taxaceae; genus Torreya; species Torreya grandis. The sequence continues at coordinate 357,326 of JARHVA010007531.1, read as the reverse complement.
CCCGCGCACAATCCCAGAGCTCTTCTACATCATTGAGGGAGAATTCCAATATAACATGCTATTAAGATGACCTTAGATCTGTGCCATGGCTTGCGTCCCTTCAACACTTCACCGTTGTGTCAAATTTGAACACGACAAACAAGTCCATGTCATTCCTGCCAACCCATCCCCTTTTAAAACTTGTAACACAACCTATCGACCAAATGACATTCTTATTCCTCTCAAGGCACCAATCCAAACATCATCTCCATCCACGAAAGCATCAACTAGTACACAAACAGTGGTTGCCATCACATCACCTTCTCAAGTGACAACCAAGGACCCCATGGATGATATCTTCCAAAGACTTTCACTTGGGGAATATCGCTTACTTACCCTAGACATGTTCCAGACTCCTCAAGAGTATGGGCAGCTTCATCAAAGTCCAAGCTATGACTGTCGAATCAGAATGGTTATTCCTTATAGTCCTCCTAGCCTTCGAACCAATCTCATCTATGGGGGGCTGGATCAAGCTCCTACTGATGGGAATCCCTCTTCCTCACCTCAACTATTCACATTTAATTTCTCCTTTCTTGGCAACCCCACCTTTGCACATACCTACCTTTATAGGTGTGCATGGAAGGGTTTTGGCTTTGGGCGCTACGAACAAGGCTCCCATCGGCCCATCGAACCACCCAATGACAATAATGCCAAGAAAAAATATGGACTGGGTTTCCAAGAACCCACTGAGGCTTCCATAAACCTTTGCCCCGAACCCACCATCAACCAATCTCTTCTAGACTCGCCTATTTTTCCATCCTCACCTACGGAGTCGGTGGTTTCCATCCCTCCTAGTTTTTTTTTTTTTGCATAAACACCATCCACTTGGAACCCCTAACCTATCAACTCAATGGGGTTCCCAGATCTCTTGCTCTCATTTATCCCAGCATGATAGATGATGAATCAGCAACCATCAACACTGTCCACTACATAGACGACGATGCCATTCTTACCTATATGGGTGCCGACAATTCTTTCATTTAGTGCTCCCTCCCTTCTGAAACATAGGTTATGTTAAATGAATCGACCGTTGACATTAATCTTCCATCTTCTGGTGTTCCTCATGTCTTAAATATTGGTCAATCTTTAGACACCCAGGAGTAGATCGACTATACCACATTTCTTTCAGACAATCGCAAGGCCTTTGCCTGGACCTACTGTGACATGCCTGGCATCGACCCTAACATTGCCACTCATAACATCGTCACAAACCTAGAGGCTAAGCCTATTAGGCAAAAGCTTTGCAAAATGCATCCTCGTGTTGCACTTCTTGTCAAAGAAGAGCTTCAACATCTTCTCTCTGTCTCTTTCATCCAACCCATTGATTATCTGCAGTGGGTATCTAACATCATTCCTGTTACCAAAACAACTGGGGAGATCCGAATCTGTACGGACTATCGCGACCTCAACTTGGCTTATCCCAAGGATGACTTTCCTCTTCCAAACATTGACCAACTTATTGATCTTACGGCTGGCCATGAGATGTTATCACTCATGGACAGATTTTTAGGATATAACCAAATCCTGATTACACCAGAAGATCAGCACAAAACCACATTCATTACACCATGGGGAACTTTTTGCTATCAGGTCATGCCTTTTGGTCTGAAAAATGTAGGTGCCACATATCAGCATGCCATGACTTACATTTTTCATGATCTCTTCCATAAAATCATGGAGGACTATGTAGATGATCTACTTGGCATGTCTAAGCTTCGTCGTGACCATTTGACTATCCTCAAGATCATCTTCTCTTTCCTTCTTCAGTACAATGTCCATCTTAACCCCAAGAAATGCATCTTTGGGGTCCTATCAGGAAAGCTCCTGGGATTCATCGTCTCTCTTCGTGGCATCGAGATACATCCCACAAAAATTTGCGCTATCCTCAAGATGCCACCTTCGACCAATCTCAAGCAACTTCACAGTCTACAAGGGAAGCTCCAATCCATCCACCGCTTCATTTTGTAGCTTTCTGACTGCTGCCAACCCTTTCATCATCTCCTCAAGAAGGATGTCTCCTTTAAATGGGATAAAGATTTCCAAGAGGCTTTTAAAGCCCTCAAATGCTATTTGGTTTCTCCACCAGTCCTTATTCCACCAAGAGATGACCAACCCTTCTACCTCTACATCTCAGCAACCAATCATTCGTTAGGTGCCATGGTCATGCATCGAGATGAGCAACACTGTGAGCAAGCGGTCTACTACATAAGCCAAACACTTGTCGACTATGAAACTCGGTATACTCATACCGAGAAACTCTATTTGGCATTAGTCTTTGCCACTACCAAGCTTTGTCACTATCTTCTCAATCACAAAACTTTTGTCATCACTCACACTGACCCCCTTAAATACATGCATTCCAAGCCATATCAAAACCAACGTATACCTCGTTGGCTCATGCTTCTTGCTAAGTTTGACTTAGAATTTGTCCAACAAAAATCTATAAAGGGAAAAATAATCATTGACCAACTAGCAGATTCCCCCTCTTCCTAACAATCAACCTTCTTAGTGCGAGTTTCCTGATGAATCTATCGCCACTCTATCGACTGATGACACATTCTACCAAATGACGATGTTCTTTGACGGCTCCAAATGTCAACTTGATGGGGGTGCGGGGGTCATCCTCATCCCACATGAGGGTGATCCCATGCCCCTGTCTTTCAAACTTGACTTTGAATGTACCAATAATATGGCCAAATATGAAGCTTTAATTTTGGGACTTCAAACTGCCCTTTCTTTAAACATCAAGACCATCAACATCTTCAGTGACTCACAACTTGTTGTCAATCAAATCAATGGTTCATATCTTTGTAAAAATGAAATTTTACAAAGGTATAGGCACCGTGTTAACACCCTTCTAGCATCTTTCAACCATCACTTATTATAGACTGTCCCTCGATCTACGAATAAGTTTGCTGACACCATGGCTTCCCTCACCTCACATATTCCTTCTTTATCATCCTCATCAAGAATTTATGTCATGGTACATCATGTGCCATTGCCTTCATATATTTCCATTGACATCAACCTCATCCACACCATAGACTCTAGTTCACAAGATGTATGGTATAAACAACTTGTGGACTACTTGGCTCATTCTATCATTCCTCCCAACCTCTCTAGCAATGCACAGTGGGCTTTCATCAAGCGCACCGCTCGCTATACCATTCTAGGAGGCCTTCTCTATAAAAGAGGTTTTGACGGCCTTCTTCTTCGCTATTTACACTCCACTGAAGCCTCTCATGCTGTTAAACAAGCCCATAACGGGATTTGTGGTGGACACTTTAGTGGTAACTCGGTTGCTAAGCGCATCTTTCACCTGGGTTATTATTGGCCCACTCTTCATCAAGACTGTAGCGATTATGTTCGACATTGCATCAAGTGTCAACAACATGCTAACTTGCTTCATCTCCCTAGCCACGCCTTACAAGTTACTCAAGATTTTTGGCCTTTTTCACAATGGGGCTTAGATCTCATCAGCGAGATTAACCCTCATTCGTCTCTTCATCATCAGTCCATCATCACTGCCACCGAGTATTTCACTAAATGGGTGGAAGCTATTCCTTTCATCTCCACAAAAGCTGACAAGATTGTCGACTTCATCAACACCCACATCATCTATCATTTTGGTGTACCTCACAAAATCATCACTGATAATGGAAAGTCATTTAAAAACAAAACTATTTAGAAACTTTGTGACTCCTTTGGCATTAAACTCTATTTTTCTTTGCCTTACTACCCACAAGTAAATGGGTAGGCCGAGGCTTCTAACAAAATCTTAACTAAAATTCTCATAAAGGTGGTCAACGACATTGGAAGGGATTGGGATGTTCACATTCCCTTCGCTTTGTGGGCCTATCGCACTAGTATCTGAACCTCTACAAGTGCTACCCCTTTCTCTCTAGTGTATGAAATAGAGGCTGTCTTACCTTTTAAAGTATGGATCCTGTCTCTTCGCATTTCTCTGCATGACAATATTTCTAACGATGACTTTCATCAAGATCGATTAGCTCAACTTGAGTTACTCGATGAACGTCATCTTGCTGCCCTCAACCATCTCCATGTCTATCAAAATCGCATCAAATGAGCTTATAACAAAACTCTAAGAGAATGAGATTTCAACATCAGAGACCTCATTCTCAAAGAGAACCAACATGTGACCAATATGGAACGAAGTAAATGAGGCAAATTTGTTCCTAATTGGCTCAGACCTTATATCATCATGCACAAGTATGGATCAGGAACTTATCGTCTGTCTTCTCTTGAAGGCTGACCAGAACCTGAGCCCCTTAATGCTTTGCATCTGTGACCATTCTACTGTTAGTCGAGTACTCATCCACTTGACATTTAACTTGAGCTCGTCTCTTGAGTAATATTTGTCCTTTTAATCCTCAATCCTTTCCACCCTTTTTCCCTTAACAAATCATCTATAACCCTTTTATGGCGTATGGATGCTTTGTCCTAATAAAAGGGAGCCCTTGACCTTCTATAGTCTTGTCCATGACTCAACATTCTGTCAAAAATAAATCAAGATGTCAAAATATCCAAGGTCATAAAATCCAATCAAAAAGCAGACTGTTCCCTCGAAGGACAGCTGTACTATCATTGTTGTAGCTAATAGATTTCTCCCTCGAAGGACAGCTATTCAAAAGCCTTTATATATAAATCAAAAATATAGACCATTCCCTCGAAGGATGGCTATGACTAAATCTTGCTACAGACAACACTTTCTCTTTCTCAGAAGCTTCCCGCATCGATCAGCTTCACAAATGACCACCAAGCAAAGTGACATCTCTATGTGGACTTCCTGCATTGATCAGTCCACTCTTTAAAAAAAATAATAATAAAAAAATTAAAATAAAAAAAATAAAAAAGAGGGGTTCATGGACTTGGCTTGTAGTTGTCTCAGGTTCTCCTATCAAAAGGGGCAAAGTTATCACTACTAACAAGGGGTTACCCTCTCCTCACATATCATATTACCTACTCAAGGGACTTCAAGCTCATTTTAATGTCAAAGTGATTCGATTACCGCTCTAACACAACCTATGGTCATTGACATAATGCATGAATGAGGCTTTTTGTTTCTAAAAAACCCTACTTATGTTATCATTATGGTCCTTGTCAATGAAAGGGAGCTTATGCCTTTTACTTTTTGCCTAAACTTTGGTCACATTCAACCACATCATTTGTCCAAACAATTCAATCCAACTCTTTTCAAACCACTCACATAGCCTACTCATTCTAGTTTCCATAGACACCAATACACATGGAACCTATCAACCACACAATTTATGTCAAACATAAACCATTACTTGCTGAAGCATAAATCAACCTGCAATTCATTTTTAGCATACATCCATCACGAATATGGATAGTTGCTAGGGATGAAGAACCCCGACTAATGTTACAGAATACACCATTTGGAAAAGGCTGTAGCATCATCTTTTCCTCATCATTTCAAGCATGTACCCTCACACATATGGGAAGTGCTATATCATTATCATGACCAAAATCAACCACTTCGATCTTTTTTCCTCCCTTTTGGGAGAACTACATTGGCCTGAGGCCCTTCTAACAGGGGCTACGTAGGCAGCACCCAGTTGACATGGGGTCTTCTGAGGTTAGCTCGGCCATTCCTTCATCCATCCACCTCGACCAATGACCATGGAGATCGTGACTATCTCCTTCGACTACGACCACTTCCAAAGCAACTTTGCCTTGGTTGTTTTTTCATGTATGCTACCTCATGAATGGTTAGCAAAATTGTGCACATATTTTTGACCTTCATAAGTATAGGATCGCAAGCCGGTTGATCCCCACTACTTGTGACTTTTTCATGTTTTCGAGAGCACTTCCTGAGTTTGGGATACCTGGAACATGACAACCCATTAGAGCTTCAGATTAGATTGAATCACCCAATCAGCTACGACTATATGCTGGGGCCCGATTACTTCAATTTTGGCACTCCTCAACCCTTGACAATTTGACCTAACCATCTCGTGAAGTGGTATACGCGCAATCACAACTTTTATAGCATTCACACTCCATCTTCACCCCTTTTCATCTACTCTTTGTCAAATCAGCACCTAATTCTAGGTTCCCTTCTCTCGACTCCTACTTTGAGGGGGAATAGCCCATCCATAATCGGGGCAACCAACCCCCCTGTTTTTGTCTTGCAATTCACTTGAACAACCAACAAGATGAAGTCAACCTTATCTCACACCTGGGGCAACCAACCCTCCTATTTTTATCTTGCAATTCGTCTAGAACAACCAACAAGACAAAAAGGGGCAAATGTAGACACCGAAATCATGTCTAACCCTTGGTCATCCTCCCTCTTGGTCCATTCCTTACCCATTCCTAAACCATGCACTTACTAATTTAAAAATAATAATTTATTATTAATATCCTCCCCTTTGACACATCACCTATAACACCTCGTCTGACACCTCACCTTGGACTATTTCCCACCCTATGACTCACACAAGACCTATTATTACTTCTTTCTAACCGCCTAACCAACTCTCGTGCATATTTAGCCCAACCTTCGACAATTCTCCAATGGATCATGCACTTGGCAGATGGAGAACGGGCTTGGTGGCTCTTTTACTCATTCTCCACCTGCTGACATCGATCAAATGTCAGCTAACACCAGTGGGATCACCGACGTTGGTTTTACTTAAACCAAATTTCTAACCTTTGACGAATCTAATCACAAATTATTAATCTCTGGAGCTAATCATGAATCTCGAATCCTCTTCCGATGAAACAAAGTTCTCATGCTTTTGCTTTCTAGTGTTCTGGGTTCTTTTCTTGTAGGGATCAGCATTCTTGACAGCATTTTCTAGGCACTGAGGTCTTGCATCAGACATTCTGCACAAGGATTGCATGATATCTCCATCACTAGTGGCAATAGAAACACAGCTCCTGCACCTTTTCCAACTTGTGTCACAGCTAAGTATTTGTACTATTTTTATTTCAGTGTCATTTCAAATATATTAGCATTTTATTTACTATCTATTCCAAGCATCCTTGACCCAACCTTCCCTGTTCTTCTCGGAGAGGCTGAAAAGCCTTCTCTCACCCCTTATTCCCTTTTCTTTGCCTCTGACACCCATTTAGTCTCTCTTTAGACAACACCCTCTGTCCAATCAACTCAGCACAAGATATCAGAGACCTATAGACCATCTTAATACTAATCTGATCAACCTGACTAAATTGCTTCCCAAAAAGGCTAAAAGGCCTTTTTCCTACTCCTTACCCCTTTCTCTAACAACATACCCTCTGCCTTAGTTCTAATTAAAGATTCTATCTACTGTTTTACCATCCCACACAGACCCTCAGACGAAGCCTCAATCCATTCTGCAAACCAAGACCAGACCTATAACTCATCCCTGACTATTGCCCCAGCCGACCTCGTCCATTTCCCCTATCGACGTCGGCAGTCTAACTGACGTCGATGACCATCTTAACAGACGTTGGCAATATCATCGACATCGGTGACTATGCAAAAGCAGATCGCAGATTATCAGGTATGCATTTGCTTTCAATTCTTTTTTTTGTCTTTTATTATTTCTCATTTTTGTCTCTATCATATTCTATTTTAACAGTGGATTGTTATCCTCTACAAGGCTTTGCACTTCTAGGACCAAGCTTTTGCTTGGCAATCCACCCTTTTGTCGGCTAACATTTTTTGTGTTTTAGTGTCTTTCTCTTTTAGGTGTCATCCTCCACAACCAAAGAGGAGTTCTCGCTATCGTCTGAATTTTGGTGCGCAAAACTATATCCAAGTACATACAAGCCTTAGACCATTTCCCTCTTAGTTTCTCATTTCTCTCTTTGAATGTGAAAGCAAAAATCGCATATGTATATATATATGTATATGTATATGTATATGTATATGTATATGTATATGTATATATATCTGTATATATATACATATATATATATATATATATATGTATATGTATATACATATAGATATATATATATATATATATATATATATATGTATATGTATATATATATATGTATATGTATATATATATATATATGTATATGTATATGTATATGTATATGTATATGTATATGCATATATGTATATGTATATGTATATGTATATGTATATATGTATATGTATATGTATATATATACATATACATATACAGATATATATACACACACACACACACACACACATATATATATATACATATATATATGTATATATATATATACATGTATATATATATATATATATATATATGTATATATATATATACACACACACACACACACACACAGATGTGTGTGTGTGTGTGTGTGTCTATATATATATATATTGTAAGTGTTCTGAGGTAATTTAAAATGGCGTTAATCATCTTGGGATGTACCACTTTGTAGTAATCTAAATCTACTCAAACATCAAAGTACCTAAGTAAGATCTAAAACTATTATAACTTAATGCAATAAATGAATTTATAATTCAAATCAAAATTATAATCTTTAATATAAATGATCTAAATCATGACTACAAGAAATATTAAAAAAATTTATTGGATTGATTATATTAGAATCATAATTTTGATATTATGTTGGCATGATCATAGATTGTTCATGATGGATTAGATTGGCATGGAGACTAGACTTGATAGCTCTAATAGTTGGAGATGGATTTACTATATGATTTGGAGTTATCTCCAATGGAGGAATGACATTTTTTAGATATAAAGAGGAGGGAAGGATCAATGGTTGAGATTAAAAGTTGTCTTGGGGAGTTCAAGGTTTAGGGATTATTCTTGGATGTCTCTATATTTAGAGGCTTCTAGAGAAGAGGGGTGAGAATAGAGATATTAGAGAATTAGAGAATTATAAAATCCTCTTAGAGACTAATTAGTATTAGGTATAGGATTAGATAGGGAGAAGGTGGGTGATTAGGGACTAGGGGTGTATGAGAGCCTAGGAATAGGCTAGTGTAGGTGGGTAGGTGGGCCATGAGAATTTGAAATTCTCAAATAATAGATAAGTGGAGATTATAATAAGATAATGGAGATTTAGTATATTAATGAATTGATTGGTGGGGATGGATAATGTTAATAAATGGAAAATAATGAAGGAGGGCATTAGATAAATAATTAGGAAGGGGTGATAAATTAGTAGGATGAAAGGGGATAAATTAGATTAGTGGAATTAGTGTCGACTAATAATAATATTAATGATGTTAAATAGAGCGAGTAAATTTAGATGCATACATATTAGGATCTAACATTCAATGGTCAAAATGACCTTGAAAATATTTCCAAGAGATATAATCAAATCTTATGTTTCATTAGTAATATAATTTATATGATCTTGATAAATGAAGATTTTTTATACATGTATTGAAATATTTTTTCAAGAGGAGTAAAGTTGTTTGGCTTATAATTTCATATTTAAATTTAAATTAATTAACATAGATGTGATTTGGCCATATATTTTTGACCCTAATATTGGGATTCAAAGTTGAAGTGCTTATGTTATTGGTTAAAATGTTTAATCCTATCTTTGCATTGAGATATCACATGGCTTGTTGTTTTGAATGAAAAGTTAATATTTATAGATTGATATGGTATAGATTGATTATGCCTTCACATAACCATAATTTATTTAACCCCAAAAAATACTTTTCCCACATCTAGGTCTTTGAGTTACTAGGTATGATTTTCTATTACTTATTTTAATTACCATTTTAAGGTCAAATTAATCTCAAAATATTAATCTATTAGTTCAACAAAGGTAACTCTCTGTCTCTCTCACAGGTATTTAAATTGATGAATTAAATTATCTCAAAGGTATTTTATGGGTGGTAAAAATTAATGAGTCAAATACCTATTAGACAATTTAATCATGTAATTTAATGAACAAATATAAATAATTATTTTAATTAGAATATTTATAATATAAAATAAATTTTTTTAAATATTTTCATATTTAAATATAATCTGGGTTTATTATTTATTTTTATCTATATTTAAATCTTTAAATATTTTTAATAAATAATGTACATTATTTAAATGTTTAATATGTTTAAATATATATATAATTTTTAAATATGTTACAAATTTTTATATAAACATTTAAATTAGTATAGTATTAAAAATTCCTGCATGCTTTGAAATTAGGGTTAAGTTTATCTTTTTTCTCTTTCCATTATTTTCTCTTAGTTTTTCTCTCTTCCTTTTGAAGTTTGAAAAATATTTTTTTTATTGATTGTTAGGTTAACTGTAGCATTAATGGTGTAAGCATTGACCCAATTTTTCACTAAATTTTTTTTAGGTGCTACTTGTTTTATATTTAATCTATGTAATGTATTTTTTATTGTATTTTAAATGTGTGATTTGTTTGGCTTGACATGACCATTTTATTCGTTGTTTACTATTTTAAGTTATGAAATTGCTGAGATTTGGATAGACCTAATTTTTTATTATGAAATAGTCAAGATAATGAAATAATGGAGATTAGGATTATATAGTGCTTACTTGTATTCTATATGGAGACAAATGGTGAATGTGAAGGAAAATCATACATTTTTTATTAACTATAAGTAAATAATGAAATGGTATAGATAATTAAATGGCCAAGATAATGAAATGGTGGAGACTATGATTATTTAGAACTTACTTGTATTCAATAGGGATTGAAATAGTGAATATGAGGGGAAAATAGGCATTTTTTATTAACTATAATAAAATAATGAAATGGTCGAGATAATAAAAGGGTGGAGATTAGGATTGTTTAACATGTACTTGTATTGAATAGGGACCCAAATGGTTAATGTGAAGGCAAACAAATATTTTTTATTAATTGTAATCAAATAATGAAATGGTTGAGATAACCAAATGGTGGAGATTAGGACTGTTTATCACTTACTTTTATTCAATAGGAACCCAAATGGTGAATGTGAGGGGAAAGTAGATATTTTTATTAACTATAAGTAAATAATGAAATGGCAGAGATTAATATTATTTAGTGCTTACTTATATTCAATAGGGACCCAAATGGTGAATGTGAGGGAAAGTAGACATTTTTTATTAACAATAAGAAAATAATGAAATGGTCAAGATAATGAAGTGTCTAACATAATGAAACGGTAGATATTAGGAATTTTTTAGCACTTACTTGTATTCAATAAGGACCCAAATTGTGAATGTGAGAAGAAAACAAAGATTTCTTATTAACTATAAGAAAATATTGAAATGGATGATATAATGAAAAGGTGGATATTAGGATTTTTTAACATTTACTTATTTATAATAGGGACCTAAATGGTGAATATGAGAGAAAATAGACATTTTTTAATAACTGTAAGCAAATAATAAAATGGTTGAGATAATGAAATGGTGGAGATTAGGATTGTTTAGTGCTTACTTATTTTCAATAAGGGCCCAAATGGTGAATGTGACGGGAAAATAGACTTTTTAAATTAACTATAATCAAATAATCATAGTTAAAAAGTGTCATGATATGAGAGGGTTTTAATGGTTTCACACTATTTCTATCTCCTCACATCATTAATTTGTCCACTCTATTTGGGATACTACGAATTATTTCTATTTTAGACTGAGTTGAAAATTCATTTTTTGGCTTGTTTTAAGTTATTATTATTTGAGTTGAATTGTTTCCATTTTAGATAGAGTTAAAAAGTCATTTTTGGGGTGGCAAACTTTTCTATCATGCCACATCATAATCTTTAATGAATGAATGAATGATTGAATAACACCTAGTATTATTATTTGGGCTGGTTATATTTTCCCTCATGCTTTAATATTATTAGGTAGAGGGGTCTTACGCATCATTATATATTAAAATTTTGATTATAAAATATCTAAAATTTAAAAATAGGAGAAACTAGTATTTAGAGATAAGTTTTTGAGTGGTGGGAAGCAACAACGGGATGAATATTTGTATGGTTTCTCATTTTTCTTTAGTTCCCAACTATCATTTGCATCCAATATATTTTTGTTTCAAAATAAATTGTAAGAAAATGCTCGTAATTTCTCTCAGTACCATGTATTACACATAATTTTTGTAGTCTTTGGAGTACATCTAGATATCTTCAAAGCATCTAATACTAGTCTTCTATTCACCTATATAGGTCTTCAAATCATTCTAAGTATTCTTAAAAGCATCCTATGTATGTATTTGGAACACACCCAGATAATTGTCAGAGCAATTTTATAGCATAATTGGAGTGTCTTCAAAGCATTCATTCTTTGGATTTCACTTTCTGAATCCTCAAATATTTATCCATAATAGTTGTAAAAAAATATATGTTGCCTTCTAAAAATTACCCCATTATTGGGATGTTTTGTTGTGCTCAAAATTAACCCATCCTTGGGATGTGTTTCTCTACCGAAAATTACCCCATTTATGGGATGTGTTGTACTTAAAATTCCACTATTCATCCAAGTTAGACATAATACAAAGAAAATAATCAACAATAAATTACATATAAATAAAGAAAAATTTGCATTCATATCCTACTTATATCATACTTGAAGTATTAAATTAAATAAAATATAATAAAAGACAATAGTTTATGTATAGTTTATATAACTATGATGATCTATTTGAAATGCCCATCATTTATCCCCATACTTTACCTTTTGTAAGTCCTCCCGTAATAAAATGGGATGACTAATCCTTAACACAAATTTATTTATTAAAACCTCTGACTCAAATCATAAAATTCAAAATGATGTCCTAAGTCATGATAGCCTCTTGGAAATAATCCAAGATCTCTAACAACTATATGCACCCAGGCTTCAAATTCAACTTCTTCTTTAGAATTCTAACACTGTCATAGAGATAGAGGACATAGAATGATAGGAGGCCTAAACCTCATCTGAATCCATACATATGAACCTCTTTATTCTAAGGGTTGAGTGAATATCTAGAAAACTATTTTATCTCTTCTTATAATCCATTTAATACTGGTATGGTTGAGGACTTCACTACAATTCAACTCAACAAGTAATGTCTCCCACATGGAAATATTTGCATTGAAACCATTAGTATAATGGTTGTTTAGAAAATATCTAAAATAAACAATATTAGATCTCAATATCTGATGATATTTTCTCTTCATATACATATGAAACAATGGTGGAAAGTAAGAGACAAGTTTATCTGCATCTAGAAATTATGGTCTCATGCATAAGCTAGTGGTGCTTTGTAATTTTAGAAATATATCATTATCCTATTACCATGTCATTTGGTTCCTTAGAGTGGAGAGAAAGGCATGCAATTGTGTCTCTATAACAAATAAATTTATCAAAAAACTAGATTGATATCCTAACAATGAATTGAAAGTATAGAACTCACAAATGGTATCCTACCTTTATTTAGTGATCATTAGAATAATATTTATAAATACATGCTCATATTTAATCATATGTGAAAAACCAAGGGAAAATAACTAAATCTACCATTTATAAAATTTCTCATGTAAGAAAATAATATAAATTGATGAAGGCTACCTTCATCCTAATAGTTTCTTAGAAATATCATAAATGTGTTGGATAGAAAATTGTGCTTTCTACAATTGTAGTTGGGATTCTACCAATTGCTTCTAAGATTACTCCTTAAGTTTGGCATTTTCATCCTTTAATTTTTGAATTCTTTTTAGGATGATATGTCAAAAATAGATTATTTCATGTAATGAAATATGGAAAGAGGGAACAACTCTTATTAGAACCTATATCTAAACTATAATCTCTCATGTTTGTCTTTTTATGACCTTAATAGAGGATTGTAACTCAAAATTTTGAGTGATGAGTAATATTATTCTATTAGTATGTTGGGAAAGAATTGTATTTCTATTATAAATATTTTCACTCATATTATTAATTAGGTTATGCTTATCGACATTGGAATTTTATAAATTAGAATTCTGAGTGTCCTTGATAGCAAGAAAAATTGGGAAATTACTCAATTCTTGGGTCTTTGAAAACATTAAATTATGGACACTAGTCTATTCAGCTTGTATTCCTTGAAGAATTAATGTTTATTCACTAACTCTAGTAAAAAATTCTTCCCACGTTTATTTCAAATTAAAAATCATCAAGTCCTTACCTTTCAAAGCTGAATGCAGAAAATCTAACTCTATTTGTTGTAGTTTGATTGTATCCTCATAGAATTATAAAGGATGGCATGATGCAATTTTTTTTCTTTATTGAAATGTTGTGGAGAAGATGTATCTTATTCAATCAAGGGTATATTATCCTTACTAGAAACATAGGATATAGGATGCTCTACATATTGAAGTAAAACATACTCTATGAGGGTTACCTTTACAAATACAACTTATTATGTGGCCTGGACATCTTTTTGTTTTTTTCTTCCTCTAAGATAAGTGAATTAATGTAGTAGATTTTAGTGGAGGAGGATGAGGGGTTTTTAAATAAAATCCCATTATCACTTTTATTACCACCTTTTGACATGTGTTTTCCACCTCAGATACAAAAATGTACTCATGTGGCTTGACTATGACTAAGCTACCTAGTTGGCTTAAAATACAGACACATGGTAGCTTTTTATTGCCTCAAAAAAATTTAGAATACAACTTTGTGTGATGAATCATCTATTTCTCACCATGTGGAGACCATAAATTCATAGAGAGCTCTTGGGTGGTGACTTTTAATTGTGATACCTTGAATGGGAAATCCACTCTTATGTCTATTTGAAATGTGTTTCATAGGAGATACCTTCAAGGAGAAATCCACACTTGTGCATGTTTGAAAGGTATCTTCTGAGAGATAACCTAAAGGTATTACAAGGGCCTCTAAAATATCACCCATTAGTGCTTCCATGTAAAGGAAAATTTAACTTGTTCTTTGAAGGTGAAATCCACTCTTGTGCCTATTTGAAAGGTATCTCCTAAGAGATACCTTGAATGAGAAATCAACTTTTATGAATGTTTGAAAGTTATCTCCTAGATATACCTTGAAGGTATTATAAGGGCCTTCAAAATATCACCCAGTAGTCCCTTCCATGTAAGGAAAATTTCACTTGTTGCTTGAAGGAAAAGTCCACTCTTGACCCTATTTAAAATGTATTTCCTAGGAGATACCTTGAAGGGGAAATCCATTCTTGTGCATGTTTGAAAATTATCTCCTAGTATATACATTGAAGGTATTATAGGGGCCTTCAAAATACCACCTAGTAGTGCCTTTCATGTAAAATAAATTACACATGTTACTTGAAGGATAAATCCACTCATGTTCTTATTTCAAAGGTATCTCTTAATAAATACCTTGAAGGGGAAATACACTCTTATGCATGTTTAAAAGTTATCTCCTAATAGATAGCTTATAGGTATTATAATTTCCTTTAAAATATCACCTTCTAGTGTCTTCCATGTAATGGAAAATACCACTTTTTCCTTGAAGGAGAAATCCATTCTTGTACCTATTTGAAAGGTACCTCCTAAGAGATACCTTAAAGGATAAATGCAATCTTATGAATGTTTGAAAGATATATCATAGGAGATATATTGAATGTATTATAAGGTTCTTCAAAATATAACCCAATAGTGCCATCCATGTAAATGCAAATTGCCCTTGTTCCTTAAAGGAAAAGTCCACTCTTGTCCGTGTTTGAAATGTATCCTCTAAGAGATACCTTGAAGGGGAAATACACTATTTTACATGTTTGAAAGGTATCTCCTATGAGATACATTGAAGATACTACAATTTCCTTCAAAATATCACCTAGTAATGCCTTTTATGTAAAGGAAAATTCAACTTGTTCCTTGATACGAGAAATCCACTTTTGTCTTTATTTGAAAGGTATCTCATAGGAGATACCTTAAATGGGAAATTAATTCTTTTGAATGTTTGAGAGGTATATTATAGGATATACCTTGAAGGTATTACAAGGGACTTCAAAATATCACCTAGTAGTGCCTTCCATGTAAAGAAAAATTGCACTTGTTCCTTGAAGGAGAAATACACTATGGTCCCTATTTAAAATGTACCTCGTAGGAGATACCTTTATGAAAAAATACACTCTTATTCCATTTTGGAGAGGTATCATCTAGAGGATACACTCAAGATACTATAGGGTTCTTAAAAATATCACCCAATGGAAAATTATGTTTGTTATTTGAAGGAAAAATCCACTCTTGTGCTAGTTTGAAATGAATCTCCTAGGAGATACCATTAAGGTAAAATAGACTCTTGTGCATGTTTTAAAGGTATCTCATTTTAGATACCTTAAAGGTATTACAAGGGCCTTTGAAATATCACCTAGTAGTACCTTCCATGTTAAGGAAAATTATACTTGTTGCTTAAATTTTAAATCGACTCTTGTCGCTATTCGAAATGTATCTCCTAAGAGATATATTAAAGGAAAAATTAACTATTGTACATGTTTGAAATTTATATCTTGGGAGTTAAATTTAAGTTATTATAGGGGCCTTCAAAATATTACCCAGTAGTGCCTTTTATGTAAATCAAAATTACACTTATTCCTTGAATGAGAAATCCATTCTTATGCCTATTTGAATTGTATCTCCTAAGAGATACCTTGAAGTTAAAATACACACTTTTGCTTTTTTTAAATTTATATCCTAGGAGATACATTGAATTTATTATATGGGCATTCAAAACATCACATGGTAGATCCTTATGTATAAAGGAAAATTACGCTTGTTCTTGGAAGGATAAATCCACTCTTCTACCTATTTGAATGGTATTTCCTAGGAGATACCTTCAATGGGAAATATAATATTTTTCATTTTTGAAAGGAATATCCTAGGAGATAACTTGACTATATTAAAAGGTCCTTCAAAATATCACCTAGTAGTGTCTTCCATGTAAACGAAAATTGCACTAGTTCCTTGAAGGAGAAATCCACTCTTATCACTATTTGAAATGTATCTCATAGGAGATACCTTAAAGATAAAATCTAATCTTGTGAATATTTTAAAGGTATCTCCTATGAGATACTTCGATGGTATTATAAGGGACTTGAAAATATCACCCAGTAGTGCCTTCCATGTAAAGGAAAATTTCATTTGTTCTTTGAAGGAAAAATCCACTCTTGTCCCTGTTTGAAATGTATCTCCTAGGAAATACCTTGAAGGGTAAATCCACCCTTGTGAATTTTTTAAAGGTATCTCCTAGGAGATAAATTGAATTTATTATAGGGTGCTTCAAAATATCACCTAGTGGGACCTTCTATGTAAATAAAATTTCCACTTGTTCCATGAAGGAGAAATCCACTCTTTTGATTAATTAAAAGGTATCTCTTAGGAGATACCTTGAAGGGTAAATACACTCTCTTGAAACTTTTAAAGGTATATCCTAAGAAATGGATTGAATTTTTTATAGTGTCCTTCAAAATATAATTCATTAGTGCCTTCTGTGTAAAGGAAAAATCCACATTTTACTTGAAAGAGAAATCCACTCTTGTGCCTATTTGAAAGGTATCCCAAGAGATACCTTGAAGAGTAAATCCACTCTTTTGCATATTTTAAAGGTATTACAAGGGCCTTAAAAATATCACACAGTAGTGCCAAAATAGAATGTTCCACTTGTTGACCACTTATTTATACAACTACCAGTAGTGCCTTCTATGTAAAGGAAAATTCTATTTATTCCTTGAATGAAAAAATCCACGCTTTTCCTTATTTAAAATGTATATCCTAAGAGATATATTGAAGGGAAATACACTATTGTTCATGTTTGAAAGTATGTCATAGGACATGCATTGAAGGTATTTCTAATTTTTTTAACCCTTTTATCTTCAAAGAATTATTTTAGATATTTTTTTCAAAACAATTTCCCCAAAGAAATTAAACCTGGCATTTTGTTTAAAGAAATTAAGCTTACAATTTTAAAAAATAAAGGACTTTTTTTTGGTATTTTTGTGAGAGAAAAATACCCAAAAGGAAAATTCCCTTTTTAATTTTTTTCCATGGACAAAATGTCTAAACAAAATAAGGACTTTGCATTTTTCTAAAGAATTTAGAATTTTTTTTTGAAATTTTTTGTTGTAGGAGAAGTGCTCGATGGTAAGTGCCCTTCATAACTTCTACCATGGATAAATTTTTTGACAAAAATAAGCCTTACACTTTTCTTCAAGGAATTAGACTCAGCTCTTTTGTTAAAGAAATTAGAGCTTTGCACTTTTATTGAAAGGTAAGCACACTTCAAACCTTTTATGGTCGATAAAAAGTTTGAAAAAAATAAGTACTTTACATATTCTTGATAGTATGTAATTCTTTCAAAAAAAATTCTTGTGGTAAAATGACCGAAGGGCAAGTTCCTTTCAAACTTTTTGAAGTGGAAAAAATGTTTGAAAGAAATGACCCTTAGGATTTTTTTAAAAACACTTAGTGTGGTGAAAGTATGATTTATCCAAGACATTAAATACCTTCAAAAAATTTGTAGCATAAAAAATGTCTAACAGAAACAAGTCTTCATAATTTTTTACTAAGACAAAAATATTGAAGACCTATTTCCATCAGACATTATGTCCATGTAAAAATCCCAAAAAATTCTAAGTGAAAGACACATTTATGAAGCAAAGACAAGATTATGACTAAGCAAATTTTTAAATGAACTTGACCTTTCAAAAGAGAACTTGGAGATGGAAGTTGGGCTAAGGACATAGGCATTTACACTTGAAAACTCACTAAACATTGATCCAAGGCAAAAGAGAGGTCAAAAAGTCCCTTATAGAATCAAGAGGTAGATCTTAAAAACTTTTATAGGGTATAGCCTTATAAAATGAGAGTCTCTACTCTTCCAAATCAAAGAGTCCTTTTGAGAATTAAAATTAGAGAGTTATAATGAGGGAGAAAAAAGGAGATATAGGAGAAAAATGGAGTGAGAGAGAGAAGGAGCACACCATCTGAAATAAAAATAATGATCCTACTACCATCATTCAGTGAATACTTAACCACATTGTTATCAAATAAATATTTAATCAACCATAGATAAATTAACCTTCATTTGTTCTAATAGTCTTCAAATCCTCTCACTGGCTAAGAAACACACTAGAAGATAAAAATTTATTGGGAATGATGAGTCATGATCCATAAGGAAGTAAAAATATTTAAAGACTCTAAAAATGTATTGAATGATCCATCTATACTCTCAAATCCCAAAATATTTTATATTGAAAATCTATGCCATCCTCCAATTTCCTTCTAGAACCATCTAGACACATTGTGAAGGCTTGTCACAACAATACATGTTGCAATTACAATATTGATGAATTTTAAATATATATATTTATCTAATTTTAAATTAACATTATAATAAAGGGGGAGAAATAACATTTAAATTGAAACCAATGGAATTTGAACTAGAGTTATGGATCAAAATATATGTGTAAAAATCCAATAGTTAGTTGCATACAATCACATCAACACCTTTAAAACATGAAAAATGGAAAATAATAGCATAAGATATAAGAAATATGCATAATATATTATATTGATAGAAATATCTTGAAAATATGCTCAAAAGGGTATTTTTATTTTTTTAAATGATAAAAATAATACCCCTAAAACCTATCTTCTATGTGTTTTCTAGTAAAAATTTGGTTGAGTGATAAATTTTCCCAAATGGGTCACTTCAGACCATCATATAAATTTAATGGAAACTCACATAGTTACAAAATAAAGTGCATTACCTTCTCACCATGTCAATGTATAATCATGCAAATTTTCATGGAATTTGTAATTCATTTTATTATATGCAAATGGGAATCACAAGTGCTCACTGGGTAGATTTAGTAATTGGAAACGCAAAAACTTAGCTAAGTACAAAATTAACTCACAAGCCAATTTTCATAGCTATGCATTTCATGCATGGGAGAAAATTTTATGCACAAATTTTAACTTCATATTATCCCAAAAATTTTGTACCATAATTCTAAATTTTATGGTGATTTTACTTGATTTTTTCTTGCACAACTATATTTGAAAAGTGCTAGGCATACTGATTTGGCACCTAAAAATGCATAGAAATCTATGTGCTAGGTAGTTTTCATGGCTATGTCTTTCAAGTGAATAATGATTTTATATGACCAACTTAACCATTATATTCTACTAACATTTGGCTACTCTCATACAATCTTTTAAGAGAGATGAGCATGATTTAACCCTGTGAAATTACTACCAAAAAGCACTGTGTAGGCTAATTTGATACTAAGAGCTCACAACCCTGAAACTTGAAAATTTAAAACTCTCCATTTTTTTCCTAAATTATTTGATTCATGAAGGTGTGTAAAGGTCATATACAATATAAAAGGCTAATGAATGGTTTTGGATATTAACATTGTCCATATACGTAAAATATTTGTATGTAGGCCAAAATTGGCCAACAAGAGCATTCTATTTCTAGAAAGGAATCAAGAGAGATGTAATAGATTTTTTGTCTCATTATTTGAAATGTCAACATGTGAAATTTAAAAATGTCTATCCAAATTGATTGTTGTATCAACATGACATACCAGAATAGAAGTGGTAGGTGATTAGTATGTACTTTTTCCAAGGATCTCCATTATCATGAAGTAGGCATGACATGAACTTGATTGCAGTTATCGAACTAACCAAAGTAGCTCAATTCATACCAAGAAAATTGAATGATGATGCACCTATATTTCCAAATATATTTGTAAAGGAAGTTTTAGTAGCATAGTTTCCCATATAAGATCACTTCAAATCAAGATATGAGGATGACTTCAAGGTTTTGGTTGACTTTAAATTTAGTTATGGGTACTCAGTCAAACTTCAACGCTACATATAACCCAAAAAATGATGGATAGATAGAGTGAGTTAGCCCAGTTTTAGAATATATATACTTTGTATGTATTGCATGGACTATAAATACAAGTGGGAGTAATACCTTACATTGATTGAGTTTGTGTACAAAAACTCATACCAATCAATGATGAAGATGGATCCATTCGAGGCATTATATGAGAGAAGGTGTAGGAAACCAATTGGTTGGGATAGGTTAAAAGATAAGGTAGTCTTTAGACCTAAGATGCTTTCTAAAATGGAAGAGCAAGTCAAGACAATCAAGTAGAGGTTGGTTAAGGACAATGATATAAATTTTTTATTGATCTGAAGAGAATAGCTAGGTAGTTTTTAGTTTGTGATAAAGTGTTTAAGTGGGTTAAGCCTTAGAAAATCTTGATTAAATTTAGGAAGTTAGTGAAACATTCACCAAGATATGTGGGACCCTTACAGGTTTTAAAAGTGGTAAATCATGTAGTGTATAGGCTTCCATTGCCACTAACTCTATCTCTTTTGCATAATGTCTTCCATGTTTCTTATCTTAAAAAGTACATTGTTGATCCTTCACATGTACTAGATTAGAATGCTTTGCATGTTTTGGATCCCAACGTGGTCATGGTAGAACCAATTTGAGTAATTGACACTTGAAAAATCCATTTACGTAATAGAGAAGTATCATAGTGTAAGGTCGTATGGGACAAATACTCTAGGAATAATACCAATAAGGAGGACTATGATGAGTTTTATAGGCTATTTCCACATTTTTTTTGACTTGTTGTTGCATATTATTTTGTTTTCTATTGACTAATTTTTTAAATTCATAACTTATGTTTGAATAAATGTGATTGAGGTGATGACTAGATTTAGGGAGGAAGGATGTCACATCATGATTTTTATCTAAGCTAAATAACCTTTTTGATCTCTTAATTATCATGGTTGATTAATTGATCAACTAATATTTGATTAAACTTGATGACATATGCTTATTATGAGACAATTTGAGTTGCTTAAATTACATGATTAGTTGCTATGAAATAGTAGTACTTCTATATTTAGTATATTATGATCACATTTGATTATTTTACCACAATTTATTTATGTATATAATGATTGTTTAGGTGAAAAATCTTCATTGTCATGAGGTGGATACAAGACTAATTCTTTCCTCATATCATGATGGAGGGAGAACATCATCGGATAGGGTGGTCTAGATGGAAACATTGGAAGATGATGGAGAATGAAACCAAAAACCCTTAGACACACCACTTAATATATCATGTTTCATAATGAATTTTTTTATATAGATAAGATAGTATATTTTATGTAATTTTCATCTATGTAATTATTAATATGATTTCTAGTATAATCTTGATTATTGATAATGATTGTGTTCATTATTTGAGTGATTTCACTAATTTTAAGATCTTACGTATCTCATCTTGTTTTGATAACTACATAAATTTGGTTATGTTTACTTACCTCATTGTCTTATTAATTATGGCTCTATAGTAAAACATTTTAATGGTGTGATAGATTCCATAATCATTACATGATCTATATGATATAGATAATAATTATATATTATTATTAAGATATTATATTATAATGTTGAAAATTAAATAACATTGTTTAAATATATATTATATATGATTAATTTTTTATTAAAAAATTGAAATTCATAACATATTAATGTTAATTATTTAATTATTTTAAGAAATCATTGTAATTACTATGTATATTTACATATAACATTTCAAAATTAAACTATAGTCTTGTAATACCTAGTTGAATTTCCAAGTTATATAATCATAATTGTATTTACTCATTACCTATAAATACATTAGATATCAACAAGTTGATAGTCTTTGCATGGAATAATACATGGAGATCATGTTATTTATATGGTTGATGATGGATTGTTTAAATCACTTTCATGAAGATTTTTCAAAGGCTATAATATGATTATTTAGGGATTTAATAGAAATATCAATATCATTAGGGTTACTAATCATCCATTTACTTTGGTTAAGAATCATTTCAGAGAAAGTGATGGGGTTCATTGTGTTACATGGTAGTAGACCATTAGTTCATTGATCTATTTGGGCATGTATATTTTGAATGAGTTTGATCTACCAAAGAAGATTGAAAAGTGGAAGGAAAGTATGGGGATGAAAACAAATAAATAGATGAGAATGGGTGTAGTGAACATGATGACTCATGACATACAACAAAGAAGATACAGAAGGAGGAAAAGAGGTGAAAAATTGTAAGAAGAAGTAACTTGCTTGTCTTTCTTTGATATTCATAATTTACCAAGTCGATTATGTAATTAAAGTTTTGAGGTAAATATTGAATCGATTTTTTTGAATATGTTTGGTTATTCGTTTCTTTGTTTGATACTTAAAAATAATAGGTTGTATGTGGAGCATTGTGTAAGTCTCATCCTCTATAACCTAATGAGGTTGGGATAGATTCCTAGAGTTGGCAATGGTTATTGTTGGTTTTAAAAAAAATCTATGTCATATACTTCTCTTGCTATTTGAAAATCACTGTTTAAATTTAGAAGATTATTCTGAGGGGTATATATGCAATACGACATGAAATAGTTATTTCTAAAAAAAATGTTATATATTCATTTGGGTATATTATAAAATAGACTTGAAAAATTTTGTCTGTATGATCATTCAACTATTAAACCAACTCAAAAAATTTTGGTTAAAAATATGGTTTTTAAGGTATTATGAATATAAATACACAAATATATAAATGAATATATTCTAAATTAAAATGAATTAAATATATATACATATACTTATATATATACACACACATACACTTATATATATGACTTTAATTGATAGTCAAACATTAATCAGTGACTTATTATATTTAAAAGATGAATTTATTTGTTTGGGCAATTTAGATGATATGGCTTCGATGGGTTTTATTCGATTTTAGATTCAAATAAAATTATTCATATGGGGCATAAAGTATAATTTAAAATCTAAATATAGGTTATGAAATCCTATATTATTCATAATGATTTATTTGTGGAATTCATAACATTGTACATAGTCACTTTGTCTAAACCGAATATGGGTGGATGATTAACACAATTGTAGAGTGTGAATTTGATTTTATGCAAGGATATATACCAGTAAAATATTAAATAATTAATTATATAATTTAAATGTTTATTATTAACATTACATATACTTGGATATGACCATGTATTTTTATTATTTGGATGATCTACATAAGTTTTTGCTTAGTCTATAGAGGGACTTGGTATACAAGATCCAATTATGTGTGTTTCATAGTTTTTCCCTCCAAGTATGAGTAATTATATACTCATATCTATTTTTTATATTCAACATGAATATGCATAAAGACTTTATATTTTAAGTAGATTTTATAACAAGTTTGTAACCCAACTAGGTATAGTTGATTGACTGTTTGAATTTGTTTTAGATGATAATTTTGAATCGATTATGTTAATATATTGATTTAAAAGTAAATGGTAAAAATGATAGTGTATATGAATTTTTTTATGTTTTATAAAACAAATATATGAGGTTCATTTCATTTATTATATATTTATGAGATTATTTAATTAGATGGATACATATACATTTAATATACATAATACCTTAAGATATTTGATAGGGATGTCATCTTAGGAGTATACTACATACAAAATGGTAGTGGTTAGGTAATGTAATGGTATTTTAATATTTTAAATAGTGTACATAAATACATACATAAACATGTATAAATTGGTAAAAAATACGTTTTTAGACTATATTAAATCATATTGATTATATGATTTATATATACATGTATTCTATATACTCAATTTTGTTGTGATTTATTACCATGTGGCGTGTAAATTAATGATTGTTATATATTTTAATGTTTGGATAAAAATAATTAAGATAATTTATTTAAGAATTTAAAAATGAAAAATTTATGATGTTTTTTACTGTTTGTTGTTATATGTAGAATATGAATGATTTAATTAGGTAGGGTTATAATATTATTGCATTTAGAAATAATATTATAAGTTGCTTAGTGGTTAAATCAAATATCAATTTAGATAATAATTACTGAGATGTTATGTTATATTGAGGGTTATTTTTGGATTCTATTTATTTTTTGTAATAAAACTGGCGAATGGATTCAATACACTTCACTTGATAGACTAAATGATTGTTTGTGATATTTTTGTACTTATCATAATTTTAATTATCTAAAGTGAAATATTATGAATTAATATATTGGTTTTTATATTATTATTTATTTCATTGAATCTAAAATTCATGACCCTAATTAAGTAGTGGTTACACTCAACTAGCTTAATTAGTGCCATCAATGCAGAATAAGGTTTAATTCGATCAAGTGGTGTGTATGAATTTGAGTCATCCTAGAGATCATTTATTATTGAAAACTTTGGCCAATGTAATGTTTGATAAATATTTTCATTTCATATGTTGATATAGTTTTCATATTTGTATGATATCATATTAGAACATATTTATTTATGATACACATTATATATTAGATATCTTCAACCCATGGGTTCATGTTTATTACTCTCAATTCTTGCAACATCATTATGTACCCATTAATGGATGGTAATCCATTTGTTTGGAAGATAGTGTGAAATATCTATAGTCTATGGTTGGTGTAGAAAAGTGCTCAAATGATGATATCCCTCCCAGTTGGAGTACTATACTTGAGATTACATATTTACACTTGAGTTGTGGAGACTCTTGAGTCATGGAGACTCTTATTAGATGAACTTTGTATCATGTTTTATAATTTGAGAGATTTTTTATGTATTAATGAAAACTATAACATTTAGAACTTATAATTCTACAATAGAGGGTATAATGTTTTATCAATTTTGGCTAAATTTTTACTATTTTATGTATGATGTGATGTAGTATATGTGGTTACTCAGTATTATTCATGATTTATTTATCTAGTCATTATGATCCTTATCTATTAGATTAGATAAAACATTTTTGGATACCTAAATTAATACAGTTAGTTAAAGATCATTAGTTAGATTTCTCATGGTAAAATCTAAATGTTGAATATGGGTATTTTATTTAACAAAAAAAATTGAAATATTCAAGTAAAACCTAGTGGAGTTATTATAGTTTGGGTGTAAAATTATAATTATGTGAACACCTAAGCTTGAATAATTTCTATTTTGATGCACAAATGTTATGATGGATATAGTTAATGGACATGGATTTTTTAATGTCTTCTCAAGCTTATGATTATTCGTGTAACTATTTTTAATAGTATTCAATGGCTCAAAGTTGAATTAAATTTATTAGGTTGTCTGATTGATATCCTTAGATTTTTTTGAAAGCTAGCTTTTACCATAAAACTAGACAAGGATAGTATTAGGGAGGATGAGACACTTGAGTAAGGTTAAGTATTTATAAATGGTGTAGTTAAGAAGACCCTAAGACATATTTAGATTAGGGTTTATCAATGTATGTTAGTACACTAGTACACCCCAAGTTGCACACCTATTCTAAATTACCATCTTCCTTATGGAATCATTTAAGGGTGTTTAATGTTCGTTAAGTCCCTATAGTTGACCTAATAAAATTTTGGTCCTTATCATTATTAAGAAACTCATTTATCCTAGCTTCATGTTGAGAAAGATATCATATTATTAGGTTGATCTTGTATTTAAAAAAACTAAAAATTGGCTCATTATATTTTCAGTATCAAAGTAGGCTACTGCTTTAGGGAACTTTGGGAAAGAATTTTTAATATTAAAATATGCCTATGGTTTTGTTCCATGAAACCTCAATATGGGTCTTAATGACCAAATTTGACCTACAGGTTAAATTGAGAGCCTTATAGGTAAAAAATTGAATTATAGGGGTTTTTAGGGGTCCAACATTATGTCATGGTTTGTATTATAAGTTATTTTATGTTAGTTAATGTCATCCTAGCCTTGGTCTTAGTCATATTAGTCAATTTGTCATTTTAGGTCATTTAGTGGGCTTTTAAGGGTCATAAATGCAAGTGGCATTATTACCAAGGTGTTAAGATGTCCAATTTTCATTTCAATAATCAAATAGGTTAGATTCCAAATCAATAATGTTATTTTATTTAGAATCTTGTAGGTTATCTAACTAAAATTCAAGAAACTAACTAAAAAAGGGGAGTTTGAAACTTGTACGACCCATGAGAGAAGGTGACACATGGGAAAAGGTCATGAAACATATTTCCATCTTCCACACACTCATCTTAGTTCTTGACATGATTTTTATGTTATAAAAAAGTCCCAAAACTCATCTACTCATTTCTTACCCTTCTAGACATGTAAAAGTGATCAATAGGGTCATGTTTGGTATAGTCATTAAAAGAGGTCTTAGGTCAAAGAATATTGGGAAGTGGTATTACACGCAGAGAGCTAAATTTCAATATCAATATTTTTAATATTGGTTTACCAATCTTTATGAACCATCCTTTACAAGTTGACTATGTTTTTTTACTCATTGTTTCCTATACCCTATAGGTTTTAATTCATTTTAGAAAAATTGGTACAATCCAATAGGTGATGTTATCTATAGAGTACATTATCTCTCTTATCATATGATATTTTTTCTTGGTTTCATGTTTCATTTTGTTTTTATGGGCAAGTTGTTTCATGTTGTAGGAAGGTATCACCATGTCAAATCTCAATCAAATTTCTCCTTGTTTACAGAATGTCAGTCCCCTATAGAAGTCTCATGTAGGTTGAATATGGTGTTCCATAGGTATCAAGGCCATATTATCACCTATATTCATGTTTATTATCATAACATCATGTTTTGATCAAATATGCAATCATGAATACCTCATAGTCATCCCTTTACCCAATCTCACTTGCAACCATGTTGTTCACATGTGTATAACATGTTTAGTGTGTTTTTGGAGATGTATTGGAGGTCTTAAGAGGTTAATATGTGTTTAGAAACAAAATTAAAAGGATAGATCCTCCAAATATTATAAAAGGGAATTATGATAGTCAAATCAATACACACACAGTCGATCATAGGAGTGTGCACCTAAAGGTGCTTATTAAAGATTTCCAATAATGAAATAGTGTGTAAAGGTTTCCTCAAGATTTTGATATAATCATTTATATTTTGAGATCTTTTAAAGATCATGGATTTGGTTATAAGGTCAAGGTCATGATAAAACTTCTCATACATTTCACAGATTGCCTCCGAGCTATGGACTACTTTCTAGGATCAAATAACTATGTTCAGGCCCTTT
The DNA here is from genome assembly GCA_037957365.1 of Torreya grandis. NCBI lineage: Eukaryota > Viridiplantae > Streptophyta > Pinopsida > Cupressales > Taxaceae > Torreya > Torreya grandis. The sequence goes on along the minus strand of JARHVA010007531.1, from coordinate 329,200 downwards.
ATCCCTAAAAATGAAAAAAATAATTCCTTGGTGTTTTGTTGACATTTTGAAACAAGGGTATAATGATCCATAAATTGGAACTAATCTTCATGAAAAAAAATTACCTTATACCCTTGTAGGTAATTTATTAAATATACAAAAATTAATCCATAAAATAGTCAAGTTAAAGAAAAGCAATGCAAAAATACCAATAACATTACACAAAGGGTTGATTATAGAGTTAAATAATGACTACATCACTAGGTTTACAAATTAGCTGAACCAATTCATTATTAAATGTCTATAATTATAAGACAACCCTAATAGAACCATAATTAATTTACGTGTTATGGACCTTCAAAGAATCTTAGAACTCTCAAACATATTCTTCACCTTCTTGGAACACTTCCAAATTTTTATGTTTGGCAATTTGAATAATCTCATAACTCTTGGATAGATTCTTCACTTTCCCAAATCACACCTCTAAGACTACATAAAACTCAACAACAGACCTTTGAAAAGTCCCATAACTCACAGACAGACCTTCCACCTTCATGTCGTCAAAAGCAATCTTGCATTCCTAAATTTCTCCACCAAAAATATCCCTAAAAGTTTTAAAAAGTGACTCAAAAAAATCAAATAAATAAAATCCACATATGGATGGAACTATCTCAGAGTTTAAAATAACTATGTAGTTTACTCCAAAGTCTGAAAATGTCTCTAAGTCCTTCAAAACATAGGATCTAGTCTCTATATTGACCATTACACAATTTACAAAGATTCACTTTGAGGAATTAAAAAGTGCATCAAATGACCTTAAATATAGACACTCAGGATATGGTTGGAATCATCTCTAGCTCTGGCTCTCAGCTTTGAGCTCTTTAGCTCTGGCTCGTAGCTCTTTGGCTCTGGCTCTTTAACTCTGATGAGAGATTAGAATTTTTTTGAATGAATTTAAATGCACCTCTAACCCATTTATATAATTTTTATGGGTCCACTTTTTTTTATAGGGATGATTATTCAAAATCTATTGTAATAAATTTTTTAATTATCACATACCCAATTTTTATAGGATTTTAAATTATCCATTACATTTTAAAACATGGGGTGATAATTATTCCCCAATTTATAATGGTTTGTGTACATTATAATTTACTAAGGTTGAATTTAAAAATATTAATGACTTGGTTCAAGCCATATTTCCACATCAATTTATTTCTATGTCATCAAGTTTGACCATAACTTTGATTGGAGATAATTTGCACATACAGACTCCATTTTTAGAACTGTAAAATGTGTCAGAGATCTCTCAATTAGCTATAAACCATATAAATAATTCATAAACATTCCAAGATCATAAATGTTTCTATTTTTTACTATTTTTTACCACTTTTTGACCTACTTTGACTAAAACTGTGACCAAATGCATAAGGAGCAAATGAACTCTATTTCTAGAGTTTTGCATACCATTAAAAAGCTCTCAATAGGCCATTTGTAATGGTAAATGTTTTATCTTGATTTAAGACCTTATCCAAATTTACATTAGGATCAATCCTCCCCACTAGGAGCTTTTGGTCCACTAAAAGTTAGTATCTACTAAAATGCCAATCATTTATAAAAAACTCTGGCTGGTCTTATCAATCTACTCAAGTTCTAAAATTGCACATATAATGCTTGGAAAACTAACTAATCACACCTTATAAAATTCATCTACCACTACATGAACATCAATATCCTTTATATAGAACTAGGATTCAGAATGTAATGACTTCTTCTATTGCATGTCTTCATAAGAGACTCTAATAGATAAACTTAGTGATCTTTTCTACTACATGTTTGAAAAAAACCTCTATACAGATTTGAGATCTTGAATGTGCATCCACATCTTCTTCTACTACACAACTATCCATGGGATTATACATAAAACTACACATGGATAATAGCACGCCCATCAACATCCTCTTATGATATTGATGCTCTACAACATATCAAAGTAAAAAAACCAAATCATAGCATATGGTAAAATATGATTCATAACTCAAACTATAAAATCCTAAAACAAGGCATGAGTTATATTGAATCATGTAACTACTAATAAAAATCACAACATCATTCAACTATTTGTCTGCTATCACATCTTGTAGGCAGTGAATTACCAATCACTATAATAATCACCAATGAAACTATAGAACATCTTTGTTAATGTAAAAAAAACACATTAATTTTTGTGACCATATCATAACACATTACACAAACATGGGTCTTAATATCATAAACCAATATTAGATCAATAAATAGTGTATAATGTTTAGTATTACAAACATTGCCCAATAGGGCCTTACAAATGCATCCAATCACACACATGGATACATCCCAAAATAACAGTTATTCTAAAACAAGTATTGCAAGAAAATTAAATCATACACAAAAAAATTTAAAACTACTATCAAATATCCCAAGAAAATTAATGAATTAAATTCCTTAATAACTCAACAAGAAACTCGTAAAGCTAACACTAGATATTCCAAAAATAGAGCTTTCTAAAACATAAGTGTGAGAATTAAAAACTTCATTTGATGAACCTATCTCAAACTACATGATCCAAGTGTGATCCAAGTGAATCTCTGTTCCATTATCGATGAAATATGTTTATTGAGTGAAGAGATAAAATTTTCTTAAAATAATCTCGTTCATCTCTAATGGGATGATATTGAGAGTCACCATATCTGAGAACTATCTCCCAACTACAAATCACAAGGTAAAATAACTTGTTGCCATACCTTAGATAATACCATTCTACATGCCAACTATTTTGACATGCGGTAGTGATAATATTGGCAAGCCAATTGACATACTAAATTAGTGATCACATAAACCATTCTGATGTCCCCATCAAACATGAGTCTAATGACACATTCGTTTGAAATAATTAGACCACTCTACTTAGAGGCTCTCATCGATCATAAGACAATATCTAGAGGTCCAAATGATGTCCTTAATCAAACAATGGATTTAAGATGCTGACTAATACTTGGGATAGTAGGAGCCTTTCCTCTATTCCTGTTCCTCTATTAGAACCACTAAAGTGAATATCAATTTCAAATATGGTGCTAAAGGCCTGATCTTGACCCACTCATATACCAAACCTGAATCCTAAACTGGCACTAATTTTCATGCAAATTTTTTTTACCTTAGATCCTTGTAGGTAATTTATTAAATTTACCAAAAGTATTCCATAAAATAAACAAATTAAATAAAATTAATGTAATAATACCAACCACATTATAAAAGAGTTGATTATGGATTTAATTAATGCCTACATTTCTAGGTTCACAAATTATATGAACCAATTCATTATTAAATGTCTATAAATAAAAGGCAACCCCTATAGAATAATAATGAATTTACATGTTATGGACCTTCAAATAATATCAAAAATTTTAGATAGAATCTTCACCTTCTTGGAACACTTCCAAGTGTGTATGTTGAGTGCTTTAAATAATCTTAAAACTCTTGGATAGATTCTTCATTTTCTTGAGGCACGCCTCTAAGACTACATAAAACTCAACAATAGACCTTAAAAAATGTCCTAAAACTCATTAATGGACCTTCCACCTTCCTGTCATGAAAAGCAATCTAATATTCCTAAATTTCTATACCAAAAATGTCCTTAAAGGCTTTTAAAATTTTCTCAAATGAAATTAAATCAGGAAAATCCAAATATGGATGGAACCATCTCAAAGAGTATCTTCAGAACTAATAGCTATTTTAGTGGATACTAACTTTTGGTGACCAAAATCCTTCTTAATGGGGAGGTATGATCTGGAGATCATTTCAAGAAAAATTCCCAAATCATATTGAGACCTATACCATCGCATAGGACACATCAAGATTTTTTTGATGGTATGCAAAACTTTAAAAATAGATCTCATTTGCTCTTTATGCAACCAATCCATGTTTTTATCAAATTAGGTCAATAGGAGGTTAACACTAGTCACTCTATAAAAATTGATGATCTTGAAATGCTTATGAACCAATTCCATGGTGTAGAGCTTGTTGAAATCTTTTTAGCACATTTTATGGTTTGTAAAATAGTGTCTGTATATGCAAGTTTTGACCAGTCAAAGTGATGATGTGGCCATAAAGTGATGTGGAAATAAAGTTACGTGACAAATGAAAAGTCATTTTAATATGGCTAAAATATAAACCATTTTATATTGGGGAATAATTATCACCACATATTTTTAAATACATGGGATATTAATAAAATCTAATATTAAAATGTAAAGGGATAATATAAATCCCATAAAAAATGGTGGAATGGTATATTATCCAATCCCATCAAAAAATGTGGAGATAAATATTAATCCCATTATTATTAAAAAGAGGATAATGAACAATCCCACTATTTTTGTACCTCCAACAAGTATATAAATGGGTGAGGGTTATTTTGAAATCATTGGGAATTAGAATTTCAATTGGAATTGGAATTAAGTCCAATGTTTTAAAGCTCTCATCAAACAACTGAGATCCAAAGAGCTGAGAGCTAGAGCAAGAGATGAATCTAGCTATATGCTGAGTGTCTATATTTTAGTTTATTTAAGCCTCTTTTTAAAGCCTCAAAGTGGGACTTTTGGTGGAAAACTTCAAGAATGTGAGATTATTTTTCACGATAGGAAGGTGGAAGGTCCGTCTATGAGCTATAGGAATTTTCAAAGGTTTGTTGATGAGTTTTATGTATTCTTATAAGTGTGCTTCAAGAATGTGGAGAATCTATCTGAGAGTTCTAAGATTATTCGAAGAGATGAATATACACATTTGGAAGTGTTATAGGAAGTTGAAGAATCTATCTAAGAGTTTTGAGATTCTTTAAAGGTCTATAACACATGAATTCATTATTTTTATGTAAAGGTTGTGTTATACTTGCAAACATTTAATAATGAATTGGTTTAGCTAATTTACAAACCTGCAGATGTAGGCATTACCAAACTCTATAATCAACTATTGTGTAGTGTGGTTGGTATTCTTTCATTGATTTTGTTTAAACTAATTATTTTATGGATTAATTTTGGTATATTTAACAAATTGCCTACAAATATCTAAGGTAAACTCTTTTACATGAAAATTACTAGTTTACAGGTCATATAAGGACTTTTGATTTATCCTAATGAGTTTTTTTTGAAGTTCCCACATAGGAGAAAGACTTTGCCAATTTTTGGAGGTAGATGAAAAATGGAGGGTGGTCATTTGAAGGCCTAAAGTTACCTACAAAGACACTAAACTCAAGCATTGATGCCTATAAGGCTTTGATCTAAGAAGCACCCTGTACTCCAAGTTAATAATTCTAAACCATGCCAATATATGGGAGTGGTTCCAAATGGTTCAAGTGAACATTCATGGCATAAATATCATTAAATGAGGAGGATATACTATTTTTTCTTCCCATGTACACTTTCAATCCATACATTAAGAAAATGTTAACCTACAACCAAGACCCATTTTCTATATCATTCATGAGGAAGAGTTTGAGCATTGAGATATCAATGTTAGTTGATGAAAGGGATACCAAATGGGCATGGAAGACATTAGAAGAATTTGATTAGTGATGTTTCAAGTCATAAGGTAATCTATATGTGTCTTATCACACATATGTTCACCTATAACTGGTTGAGAAGACATACAATGAGATTAAAAATTTGTATAGGTAATGATTTAGCCCAAGTAGGATGCAAAAATAGGTCTAAACACTATTAAATGATCTTAGAAGATCCCAAGTGGTCTTAATTACTATACCTAAGACCTAGATCATGCAATGAACACGTAAAAGTGGACCCATATTCTAAAAAACCAAGTCATTATCAAATGATACTCAGTCTAAGCTAACATAAGGAGTTTCATGCCACTTTTCATAAGTTTCATGCTATTTTGATTTTTGTAACTTATGTTCCATTTGATTATGGAAAAATCTTGCTCATTTTCATATGATTGGATCAATAAGACTACTTACTTTTACCTCTTCCATGACTATTCTTAGTGTGTTCATTTAGAAAGTTTGATCTTACATAAGTGATGAATTTTGTTTCCTTAGCATGGTTCTTTCATTTTCTCACCTATTTATAATTGGAAAGATTCTTCTTGTAGGGCATGTAAAGTGTTTTAGGAAGTGCCAATGTGAAGTGAGTTAACCTATCTAAAAACCTTTATGACTAACCTTGTACAGGGTCTATGACAACCTTGTACACTTGCATAAATACCTTAACCTACATAATTTACCCTCTAATATTAAATCTAGGGTGGAAAATTCTTATTTGGTTTGAGAAAAAATTATTTAGAGGCATTAGGGAGAATTCCTCTTTCAAATTATGATATGCTTATCGATCCTTGACTGACTACATCCAACTTATGGTTTGATTGAATTCTTCCTTACCATTCTAGTTCTTTCTTGACTCTTTCGCTTAAGACTTCTTATTCTTAGTTATTATATGTTGTACCTTAACTATCAATGCCTTGATGGTGTTCATCATTGTCCATTCAGTCACTACTCACCTCTTTACCTTCCTCTATTCTTTTTATTTGCAAACTAGACTTTTGCCTTTCAGTAGGAAACACTTGCTAACTAGTATTTTTAGTCTCAAAGAATATAACTAGAAATAAGTGTCAAAGAGATAAATTTAGTGTATATATTATTAAATCATCATACGTTACTTTCCATACCATACTTAAGGGATCTAACCCACTGTAACTATGTTTTCCATTTCTCAAACATTCTAAAAATTTTAGGCTCATAACCCTTATGTCCTGAGGTTCACCTTTGGTTAACAAAGTTTCAAGAAATCCTTATAATATATAATAAATTATATAAGATTATTTTATCCTCCTTTAGTTTTTTACCATGTTTCAATATTGAACTAATTTTTTTGATGTCATTTTCTTTGTAAAATAACCTTTTCTTTAGGCCTAATTATGCCTATTCCCAATCCTTGTATGTCAGAACCATACTATTACATACACTATCAATACCAATACTTTTCTATAAATTATAATAAATATAATTAATAAATATTATAAATTTTTAGGAAATTTGGATGCTTAAATCACTCTTTATAGGCCAAACTCTAAAACTAAGGTTTATAAGGCCTGTACCTAGCCAAGAGTACACTAAAATCAATATCTTGAACTATACAAATATTTAAGGTTAAAATCAACTTGATAAATTTTTTTTTAATCCCTTATACCTTTTATAATGTTTTATAACTCTTATTTCCTCTATTCCATACTCAAAAAATTGAAAACTTAGTCAACCTATATGCTAATGTTGACTATGACAGTGTTCTTGGTTATCTATTATCTTTTTTTGTTAACTTCCTCCTTCAAAGAAATTTCTCAAGGATTATCCACATTATTACAAGATATAAATTAGATCTCAAAAATTTCCTTCACTTTTTTTAGGCTATTTTCACTTTCTTTGCCTTGGTTTCATTACTTGATAGACTATAATACGGTGGACTACAAATACAGGGGTTTCACATTCAATATTCACTCAAATGTTCACTTGGGCTATTGTAACAAGTTCATACTCTATTTAAAATATAAAAAACATATATTATATCTCTATCCAATAAATAATAACCTTTTGCACATCCCTTTTGGGTTATATTTCTCTTGATAGGGTTTTTGACTATATGAGCAAGGTTGTCTCTGAGTACAGGGTCTATGTCAATTAGCTAGTCATAGGATCATCTCCAAGTTTATGAGTTAATTTTTCTCATCATCAACATGCCATTAACATAAAAATTCATCTAAAAATCATTCCACCTTACATGAATTTTGTAGCTATTGTCACTAAACCCATAAAATAGGGTCTTATTGACTGAAATAACTTCTGATTTGGTTATCTATATTGTGTCATTCCACTGTTAAGGCTATTTTCATATTCATTGACAAAATCATTAAATAAACATATAACTCGCCCATTTATATTCACAAGTATGAAATAAAGGCTACATTCAGGATTATTTTTGTGTCCACATGGGTTTTCTCTCATTAATTAAGGACACTAATAGAGTATTCACTTACAATAAAATAATTATTACCTTCTCATAGATATTCCTCCATTATTTGAATGTTAAAAACACTATTACAATAAAGATTCACTTCTAAGAATTTTTACCTTCAGAAGTGGTTAGGCTAACCATATGGACTATCACTTGTCCCATTCTTTGATGACTATGATCCTTAGTCCTTTGTTTTAACCTGCATCTTTTGACAATCTAAAACTTAGAACATAGAAATGACCAATACATGGCTTCAAGGGAATTCATAGGTAATCCACATGATTCACAACACTTGATACATTTCTAAACACCAACTCACATGCTTTTTTATTCATTGTATTCAATCAACATACAAATTTGATCCGTTTAGACCTTGTTATCATTCATGAGGAATATCATATAATTTTACTCAATATTAGATTCTCTTTTCTCTTCTTGGAGAGTTTTTTCCTCTCTATTCTATTTAAAAATACAATCACTTACTTTTTTCCTATATCCAACATAGGATCTCCTACTTGGTTACAATAACCTTCTTACATAACTACCTACTTACACAACAACCCAACATATGGGTGAAGGAGTTTATATAAAACATAGTCCTCCACCTTAGGAATTTGAAACATATTCCTTATATTGACTCCTAAAACCAAATTTGCACTCATAACTCTTCAAAACACATAAAAATCTCCATGTTATACTCTAATACAATATTCAAATTTTTAAATCCCTTTTTTGGAGGGAAAGTATCTAAAAATCACTTAACACACCCTAAGGGACTCAAATAGACTCTAAGACCACAAATTGACCCTTAAAATGTCCTTAAAACACTTGGACACTCCAAAAGTGACAAACTTGACCAATTATTATCAAAACACCATAAATGATAAGTGTTAGCTTGATGCTCTTACATTATAATGATGCAGAGGGGTTTACATTTGCCTTTATCCTGAATATACAAGAAACAAATAAATATCTTACCAACCTTCACCTCTGCTCAAATCCACCATGGTTTTTCTTGTCTTATCTTAAGTGTATTCAAAGTCTCTTCTCCTATTTTCTTAGTAAACCTCTCATCACAACAATGCTAAACATCATTCTACCCAATTATCACCTGTAGTATTGAATTAATTTCCATAGACCTCTATGCTATGATTTGTCACTAATATAAATAATTTGAAAAGTTATAGCTATACGATGTGCATTTACCATAACAACCAAAGCTCAGAATATATGCAGAACCAAAGATTTTAAAAAGCACCAACTTCTTAGGTTTCATTTTCTAGTGTTGTTCATGGAACTAGATTGACATCTACTAGTCTAGGCAGAAGTCATCCATGTTATCTTGATGATTGTCAAAATGTTTGAATAAGACATTTTATTGTTTATAACTATGGGTTAGCTATTGTCCACCATAGAATACATGGTCTGAGTTTAAACATGAAGGTTCCATTCTTGAAACTTTTTCTCATGGTTGTGTTCGACTGTATACACTATAGTGTAAATACAACGTATTAAAAAGTTAAAAAAACTTATCTTTTTAATATCCTCTTGACTGTTTCAAATAGCTTGCCTTTACAATACTATATTCAACTTAATATGATAATAATACCCTCTATCATGATTAGGGAACCTTTGACAAGGTAAAAAGGATATCTTAACCATTGTTTATACAAAGCAAATATCTTTCTATCAGTTTTCTATGGTAATGCACTTTCAACATTTATACTTTGATTCAATATCACAAAACAATAGGATCCAAACTTACTAGTCTCTAAAATTTGTATTCTAACCAATGTTAAATATAAATAAAATACTTCAATAAAATTGATAGATTTTTTATTCAAAACACTCAAGTGCTCAATCAATCTTTACCAATCCATTTCTCCCTATATAAAACATAGTTACTTTGCCAAATGACATACAAAAAAACATGATTATCTGGAATTCATCATTTATGTATATGAAATTTGCTTGATATAGTATAAATACCTTAAAAAATACAATGGAAATAGCTTACCAACACTATCATATTAAAAAAAATACTTTTATTATAATATTATTCTCATGCTCTATTTGTAACATCGAAATCATTCAACATGTAACAAATACAGGGTCTATAACTTTATATTAAAAATAGATGATTCTTTTATACATTTCCTATGATTTTTCTATAATACACCTTTGAATCCATCCCCATATTCTCATATATTTAATAATCCATTATATACAAAAATAATCTATTTTAAGACTCTTAAGAATCGATAACTAACTTGGTAACTACCAATCTAACTTATTCTAGAATTTTCCTACTCACTAAAAATGCCATATTATGTAAGTTATATTTGCATTTATACACCTCTAAACTTAACTAGAAACTAGAAAGGACTCTTAAGACTCATAATAACTATGAAAAGAAAAATGGAAGGGCTTTTGGATATGCCCCTGGATCATACTACCAAGGTGCAAATAAGAACTTTCTTTGAAAGTTATAAATAATGCTTGTAGGTTGTGCTACACTTGAGGACCTTTGATCTCCTCCATTTCTTGGCCTCCTAGATCCCAAGGCCTCTTTGAAACATAAAATCCTTTGTGACACTTTCTTATTATGGTTCCTCCTCTATTCTTATTTTTCTCGTTCTTCCTCTTGCTTTTCCTCTTGCTTTACATATTTAATCTTTTCATGCACAACTATTGTTATAATATTTTATTCAAATAATTGCACATGTAAAAAAAATTTCAATCAAAATCACCTCCTAAGTGTTCTCTTAGATTTCATCTTGATCATTTTTAGTTTCTTGCTCTTGGGCTACCAACACTCTTTCATCTTGTCTCAATATTGCTTGTAATGCAAACTCAACTACCATGATTTTGACTTTATCTCCTATGAGACTCAAATCCTATGATTCCTCCATGATATGTTATATTCCTTCTTATTCTATTGTATACTCTTTCTCATCACCTTCATCTTCCATTTGTGTCAAAAAATATACATTAATCTACTTTCATGTAAACTCTTGAAGAACTTCAACTTGTGCTTTCTCTTCCTTCTATATTATTTCCACATCATATGTGTCTCATACTACATTTGGTACTATTTTACTTTCTTTTCCTTCATCTATCACATTAATTAATTCTAAATTACTCTCATACAAATCATCCTTTTATACATTCACATCAACATATTTATCTTAAATGACATTGGAATGAATACCTTGTATTTTTATAATATCCACCATCCTTTCATGTAATTCTTCACCTATGTATAAAAATTCAAAAAAATCACTAGTTATAATCACTTGAGGTTAATTGGCCTCCTTATTTCTATCCCTAGGTTTCCTGGATTTCATCTTCATCTTTCATCTTCTCCTTTCCATCAACTATTTGATTGGCCATTTTATTGGCTTCTTCCTTATGACCCATCAAAGATGTGGGTTCACAATCTCTCTTAGCTACTCCATCTTGGTCAGTGTCTCATCCATTTGCTATCTCATCTCACTTATCTCTTTTTTCATCGTCGTCTTCATATTTGTGTCTTCATGCACCATATTTTCATTACGATATCTCTTTTAAATATTTACCTTTTTCCTTTTCTCTCTCTCCCCTCATCTCAATAATGATGCCTATTAATTCTTTGGCCTCTTCTAGACCTATCCTCTTTGACAAGTCTTCTATATTTACCTCTTGACCATTCATTTTGTCTTTCACTCTTATTTTGTCTTCACTTGGGACTATTCCTCTCTTGTCCTACCTATAAGACTCTATCAAGCTCACCAATGAGCTTCTTTCTTGAGGTTCTTAATAGCTCTTCTCTTCAATCCTTCTTGGCTAAGGGTCATTCCCCCACTCAATTCTATTTCAAATATATTACTTCCTATCCATCATATTCACCTACAACCACTTTAATCTATTTTTGTAATCTCTATTAACTTCTTTATAACTATATCTTAGACAACATTCAACATGCATTCAATAAAAGCTTCTTGCATATGATATAAATAGAATGTACAAACTCAATTATACTTTTTCCACAACATATTCTTGTTTTGATACCAAAATGATTTAGAGGGGTTTATATTTACCTCTATCCTAAATATATAATAAACAAATAAATAGATTACCAACCTTCACCTCTGCTCAAATCCACCATGGTTTTTATTGTGTTATCTTGTTTATATTCAAAGTCTCTTCACCTATTGTCTTAGTAAGCCTCTGCATGTAACAATGCTCAACCTCATTCTACCTAATCATCATCTACAAAATTGAATCAATCTCCATGCACCTCTATGTTTTGATTTTACATTGATATAATGAATTTGAATGGTTGTAATTATATGATGTGAATTTCCAAAAATAATCATAGCTCATAATACATGCATAATCGAAGAGTTCAAAATAAGCCAATTTATTATCTTTCCCCTAATAATCTTATGCATAAAACTACATTGACGTCTACTAGTCTCGGTGGCAGTCATGCATGTTACCTTGATGATTGTCAAAATGATTGAACAAGAAGGTTTATTGTTTATAATTGTGGGTTAGTAATTGTCAACCAAATAATACACGGTCTAAGTTTAAACATTCAAGTTCTATTCTTAAAACTTTTTCTCAAGTTTGTACTTGACTGTATACACTGTAGTGCAAATACAACATATAAAGAAGTTCTAAAACACGACATTTTAATAACTTTATGATTGTTCTAAACAACTTGCCTTTACAATACTATGTTTTAATAATATGAAAATAATGCCCTCTATCATGTTTAGGTAACCTTGACAAGGTGAAAATGATATCTTACCCATTATTTATACAAATCAAACATCTTTATATCAATTTTTTTATGGTAATTCACATTCAACATTTATACTTTGATTCAAGATCACAAAATAACATGATTCAAAAGCACTAGTCTATAAAACTCATATTACATCCAATATTAAATCTCAGTAAAATGATTCAATGAAACTACTAAATTGATTATTCAATGCACTCAAGTGATCAATCAATCTTTACCAATCTATTTCTCTCTATATAAAAACATGTTTGTCTTAAATTCATCATTCATATATATGAAATTCATTTGATATATTATCAATACCTTAACAAATACAATCAAAATATCTTACCAATGTTTTCATATTGAAAAATATACTTTTACTATGAGATTCTTCTCATACTCTTTTTGTAACATCTAAATCATTGTGCATACAATAAATGTAGGTTCCACAACTTTTTATTTAAAAACATAGAATTCTTTTATACATTTCTTAGGGTTTCTCTACAATAAAACTTCTAATTCATACCCATCTTCTCATACACTGAATAACCCATTATACACCAAAATCATCTATTTAAGACGCTAAAAAATCTATAACTAACTAGTCAACCACCAATGTAACTTATTATATAATTAGCCTACTCACCAAAAAGGACATATTACGTAAGTTATATTTGAATTTATACAGATTTTACCTTAAATATCAAATAAAATGAACTTTGTTTACTTATACTAACTATGGCAATAAAAATGGAAGGCCTTTTAGAGATTCCCTTACATTAGATAACATTATGGTAGAGCCACCTATGTGCTTTAGAAGGATATCAACCCATGAAACTTACTTTACCTATTTTTAAGATGATATCTTGAAAAAGGTATTTGATTAACAATTTTAAGGAATAAAATATTACTAATTCCTAGTTGTTAAAGTATAAAATATGTTTGTATCTAAGAATGAAAGCATGTTTTTGAATATGTTACATAATGTAAATTATATGCATGATGATTAAACCAAAGTAATAACATTTAATTTGGGGATAAATTTAAATTAAATATTGATGCATGACATAAAAATTACCAACCTAAAAATATTGTTAGCTACAACTGAATTTTCTCTCTAGGCAGAAGAGAAGGAAATGTCTTGGTAAAAAGTGAGGCAAGATTTTAAATCTAATAGGAAACAATCTAAGGCTAATAATTTTTTTCCCAATCATAATAATTTAAATAAATATGATAATAACCTGGTAGGTTATTTAGGATTATAAATGTCTTCAAAAATTTTCAAGGATAAAAGATCTTTAGAAATTAAAATCCTCCTAAAACTAGGTCTTTAAATAAAAATCAGACTCTAAATTATCTGTGTTCCCACCACAAGAAAAATACTATACTTATATCACTGTAAAAATATTTTCAATTTTAATAAATTTGTGATAATCATTACAATAAGCATTTTCCTAATCATAGGGTGTATGTAGATATCAAATTGTTGGTTTTTAAGACACCCCTATTGAAAGTAGAAGTTCTTTAGCTTTTTCTAAAATTTATTTCTTAGTTGATTCTGGTGTAACAAACATTTCCATTTCTCCTATTTTTGTTAATAATTTTAAAGTTAATATTTTTTAATATAAGATAATGTTAGGACGTTGAGTTTAGTACAAGTAAAATGGTGATGATTTCTAAATGTTTAGAATAAGTAGAGCTAGACTTAGGATTTTTAAGAACCAAAGGGAATATGTTTATAATACCTTTGGGGTATTGTTATCTAATTTTAGGAATGGATTGGTTAATAAAATAGAAAGCAACAATTAATTTATTTGTCAAAATAGTGGAATGCATTGATGATTTAATAAATTTTATAGAAATCCAAGGCATTCGCAAGCCTAGAGCATAAAAGTTACTTTCTACACTATAGCTAAAAAAGCCTACACAAAAGGGCTATAGGCTATATGATTTATAAATATAATAGATACTTAAGGATAAGGAATTGAACTTTCAAGAAAAATATTTTTTGAAATGATGTTTGGATGTATTTATTGAAAAACATCTTGGTATTCTTCCTAAGCATGAATCTGACTTTTCCATTGATGTTATGATAGGATCTTCCCCTACTTCTAAGTATCATTATTATGTGAATGTGGATTACTGAAAAAATTAAAATTCCTACTAAAATAACTTTTAGACTATGGAATAATTAGGCCAAGTGTGTCTCCTTATGGTTCTCTAGCTATTTTCATAATGAATAAGGATGAAACTCTTAGGCTATGTGTTGATTATTACATGATTAACAAATTAATAATAAAAAATAATTACTTCTTACCAACGATAGATGATTTTAGTTATCAAATGAAGGGTTCAAAATAATTTTCAAATATTCACTTGAGATTAGGATACTATCATCTAAGAATCAAGGATGATGATATTTATAAAATGACTATGTATGGTTATTACAAGTTCAGGGCGATGCCATTTGGCTTAACAAATGAACCAACAAAATTTATTAATATAGAATAGTGTATTTAGTGAATATTTAGAAAAATAATATTCTAGTTTGCCTAGATGATATATTTATATTTTATAATAATGTAATTGAAAATGAGAAACACTTGGATTTCATCTTATAGAGACTAAACCAACATAAGCTTTACAAGAAGCTTTATAAATGTGCCTAATTAAAATCTGAAATACATTATTTAGGCCACATAATATCTCAATATGGTATTGTAATAGACACATAAAATATGAGAGTTATTCAAGAGTGGAATGTGCCCACTAATGTACATGAGTAAAAAAGTTTATGGGATTGGATGGTTATTATATAAGATTTGTGTAAAATGTTTCTAGCTTAGCCAATCCTATAACTTCCTTACAATACAAAGGTAAGAAGTTTGTTTAGACTACTCGATGTGAATAAGCTTAAGTAATCGTTAATTATAAAATAAGTAATTATTATTTAAAATCCCAATGGTAATTTTGAAATTTGGGATGATGCTTATAAGCAAGACGTTGGTGGCATTTTGACCCAAGATGGAAAATGAGAGGTTTATGAGTCAAGAAAGTTCAAGGAGAATGAATAGAACTATCCTACACATGAAATAAAACTTGTTTCCATTAAGTATGTTTTTATTAAATGGGAACATTTTTTTGAGAGAGCCTTTTAAGGTAAATTATGATCACTATAACTTGGCACATTTATTTACCCTATATGATTTAAATTCACACCAATGCAGGTGGTTGATATTTTTGACTAGTTTTGATATAGATATTTACTTTTTTGAAATAAAATATAATTCTATTGTTAATGCTCTTAGTCAATTCTTGTATCTTGATGTCTTATTTTTTTTACAATGAAATTTTAGAACTATTATTTTAGAACAACTTATTAATGAATTTTGCCATGATGTAATAGAAGTTTTAGCTGAAAAACCTTTAACAAAGAAGATTACTAAATACTATATTTAAAATTATGGCTTTGTAATTTATGAAACTAGAATTTATGTTCCTAAAGTAGGATATTTATGACGTTTTGTGGTAAAATAAGTGCATACATCACCTCATTTTTATCACCCAAATATCACACAAATGACACACAAACTAAAAAAGCATTACTTTTAGCCTAGTTTGAATCATGATGTTGTTGATTTTTTGGAAAAAATATTAGAATGTAAGAGGGTGAAGGCTAAAAATTATCATCATAGAAATTTGGTATATTCTCATGCAATACCAAAAGGTAATTGGGATGTAATCTCTCATGATTCCATTTTTGGATTGCCATAGTCACATAATAAGCATGACACTATATATTTAGTGACTAGAAAATTTACTAGAGTTAGTAGCTTCATTACTAAAAACTTGACTAATGATGTTTTCATGTTTTGATTCTAAGCCTTCATTTGATTTTAGGTATTTCTTATTTTTTATTTTTCATTATTGTTCTTTTTATTTTTGTTATCTTTGGTTAATTATGCATAAACATTATCTTGGACTGATATAATGATTGTTAAAGTCTGATATAATTATTTTATTATTATCATTGATATCTTATATTAACAATTATTTTCTTATTCTTGTGAGTTTCTATTATTTTTTAAAATCCCTTTGGACGATTTGTTTCATAATGGGTCTTGTTCTTCATTTGGGGGTTATTATCTATAGACAGGGTTGTGACTATAACCTTTGCTGTTAATTCTTTTTGAGAGAGAGTTGAATTTGGTTGGATATTAGCCCATGATGGCTCATCATTTGAAGTATTTTCCTCATTGAGTAGATTATTTTTTGTTCTTTTAGTTTTATTTGGTTAATGAATGACCCAATCCTAAGTTGATGGTACTGGTTTTCTTCACATAATATGTGGAATCTTGGCATAAATTTTAATTATTATGTGGATATTATCTAGTCATTTATACATTTGCTTTTTATAGGGACTAAATGAGTTATGGGAAAATGGTATTATGTTGTTGGCCAATGATTTTAGATGTGTTTGACTAAAATAGAGATAGTGGTGGTTTTTGGGTGGTCATGGTATTTTAGTTTTATCAATTGATATATAATAAGAAGGGAACTAGTTATGATAGTTTAAAAAATTACACCATTAGCATAATTGTGTGTATTTTAGGCAATGAACAACTAGGTTATGATTTTCTACTTTGTTTATGTATTTTAGGGAATTATGAAAAACATATCTAAGGTTTTAATTTATTGTACGATTATGGATAGTACATGACATAGTTTTATTAGTTTATTAATCCTTTGAGGTCTATGTCATGGTTGTGCTATATTTATAAGGCAGTAGGTTGGGTTGTTATATACCTCAGTTTGGTTATATAAGATTTAATCTTAGTATTATTCGTTGATTTTAATTTAGCATTATGGAAATGATTCAGAGGAAGAATTAAAATTAATATAATCACTTATGCTATGTATTTGATTTATTTTATTCTTATTTGTTCTCATATTTTAGTTTGAGTTATCTTTGTGGTTATTATGGGTTAATATGACCAGGTATTTTGTTTTTAGTTGAGTGTTTTGATTTAGGAGATGGCTTATAGTGACACTCTCATTAGTCATTTGTGACAATAAATCCTTTTTACTCTAATGTAGTATTTTTTATGTCCTATTAGTTTTATTAGCATTAAATTCTATTCATTTATTTTATTTTGGTTCTATTCAAAACTTTTATGAATTGATTTTTGGTCTTACAATATATGTATTATTTATTTATTTATGTGTCTATTTCCATTTGATATAATTTTAATTTTGAAGGATGATGAATTATTTAATTTGGTTGTTATGGTTTTAAAGATAAGGTTGTGTTTACTTACCTTAATCTCAAATTTACTTTTTGAAAGTGAAGATTGGTATTACTATTTTGTTTTCACCATTTGGAACATTATTTGGCTTCATTGATTAGATTAATATCAGTTGGTTAATTTGTTTAGAAGAGTAGGCATAAATACTGAAGATGATTCTAAAATAAACTATGTTACTTGTATCATCTATTAGGAAGTTTGATTTTGATGAATTCAATAATAATGACTTCATTGATCCATGAAGGCCAAATAAAAATACCAATAGGCTTATTACTAGCATCTAAAGTTATCCATGATTTCTTGTCCCTTCAATGGCTTGGTATTATTTTGGTGTTTGAGAATAGTTTTTTCTTCCATTTGGAAATTTTTATTTCCCATTCTTGATTATTGTTTGATGTATCTAATGTCTTTTAAACTTATTCTTGTTGGATCACAATCTTATTTTCACTTCTAAATCCATCTTATTCATCCCAACTACCTAACTCCACCATCTATTTTATGGATGGGTTGGTTTGGGCCTTTGATGGAGGGTTCATTAGGATAGAAGGTTCATATTTTCCCTTTCTTGCTAAGGCTTATTATTTTTTTTGCATTGACTTTATTTGGCATAATTCTAATGTAGGATCATAAATAGGTAATAGGAGTGTTAATTAGTGTTAATGTGATTTACGATCATTTTGGTCTTATGTAATTGTAAAGTAGTCTATGGTCATTTTGGTTTGAGATAAGTTCATGAGAAATGACTGTTAGTATCCCTTTGTCATTTTCACACCAAAATGGGCAATTTTAATATTTAAAATTGTGTTTTGGTTTTAGAGTAGTATTAGGGGTCTTTAGGAAAATATAATGATGTTTTCATGTTTATTTTTTAGTTTAAAATATCTTAGGAGGTGGTAAAGTTACTTTCATACATGAAAGACTTGAAATTCAATGTAAAATCAAGAACAAATAAAGGAACAATGGAGCACCATCAAGAGGCAAATACAATAATTAGAGTTGTAAAGAAGATAAATTATAAATATTAGAACTAGAGGGTGAAATAGGTAAGGAGATACAATGTTTTTTATATTATCTTGAGCTAAAATATCAATTGATAAGATAAATAGACAAAAGAAGAAAGGAAAAATGTAAACAGTAATGAGAGAGAGAGAGAGAGAGAGAGAGAGAGAGAGAGAGAGAGAGAGAGAGAAAGAGAGAGAGAGAGAGAAATGGATACTAGAGAGAAGAGATTCAAGAATTAGAATAAGGTACATTAGAAGGAAATAAATAAATAAGATAAATATTATTTGAGATGGAGCTTAAATTTATCCCACCTAGGAAGTATGATGTAGGAGAATCACTAGGTAATGGGAGTGTTTATGAGTGTTAATGTGATTTGTGATCATTTTGGTCTTATGTGAGTGTAAAAGGGACTTGAAAGGTCCCATAGGTTGTTTTTGTGTGAGTTAAACTAATTATAAAGGAAATTTAGTATAAATTTTGTCATTTTACTACACAAATGAGCAATTTGAATATTTAAAATTGTGGTTTGGTTTTAGAGTGATGTTAGGGGTCTTTAGGAAAATATAATAATGTTTTCATGTTAGTCTAGACGTTAGAAGATCCTATAAGGTAATAAATGTGATTTAATAAATATAAGTCTTGAAATTATATGTAAACTAAAGAACAAGAAAGGAATATAAGATTTGTAACCACCACCCTATATGGGTTAGTGTTTTAAGAAGAGATTTCTCAATTTAGTTTGAAATATAATAGGTTGGTATGTATAAGCGAGAGTAATGTGTGTGAGTGTAAGGAGGAGGATACCCTATAAGTTTTAAGATAAATAAAATTTAAAAACAAGAAGGTGTCCATGAGGAAAAACTCTACTTTTTTTTAACATTCTATTTATGTCTAGTTATATTTATGTTTTGAACTCAATATTGGAAGGTGTGTTTTCAAATGGATGTATTGTGATTGTGATTGTTATTGAGTTTAGTCATTTGTATTCCATATTTTAATTGTTGAATACCATGAGTTATTATTACTTATTTATAAGCCTAATTTATTTTACACATGTTTCAATGACTTTGTTTTCGACTTAGTCAATGGAGATAAGAATAAAGAGTCTCTTTGAGTTCTATTAAAAAATTGTGTTGTTGGAAGAATTATGGATTATTTATGAATTAACATAGATATGGTTAAACACTCATAATACCATTTAATAGTTAGGAATCAGACCAAATTACCTACTCATAAATATAGTCTATGCAAGGTATAGAGCTATGGAAATGGGTTGGAGAGTTGGTTTATGATTGGTCAAATGCAAAGAATCATTATATAAGATAATATAGTGACAAAAAACCCTTGTATAGAAAAATTTAACTTCTCATAATTAATTATAATTTCAATAATCAATCAAAACTATCATTGTTACACAAACTTAACTGTCAAAGAGAAGAATCCTGAATTACTCACTCCAAGAATATGACTA
The DNA here is from genome assembly GCA_037957365.1 of Torreya grandis. NCBI lineage: Eukaryota > Viridiplantae > Streptophyta > Pinopsida > Cupressales > Taxaceae > Torreya > Torreya grandis. The sequence goes on along the minus strand of JARHVA010007531.1, from coordinate 308,614 downwards.
ATCCAATGCTTACAAGATTGGTAAACATTGTATGAGTTTGTATAGGGTACATATAATATTGTGGAGTATTTATTTAGTTTGGAGAAAATTAAAACTTAGGAACTAAATTAATTAAGATCCAAATAGAACTTTAACACATACTAAATTCTGGGTACCTATAGCTTAAAATATCAAGACAGTGTTTGTTGTAGAATATTATATGAGTGGATAAGGATAAATATTTTAATATATAGTTTTGGTTGATAAGAACTATTTCAATCGAGGCTTAGATATTCTCAATATTTCTAGAGATAATATGATCTTCACAATGTCTAATAAAAAAATGCATAATTTTATAAATTGGCATATGGGAGCAGTTTGTAGATTGTCCAATATCATTTAAGGATTGGACAAGGTTTAAAAACTTTGGGAAGAATTTAAAAAATAAATTTGATATCTTGAAGTTATCAATAATGAATTTTCCCCTAATTTATTCCTTCTTGGACTCACACAAACTTGAATAGCCAAGAACTAGGGTTCTAGACTTAAAATTAAAATATATGGTGATTTCACTCGTAGAATCTCATGATATTTTAGGATATGATGTAGTTTGACATAATTTATATGATTCAGAGGTTTTATATCTATAAAATACCATTTAATAAATTATTTTTAACGGTATGCTAGTAGGAGGCCTAAAAGACCTAATTTTAAAATAATTTAAGTGAGTTGAAAGGTCTAACTTGAGAGTTAGATTGTCAAACTTATTTTGAAGTTGAAGGGACTTAATGGCTAATAGAAATAAATATTTTATTGTTGATAAACCTAGTACATTGATATAATGAATGTGTTTTATGTTTTTTGAGGGATATAAGGAGAACTAGTGTCTATGTTAACAAGAATTGTATGTGAGAGGCTAAAGATGGAATGAAACATTAATTTGAGCTAGTGTAAGTTTTTTATGAATAATAAATACCATAAATTGTACATGGACATGTTCATGGAGTTGTAAATAAAAATTCAAGTGATGGATCCTTATTGAGTTCAGTAGGCCCATGGTCTATATGAAGGCAAACGATGTGTATGAGTAATGAGGATGCTAGGGTAATCAGTGAGATTCTAGAGTATTAGAAAGGAAATGAGAGAATGATTGTTAAGTGGTAGTTAGATATGGATTGAAAAATATTATGAGATAATAATTTTTATGAGGTATCTAAGCATGCATTATTTATAGTTGGGCTAAGATTCCAAACAAGAAGGACCTACAGGAAGTTGTAGGTTGAAGATGTTAATAACTCTACATCACATTTTTTTAAAGGTTTGTTAGTGATTATATTCACTTAGCATGTATCATTATGTAACATATATAAAAATGTATAACATTTGAATTTAATTATGATGTTGCATGTTTAGTTTTAAAACAACATATATTTATTTGATTTAATTGTTGGCCTCTGAATAAGTCATTTATTACTAAAAATAGATGTCTAATGTATTATTGGCACCACTAATTCTATGAATAACATGAATAGTAGTTATATATTGAAGTATAATACTGGTCTAATTAGTTACGAATACATAATGGTTGCATGAAAAATCAAAATATTGTATACTAATTTTACAAGACATGAATCTGTATTTCAATACTTTTTTGAATGGTTAGTTGATCTCTTACAATTTAATTAATCACTACTAGTGTCTAGAGACTTGATTTATAGCATATTTCCATTACCCTTTGAAAAATAGATAATTCATAAAGTAAGGTACCAATATTTAAATATTTAAATATTAAATCTCTTATATTAATGCTACCATTATAATAAGTTTATGATTCAAGAAATAAAGAGAATGTTCTATCCATGTAAATATGTTTGTTCTTATAGTTTAAAATAAAATAATTATGACATGTAAAGTTGTTATTTTAAGCCTTTTTATCTATTATATACTATGGTGTGAATGACAAAATTACATAAAATGAAATAAGCATAAGCATACGCCATGATAAATGGTAGTGGTTTTAGACATTTTGTCATTGCTTTTGTTATGATGTAATTAATAAATAAATGTATAGTTAAGTTTTTAATTTATAGAAAGGAGTGATCTTGGTGAAATCATTGACTATAGTTTTATAATTAGAAGATTTAATGCCTATGATTTTTAGTAAGTAAATAATTATATGAATTCAAATTATTGCATTATGTAGACTTGAGCTTGAAGTTGTTAAAAGACTTGTGAAATTTGATTTATTCAATTGTAAAGAAGTTTAATAAGCATGGTTGTTTATCATCAATTTCATTTTGTGTTTTTATTGAATTATTGATGAAAAATAATAATTGTATTCATTTGTGATTTTTATTCTTTTTATTATTATATATTTGTTAGATTGATTTAAAAAGAGATTACATGACAAGTGTGAAATATATAGTGAGTATTTACTATATTTCATATGTGGGAAGGTCAATCATATTCTACATTGGATTTATTCTATTAATTCGAATTGAGTTAATTGTGGAAAAATTGATTTATCTTATAAATATGACAACCACATATGTCGTAATGTTTGTTAACTTAAATAAATAATTATTTCTATATTATTTTTAGAATTAAATTTGATTTAAATTTAAAAGGGTAAATATGAAAAGGTATTTGGATCAAGTGATTAATATTGGAATTTTAATTAAAGTTAATTGGTGTTAGGATCTCATATCTAGAGATAGTATTCAATGATATGGGTAGGTAGCACTCATCAAATCATTTAAATTACTCAACCAATATTTTAATTTGGCAAAGATTATATAACACATATTAGTTGGAAATAACATGTTTGGGTGTAAAAGTATAATTATGTGAACATCTAAAATTGAATTATTTATCTTGTAATGTAATAAAGTTATGACCAATGCATTTAATAGATATATTTATAATAATTTTTTATTATATTGATGAATCTTTGTGTAACTATCTTTAAAAATACTTAATTGCCCAAAATTCCATTAAATTTATTAGGTTATCTTCTACGTATCCTTGGATTTTGTAGAAATTTTTTTCAGGATGAAACTCAACAAGGATTTTATTAGGGAGTGAGAAAATTACCCAATAGTTTATTTTTAGAAAAGATAACACACAAGAATTATATTGTAGCTATAACCCCTCTTATATTCAAAACTATGCAAGAATAAATGTAATATGTTAGTGTAGGTTTTTGTTCCATTTTATGGGTTTTTCCTACACATGTTTAGTTTAGATTGATTAGGTGTATTTTAAGCCATTATTAAAGATAATACTATGTTCATGAGGAAGTGAGGAAATGTTTATATTTCACCTATATAATCTATTATCATAAATATTTTATGGATAATGATGTTAATGCTGATATTTCAAACTTTCAATTGTTGAGAAATTATTTCATTTGGTTTATGTTTGATTTTGCTACAACACAAAGGTAATCAAATCATCCATTCAATTCTATCTAGTAAATACTTAATTGTGTCGCACTCCAACATGGTATCAAATATTTTTTAGTAAGTGAAGGCCATTATTCCTATTATGAAATATTGAATTTCTATCTTGCATGTAAAAAATCTAGCATTTATTGACCTAGCATATTGTAGATTCATCTCTAAAAAAATGTTCTTGTTCTTGGATCCTCAACGGATTTAGATTCAAAAAAATAATAAGTGAAAAGGTGTATTTTTATAGTCATGTATCATTTGGTATGTTTTAATGTAAATTGGCTTATGACATGAAATTTAGAAGGTGTCAAACCCCTAAAATCAGATATAAACATGACTAGTTTCACGACAATTTTTTTTTACCTTTTTTGAAGGGTTTAAGGGATTTTTCACCAATTTTATGAGATTTTGTATAATTTTTAGTCTTTAAGGAAAAATATTTTTTGGTTTTTTCTAAATTTTTAGATATCTTTAGTTTATCTTTGGTAAATGTTTAAGAGGTGATGTAAATATAGTATTTTTGAGAAAATAATAGATTATTTACATGTATGCACTACATGAATCAATGACATATCCATCACCTCCAAGGATTCCTCCAAACCTCAACATGAAAAAAACCTAATGACTGAAAGTATAGGTTGCATCCCTTATGAAAAAGCTTGATGTTGATAATTTGGACTATAGGAGTAGTCACCATCCACAACATAGCTAATTTTAACTATGATTGAAATCATCTTTCCCTGTATCACAAGTTTAGAAAGCATGAGAAGTCCAATTCCCCCTCATCAAGATTTTGGACTATGGGAGCAGTTAAAAACCCTGACACATGTATGTAGGGATTGTAATCTTAATGAATTTACTCACTGTGGGAACTATCCAACATCACAACATCAAGAATTAAGGGTGCACATGAAATCATAAAATTGATGAAAAAAGGGTCCTACAAACCCAACACAAAACATTGACATTGGACATTTTAACTATAGGAGCAATCGAAAACCTTGAAAAGTGCTCAATCTCCTAAAACTTGCTACGATGTTTTAGATGACATAAAATTTAATTTAAAAAAGTTTGACACTATGTATTTTCAAAAAGATGTTTTATTTTAGATGATATCATGCCCAAATCAATCACAATGATCAAATTGAGTATGGAAATTACCCAAATTTGGTCTTAACCCATGGTCATATGGTAGTTAAGCCCTTAGTCCCAACCAACCAAAAATTACTTAAATTTTGATCCAAGAGAGCATAATATTTTATTTTATGGATAAGTTAACACAAACAATATTTCAAACTAGTTGCACACCCAAATGTTTTATACAAAGTGGAGAACATTATTTTTTACTAGCAAGAAGCATTCAAACATAAATAAATTTCAGTGTGTCACTCATTTTGAGGTGCCATATTTTTAGAAAGTGCTTTTTTTCAAACTCTACATATTGGTGAAATTCTCATGCCTTGTAAATTTGAACATATTTGGATTTAGGGAGTCTTATATTCCTATTCTACAACACACATAATTTAGTACATACTTCCTTTCAACATCAAGGATCTTGGTTGTATTATGATTCTTATAACATTGAAAAATCATGACTTGGAAGTCAAAGTGCCAATATTTTTAAGGAGAAAAGGATTACACTAAATTATGATTGGTATAAAAATAAAGATGAAACCTAAGGAAGAGAAGGTGAAATGGTATGATTGAAGTGATGAATCTTACAGTCTACTATCCTTGTCTATGTCTCTTATCTTACCCTTTCATATTGAATTGTGTCATGTCCCCTTTTTAGTTGACATGTCCAGAGTTGATGGTTAGCCTATTATGCGACCCTCGTAGACTGATGGGATGGATAGAGGGTCTTGATGGAGGTGGGCTTGGCTTTCATTTGGGCTCTTTTAGACATGAATTAAGGGAGATATTAATATTTGATTGATTTAATCAAATATTAATTATTTGGTCTAATTTTAATTAATTATTAATTATTAATATTTTGGGTCTAATTAAAAAAACCCTAATTATAATTTAAGAAACCCTAAGTCTTATTTAAGGAAATCTAATTTTAGCAAGCACACCTTTGGAGGGTATAAGGGTTTCTCATGGGAGAGAGTTTGGATTCATGATTGATTATTGATATTGATTCTTGTAAAGAATTCTTCTATGAAGACTAAAGCAAGGGTTCCAGGATTCCATTTGCATTGAAGAATGTCAACTCTTCATTGTGTGTGATTCAGAGGTTGTGAGAGATTAGTCGATCTATTACCAAATTGAGAGATAACTTCATACACAAGTTATCACAAAGGTTTACAAGTTTGAGAGATAACTTCATACAGAAACTATCACAAGGGTTAACAGGTATTGCTTTATTTTTGGTTTTGATTCAAGAATTATCCAGATATAGATCTTTTGTATTAGCCCATAGTTCTTCAGATCAAGATCAAGCATACAGGTTATACTATATTGGCAGCTGTACAAAGTCTGTATAGATCTATGAAAATCTGTATGCATCAGTAGAAAGATCAAACACTGACATCGGCAGGCAGAGACCTACAGAGATCGACATTGGCCGACCTCTCACCAACGTCAGCAGGTTAACGACCCCAGTCAACCGATGATGGCAGTATAACCGATGTCGGTGACTATGTTTTTGACACAGCAGGCCGAGACATACCAGATCCAAATTTCTTTCCCAATTTGCAGAATACTTAGGCTATTAAGGTCATACTTTCAATATTCTTTGTATACTTGACAGACGACCTCTATTATAAGCATATGAGCAAATAAATAAGAGATTATACTATGATTTATTTATCTATTTAAAAATATTTTGTAGAAATATAGATAAGCAATTTAGAGCTTTTGTCTTTCAATAGTCCCTATTGGTTGGGAATATTACAGTGGTATAAAAGCTTTTGTTTTGGTATCTGAAGGGATATTACAGTGGTATCAGAGCTAAATCCTACCATCCTGAGGGTTTGACAATCTTATGCAGCCACAAGAGTTGGGACCACATAGGTATAACACACACAGTAGAGCCTTGCTTGAAGGTACCCAAGTGTTAGAATAACATCCAATTATCATGAGTGATAGATGTTAGGGTAGCCCACCCAGGAGCCACTGACATAATGATGATCAGGGTACCAGAGAAGTCTACCATGAGATGGCACAGGCACTTACTACTATGGTAAGGAGGATGAACCCAACTGATAGACAAAATGGGGAACAAGGAGATAATAGGAGTGTTACTATTAATTAGAGACCCTAGTAGGCCCACTCTAGAATAGCAGATAGACCTACAAGTCTTACATTTTTTGAAGAGGAACTAGAAGTTCTAGCAGAGGAGGCAGAGGATTCCCAATTTATAGATGTTCTCATGGGTACAAGTGCTGAGTGGGACTTATTAGCTCCTCAAGTTTGGGAGAAGATGTCCTTTGATCATTTTATTAATCTGAGAGAGCACTACAGATTAGTTAGACAAGGTGGGAGACCCAGACACAAGAACAATGATTTGAAGCATGCTACGAGTAGGCTCACACTATCGATGTTTGAATGTAGTGGTAAGGTGACAGCATAGGCTTGGGTTAGTAAGCTAGATACATTTATTACATTGCAACAAATGGCTGAAGAAGATGCTATCAGATATGTGACACTACATCTTGAGGGAGTAGCTCACGATTGGTGGCACCACGAGATGGTGCGACTCCATCATGATCAGATCACATTGTATCAGGAGTTTATGGATAAGTTAGTGGAGCATTTTGATAAGAAGGATCTAGAATCCTATTTTAGAGAGTTGGCACAGTTACGCCAGAGTGGTAGTCTAGAGTCTTACATTGGTGACTTCCAAAAGTTATTAGTCATGGTTCCTAACATTTCAGAGTGGCGACTTGTAGTACTCTTCATGGACGGATTGACAGAACCATTGAGAGGTTAGATCAAAGGCTTTAATCCTCCTTCATTACAGGTATCTATGAAGAAGGTGCATAACATGGAGATGGCAGCCCCATCCGATAGATTTAACTCTAGAGGTACTTCTTCATCTAGGGACCATAAGTGCTCCAACAGAGATAGAGAGGGATTAGATTTCAAAAAAGATACATCAGGTGTTAAGAATGATTCAAAGGCCAACCCAACAACACCACCTTTGGATCGAGAGGCTCTTAACGATCTACGCAGGAAAAGGCTTTGCTTCTATTGCAAAGGTCTATATGATGCCAACCACGACTGTCCTTTGAGGCATAAGGGCAAGGCAAATCGTGTGATGTGGGCTTATTATGAGGATTTGGAATTAGAAGATTCTGAATAGTAGGATAGTCCTAAGGAGCCTAAGGCAGAGGTAGATTTAGAGCTACACATATAGGAGGCATGCCTATCCAGCATTCAATTAGATGATTCATTCAGACTCTGTGGAGTTTTGGCAGGACAGAAGGTCATCACCCTTCTTGATACAGGAGCCACACATAATTTTATAGATGCTAGATTTGTGGAGAAGCGTGGACTCACTACCAAAGATTTTGAGGGCATTAAAGTTAAGGTGGCCAATGGTCACACTCTTAGGTGTGAGCAGATGATTAGAGACCTCCCATTGTGATTGAACAACTATGATTTCAATGTTGATTATTATGTGGTGAACATGGGGGGCATATACTTAGTCTTGGGTATGAAGTGGCTTCATTCCCTTGAGGAAGTCATTCTTCATCTTAAGGACATGGAGGTTTGTTTTGATATTAGTGGGAAGACACATATTCTTAAGGCTATATGGGGCAGCAACATCAAAAATATGTTTTTTCATCGGATGGAGAGACTCATACCACACGATATGGGAGAGTGCGCTGCCAAGTGCACATTGGCACCAACACAAGAGAGACATGTGGATGAGCTTTGTCTTGAGGTGAGTTTATTTCAGGAGTTAGCACATGTGGTAAGGACTTAGCTTTCTGTTATAGGTGAGTCACATATTGATGATGATACGAGTATGTCTAGCATTCACATTCTAGATTCAGATATTATTCAGGTGAGGAGTTCACTTGAGTTGCTAGTTGATTTCTGTTCTTGGATTAGATGTTGGGATGGTAGGGATGATGTGACGCCATTGGATGAGAGTTGTGATGTACATGGCTTGGAGTTCATGTTGATTGACAGTGGTGGAGATCATGACTACATTTGGGATCTAGGTGGGTATTGATTGGTTTATCATTCAACGATTGCTTGAGGGCAAGCAATTTTAGGAGGGGCAGATTGTCATGTCCCCTTTTTAGTTGACATGTCCAGAGTTTATGGTTAGCCTATTATGCGACCCTCGTAGGCTGAAGGGATGGATAGAGGGTCTTGATGGAGCTGGGCTTAGCTTTCATTTGGGCTCTTTTAGACATGAATTAGGGGAGATATTAATATTTGATTGATTTAATCAAATATTAATTATTTGGTCTAACTTTAATTAAATATTAATTAATTATTAATTATTAATTATTAATATTTTGGGTTAAATTTAAAAAACCCTAATTTTAATTTAAGAAACCCTAAGTCTAATTTAAGGAAATCTAATTTTAGCAAGCACACCTTTGGAGGGTATAAGGGTTTCTCATGGGAGAGAGTTTGGATTCATGATTGATTATTGATATTGATTCTTGTTAAGAATTCTTCTGTGAAGACTGAGCCAAGGGTTCTAGGATTCCATTTGCATTGAAGAACGTCAACTCTTCATTGTGTGTGATTCAGAGGTTGTGAGAGTTCAACCGATCTATTGCCAAATTGAGAGATAACTTCATACAGAAGTTATCACAAGGGTTTACAAGTTTGAGAGATAACTTCATATAGAAGCTATCACAAGGGTTCACAGGTATTGCTTTATTTTTGGTTTTGATTCAAGAATTATCTAGATATAGATCTTTTGTATTAGCCCATAGTTCTTCAGATTAGGATCAAACATACAGGTTGTGCTATATTGGTAGCCGTACTAAGTCTGTATAGATCTATGAAAATCCATACGCATCAGTGAAAAGATCAAACAATGACATCGACAGGCAGAGACCTATAGAGACCTACATCGACTGACCTCTCACTGACGTCGGTAGGTTAACGACCCCAGTCCATCGATGGTGGCAGTAGAACCGACATCGGCGACTGTGTTTTTGACACAGCAGGCTGAGATATACCAAATCTAGATTTCTTTCCTAGTTTGCAGAATACATAGGCTATTAAGGCCATACTTTCAATATTCTTTGTATACTTGACAGAGGACCTCTATTGTAAGTATATGAGCAAATAAATAAGAGATTATGCTGTTATTTATTTATCTATTTGAAGATATTTTGTAGAAATATAGATAAGTAATTTAGAGCTTTTGTCTTTCAATAGTCCCTATTGCTTGGGGATATTACAAATTTACATCTCTAAATAAGATTCAAGACTTTAAGACTGTAAGATTGAAGTGATGCTTGGTATGCATTGGATAAAATATTTGGAGAGTTGGATGAAATGAGGGATCATGAGTTTGAGAAAAAGCTCATTAGTTTGAGTCTAGATGACTTTAATATTATTCAAGACTTTTTTATGAATTTCAAATCACTCAGGATATAATTGATACTATATAGAATTGACAAAACACATGATCAATTGATTCTTTCCATACTTGTAAATTTGGGTTCCAACTATTTTGTCTTCATTTCTAAATTTTATGCCACTGAGTATACCATTTAAAATACATGGACCATGCCATCATTGGATAATTTTTATGGTAACCTAACTTAGGGGTTGGACAAGCTCATTTATATGGGTACACTAAAGTCATATAAATGACATGCCTTGATTTTGAGTCATGAAAAGTAAAAGACTTATAGTAGCAAGGAAACAAAATAAACAAAAAGGATAAAGAGTAAATAAAGGGTCACAAATCTAATGCTAATACAAAATCATCATAAGAGTCCTCCTATTTAAATGTAAAATTCAAGAAAGAGTGAGTCACATGTGGATGTTCAAAGAAACCTAGACATGATGAATCCATATGTATGAAGAAGCAGATCAACCAATTAAAAAAATGATTGAGAAGCACAACATCAATATCCATAATTATTCCAATTAGAATTCATAGGCACATGACTCTTCCAATTGAAAAGATAGTAATAATGGAAAAACACCTATTGCAATTTCACACTAACCTTCCACATGGGTTATTAATTTTGGTGCATCATACCACATTGATTCATCATAAGACATGTTATTATCCTTGGAGACTTATTATATACCTTTCATTTAATTGAGTTTCAATACTTCTATTGAAGTTACCTAGAGTGGATCTATTAAAGTGAGTGATGGGACATTTAATGACGTTATCTATATTCCTTTTTTATCCACAAATCTCCTATCTATCAATCATATTACTCACATCAATTTGGGAAAGAGAGTTGAGTCCACACCTAATTACAGGGTTATTATGGAAGATAAAAATTACTCCATTTTTTCATTTGGGAAATTAGATCACCAATCTAGGTTATATATTTTATAAAAAATTTCTCCTAATCAACCCTTAACTTCATTTATAATTCATTTAGATGAGGTCAGTAAAATATGACATGAGTGATTTGGCCATCTCAGATATTACTATAGTGAGAAACCAAATTATTAAGACATGGTTTTAGGGTTGTTATGAGTTATGTTTGCTACTATATTTTTCCAAGGTTTAATTCTTGGTAAGCATCGAAAGGATATGTATGATAAGGGAAAATCTTATAAAGATAAATAAATATTAGATATTATCCATAGTGACATAGCTAGTCATTTTCAAAGGCCTTCATTCAATAGGAAAATATAAATGCTTATTTTCATCAATTAATCTTAGAGACATACATGGGTGTAATTTATCAAGCAAAAATCAGAGGTCTTTCACCATTTCTATGACTTTAAGGTGCTTATATAGAAAGAGATAGGTGAAGCCATAAATATTTTGTACACTTAAAATTATGGTGAGTATGTGAGTAACTATTTTGAGTAATTATTTGCATCAGAGGGGATTGAACTATAATGTACAGCTCCATATAGTCCTCAATAGAACTGTGTTTCAGAGTGAAATAATAAGTCATTCAAGGAAATGGCCAACTATATAATATAATCCAATTTTTTTACACCTTAGTATTGGTCAAAGGTCACTAGTTATCATTGAAGTGAGTAACTTATTTTTAATTTTGAGAAGTCAAAAACCGATAGTAGAGTACTTATAAGTGTTTATTTCACCTTTTATGGCTCATATTCTGAAGAAGAAATGTAATGCAATGGAACCTCATAGTTAGCCTTGCATCTTAGTTGGATATCCTAAGGGTGTTAAGGGATACATGCTTCTCCACCACACCAATCATTATTTTTTCATTAGGAGGATTGTTAATTTTATAGAGTGTCCTTCATATTCCACACTTGATACATTTGACTCTTCATTAGATACAATTAGATTTTATGACAATTTTGATGATTAAAATATGCATGATTAAGTTCTTAATAATCCTAATTCTCCTTCTAGTTATGAGGATTCCCCTCTTCCTCTAAAATTATCTTTAGATGATGAGGAATATATTCCTAACTCTTTAAGCACTAGTGCTATTTGATCTAGATAGACACTAAAAAGTGTTGGATAATGGGTTAGAGATCCATCAGATAATAGATAAACCTATTCACAATTCTATAATGCACACATGATTCTATTAAATCTACTTCTATTACACAATCAATTTAATAGGCATTAAGAACCCCAACTAGAATACTTCCATAGAAGAGGAGTACATTTCCTTGTAGAGGAAAAACTCTTTGGATTTAGTTCCAATTCCTAAGGGAGGAAAACTTTTTTGATGTAGGTGGATATAAGAAATAAAATTTGGAGCAGATGGATCAGTAGACATTTTCAAAGCACATTTGGCAGCAAAAGGTTTTCTTAGGTACTTAGCATATACTATACTTATATGTTCAACCTAGTTTCTAAAATGAACCCAATATTACTCACCCTCACCATTAGTGTATCCCATCACTAAGATGTTCATAAAATGGATGTGAGTAGTGCCTTCCTTCATGGTGACCTCAAAGAAGAAATATACATGGATAAATAATAAGGATTTGTGGATGATTCTTTATTAGTTTGAAAACATCAAAAAAATATATATGGAATGAAATAAGCTCCTCGATCTTGGTATGCCAAGATGGAATCCTTTGTTATTTTAATTGGATTCATTAGATTCCATTCTAATCCAAATTTCTAAATCTCATTAAAGGATTATTCATTATCGATTATGGTTCTCTACATGGATGATCGACTAATCATAGGGAGTTCTACATCGACCATCACAATAACTAAAACTACTTTGTGTGATAGGTTATCAATGACTAACTTGGGCATATTGTATTACTTCCACTAGATTGAAATCTATCAATCTTACTTCAAGATCACTATTTCACAGTCTAAGAATGATCTTTATTTAATTTCATGGTTTAATATGGATTAATATAAGCTTGTTCTTGATTTGGTGTGAAGCTTAAGACTAATTATTTATCTATGTTGGTTTATTATACCTCATATTGATAACTTGTTGGAAGTTTCATATACCTTATGCACATTAGACTTGAAATTTCATATGAAGTGGGCATGGCCTCTAGATTCATGAAAGAACCACATGAGCTACACTAGAAAGCATCTATGTGTATCCTCCAATACATTAAAGGTACTCATAATTTTGAGATTCACTATAGAGTGGGTATTGACATCAAATTAATTAGTTATATATATTTAGATTGGTATGGTGACATTAATAATAACAATTATAGTTTAGGTTAGAGTTTCTCCCTTGGCTGGAGTCTGATTAGTTGTTTAAGAAACAAAAAAAATGATATTACTTTATATTCTACAACGATAGAATACAAAGGATTTTTTAATGCTACCACTGAGGCTATTTGGATTCAAGGGATTCTCATGGAGTTTGGCATCTAGTTTAAATGATCAACAATTATATTCTATGACAACCAAAGTACATCACATAACTATAAGAATGCAATCCTCTATCAAAAGGTCAAGCATAATAAGATTCACATGTATTTCATTCTGGAGCTCATGTATGAGTAAATAATTGATGTTTGATACATCAAGACAATGGATCAAAATTTTTATATATTTATATAGAGATGACCATCAAAACATTGATCTCCTTCTATCAATGATCTCTTCTTATACTAGCTTCAAATAGTCCCTCTCTAGTTTGTTGATGATTTGACTATTTAATAGGATATGTCAAACTTATATTACTCCTTTTTCTCTCTTAATAACTCTCACTATAATGTCAACTTACTTTACCACTTATTTCCCTTCCTTGGAAACTTTCCTCTTGTCCTTATCAATTACTTGTAGCAATTTTTATTGGCTAATTTAATAGGTATGGTCATATACAGATCAAGAATGAGAAACCGATGTTAGATTCTAATATCCTATATTGAAATTTACCTCATCCTAATGTTTCAAACTTTGATTCTATTTCTTAACCCCTTTATGAATCTCTTTAAGGCCACTATTAGGCCTAATTAGGTCAATTATGTCAACTCTACACTCAACCACTTGTTTTATATGTGCATGTACAAAAACTGATTGAAAACCCAAAAATTTCCCTCTACTTAGTGTTACCTTCAAAATGACCATTTTTTTTAGATATTTTCATGTATAATATTGTATTATAACAACACTTCTAGTGACAAACCCTAGTTTAGATTCTTGTTAGCCCTATCTGCACCTGAAAGTGAAAATTTGATTAATCCTATTTTCCTATGGGAATTCAAAACATTGGGAACATTCTTTAAAGTCTGTAGGACCTATTCATAACTTGTATAAATGTTAGTTACTCATTATATTTCCATTGTTCCACACTCTAATACACTTTCCTTACTATTTTCTATGCACATTTTTAGTAAACAAGGTTATAAGGGTTTCAATGAGGCTTTTAAGGTTCAAACAAGATTTCAAGTTGTTGTAAACATTGTTTAGGCTATAAGAGGCTTGTATTTACTTGATCAAAAATTTAGACTCTCAAAATCATGACCCTACTCCCATTTTACCACATAGTCTTGATTCAAATAAGGTATGTAGGGTCATGGAAACTAGTTCTTGACAAAGGTTCTCCAAGAAAGGACTCTCTCTTACCTATAGTGTTTGTTATGTTATTTAATTCCTTGAAATACCTGTTCAAACAAGGGTGACATTTTCAAAAAACTTTAAATCCCTCTTTTCCACATTATTTGAGTACACAATAAATTTAGACACCACTTATAATATTGGAAAATGTTCTTAATGGGGTTATGTACTGCCAAACAAGCTTTGTCAACTCAGGTAGACATTATACATAATAAGTGTCTTACAAATATCCTTTAAAATTATTAACATAAATGAATGTGATTATATTATTTCATTACTATATTACTACCTATTAGTTCATAAACCACTATAGACTATAGGGTAGGAATTTGCTAGTTGTAGGAATTATGTTCTAAAAATAAGACTTCAACCAACCCATAGGGTTCATCAAGATTCAAAATATCTTCTTTTTTCTATTGAAATAAATAAGGAATCATGAAAAAACCTCTAACACTCTCTCTTTTTTCACCTTGAAGACACTCTTCATGTACCTACATAAGGCTACAAAGTAGGGTTGCATTCTAAACCAACTCACACAAAACATGAAAAAGGAATTATTAGAAATGCACTTCAAAACATGAATACAAATTACAAATACCGATCCACATATGAAGATCACATCAAAGTGATTCAATTTACATTAAGAAATCATAACACAATCATTTCTCCTTTATGTACACACAAAAAATAGAGTCACACTCAACATCCATCAAATTTCTTTTAGATCTCTATATTTATTGTCTTGGGTCTTAAACCCTTTCCTCCTTTGATCATTACATCAACAAATGAATCAAAAAGTGAAATACATGTTTTTAATTCAAAACCTAACTACCCTAACTAACACCTCATGACCACAATAAGTAAGTTTGCACCTTACACTAACTCCAAGGGGGATTTTCCATACAAGTGTGTCCATGATCGTGTTTATAGGCCTATAGTGAATTTATTTAAAATTTCCATTCATTGGGTAACATTATGACTTCTAAACCATTATCGACACTACCCTTTCTAAGCCATGAAAATTGAAGTTTTAAATTGCCAAAAATGGTAGGAAATATCCTATTTAAACCTCTAACCCTCTTATACATTCCAATGGATTTTGAAAGAATTTCAAGATGCATTTTAGAATCCTATCACTACTACAATTATCTCAAACATGGTATAGACTCCTAACGCACTTGATTTAGACAAAATTACAAATATGTTGTTCCCTTGTGTGATGCCGCTGCATCATACTCCCAAGAGGAAAATGAAAAACAAACTAAATGTCAATTTTATTTCTATTATCCTTTTTAACATGCTATTTATGTATTTGATTCCATCATTTTGTTTCTTCATAGTAGCTTCAATCAACTGTCTAGTTGCAAGTTTGTTCCAATTCTTTGCATTCTTTTTCTTATCCAAAATGAACTCTATTTTAACTCCTAGCCTAAAATGATTTATTTTCTATTTCTTTCTCTTTATCCAATTCTAAAATATTGGAATATTTATCAAGGTATTGATGTCAGTATACTTCTTTGTATAGTTCCCATGCTCACCCCATGTCTCTAACCTCCAAACTACACCTTTTATCTTTAGAAAAAATATTTCCATCCTAAATATTCTTCTCAATACTTCATGTTATTATTTATCTTGCATAGACATGATCAGAACTTGAATTCTTAAGTAATTATTTCATTACTTCATCTATTTTACCTACATATTCTAGTCACCTATAAATTCATATCCATATTTTGAATGCAAATGTAGACCTATATGCCATTCATTGAGGTGTTTCAATTATTTGGTCTTTAGTATGATGAAGTATGCTTTCATTTTATCACTGTGAGGAGTAATGCTTGCCATCATTATTATCTCCTTCAACACATTTGGTTCACTCACACTACCTTGATCTTGGTTCATGCTTTTTTGTCTACAAATTATGGCTTCAAAAAAAAAAAGATATCCTTTGTATGAAATTCAATGTAAAACAATTATTGGGAATCATCCTCATACCTTATTTCATGATGTATTACATTCTCCACTCTTAATAGCCTATAAGTCATAGTTTCTAAATGGTCACATACATTTATTTTGGGGTATTGTCTTAACAAATTTTCATGAAACATTTCTTTTGTGTCTTCACCATTCACCTTCCATATGTTTTCATTGAACATTATTGTCTTGTCACTCTCTAAAACTTGAACAAACTAAAAATCCTTACCATATTCCTATGTGTATGAATGCTTATCTTGTTTATGGTTCTTCCTTATAACACCTTTTTGTTCTAAAAATCTACCACTATGTAAAGAGTCAACATAACAATCATAACCTTCAAAATTTTGCATGAATTTACCTTAAGCATTCTCTTCTTATTTGATATGCATGTCTAGTCCTTTATCTTTCTTTTCTTGAATCCTTTCCATCTTCATAGCTTTGTGTGGACCTTCATCATGTTGATCAACTTCTTGATTTGCTATTTTGGACTCTTACCATTTCTCACTTACAAATTCATTCTCACACATATGTAAGTTTACGAATTCAACCATGAGTTTTACTACTACTTTGAATGTCATATACCTTCTTCCACTCATCCTTTTTTTGTTTCTTGACCTTTTAAGGAACTTATTTGTTTAACATGCTCCTAGATGCTATTTGGTACTACCATATCATAGCTGAGCTGTCAACTTTGTTTTCATCTTCATTGAGATTCTCTTATTTGTTCTTTATTTTTCACATGAAGTTCTATCAAATCTTGATTTTGCATTCTTGTCTCCTCTATCTCATCTTCAACTGTGGTTTTCAATTACAAATCAAAATTTCCCATGCATATTGCATCTTCTTATTCTCTCTTATATTTTACCTTCATTCTATATTGATTCTTTAGGTTGGGTTCTTCCTTCTTGTTTTTCACTCTTTGATGAGCTTTATATTGTATGGAACCAATATTATCTTCTTTGACGTCACTCTTTTCTATTTTCCTTATCCAAGGCTTGTTTGGTGGCTGCCTTTATTTTACCTATATGCACATCAAAAATCACATTGTTAGTATCAAATTTTGGAGCCTTCTTGGAACTTTCTTATGCTACCTTTTTCGACACTTCATTTTCAAATTCCTCCTATTGTTTGGTGTCACTCCCAAACCATTTCTTCTCTATCTTAGTTGTAATTTTTGTCTCTTGTCTTCTAGTGTAATCAATACCTTCTTGGTGTTTAAAAATTTCACTCTTGATTTTCATGTTTTCTACTGATGCCTCCTCATATAGATCACGTCTACCTATCAAATTGATTATCTTGCCAAAAAATGTATTCTCTCTTTAGGTATCTCCCATGTTCATGTTTGGGGACTCATGTTTCTCCATACTCATATTCTCAAGACAACTAGTCCTTTCTTCCTTATTAGGGGATTTTTTCAACCTCACACTCTCAAATATCTTAAAAAAATATTGTTTGGTTTCCATCAACATCACTCTTTTTCTACTCTTCCTACTTCACCTTTTAATGGTAAAAGATAATATGTGACATCATCTTCCATTATTGTGTAAGTATTTACTTGCCCATTATGAATAACCTTCCTATAAAATTTCCATGCCCTCCTTAGAAATAAATGAAAAATGTCCATGGGCATTATATCACACAAAAATCTATCCTTATAACCACCTATATGAAAATCAACCATACTTTGCTCATTTACCATGATTTAATGTCCTTCTTAAACCCATGTTACCTTGTAAGGATGAGGATGAGGCATTATTTTTAATCACAAATTTTGAACCATTTCCAAAGACACTATATTATATTTTCTTCCTCCATCAATCACTACTATGCAACACTTTCCTTTCACTTTACAATTACTCCTAAACAAACTTCTCTTTACTGGTTCTTGGACTTATCCTTTCTATTCATGATCAAATAAAATTGTCACCTATCCTCTTTCTTTATGTGATCCTATTACATTCTATTAACCATCCCTATGAACATGTAAAGGACATTATATTTCTCTATATGATTCACTATTACAATGTCAACATTATCCTTCAAAGGTTGGTCTTTGTCTATCTTATGAAAATATCTTTAATTCTTGATTTGATATTTGCAACTTACCTTACCTCATTTGTATGATGTTGTGGTCTCCTTATTTATTGACTTACTACAATCTAATTTTATGGAATAATTGCCTCTTGGACTGCTGCTCTACTCTCTTCTCTAATTATCATTTACTGCAAAGGTTCCTCTTGACCTTGTCCTTTATTGCCTTCCACATTGACAAACTTTGCATTTTGTGCTCTTTCCTTGAGATAAATATGAATGGCTTCCATTCTCACAATCAAAGGTATAATTATATGTGTCAATTAACCCATAAAATTCTCTACAATGGCATCTCAATCTTTGCTTCCTATATTCATTCATTGTTCCATGGGTCTTTGTTCCAAGTTACCTACCTTATAATTGAGTTTTAAACACATCTTATCCAATTTATCATTTTAATTGTATAATTTTGTCTTCTTGATCCAAGCACTAATCACCCACACCAAGAGCAAACCTGACTCTGATATCAAATGATACAGAGATGATCATCAAAATACCAATCTCCTTCTATTAATGATCTCTTCCTATACTAGCTTCAAATAGTGCCAATCTAGTTTGTTGATGATTTGACTATTTCATAGGTTTTGCCAACCTTATATTTCCCCTTTTGGTCTCTTAGTAATTCTCACTATAATTTCAACTTACTTTACTACTTTTCCCCTTCCTTGTCTACTTTTGTCTTATCCTTATCAATTCGCTATATCCCTTTTTTTGGATAATTCAATAGGTACAATCATGTACAAATTAAGAATGAGAAAATAATGTTAGATTTTAATACTCTATATTGAATTTTTCCCCTTCCTAAAGTTTTAGGATCTAATTCTCTTTCTTAACCCCTTTATTTCTCTCCTTAACTCCATTGTTAGGCCTAATTAGGTCAATTCTATCAACTTTACACTCAGTCACTTATTTTTTATGTACATGTATGAAACCCCATTAAAAACTAAAAAAAATATTTACATTTAATGTTACCTCCCAAATGACCAATTTTGGGAACTTTTCACTAGTCAATCTGTTTTATAGCAACACTTTTAGTAAAAATCCCTAGTTCAGATTCTTGTTAACCTTGTCTGCTCCTAAGAGTAATATTTTGATTAATCCTCATTTCTTGATGGAATTAAAATAATTGTGAAAATTATTTAAGTTCTATGGGACCTATTCATAGCTTATTTAAATGTTAGTTACTCATTATATTTTCTTTGTTCCACACTCTAATCCACTTTCCTTACTATTTTTAATGCATAGTTTTAGTAAATAGGGTTACAAAGGTTCCAATGAGGTTTTTAAATTTCAAAAAAGATTTTAAGTTTATGTAAAAATTATTTAGTCTCTATGAGACTTGTATTTACCCTATGAAAAAGTTATATTATCACAATCACAACCCTAATCCTCTTTTACCACATAGTCTTGCTTCAAAATAGGTATGTAGGGTCATAGATACCAGTTCTTGCCAAAGGTTCTCTAAGAAAGGACTCTCTCTCACCTATATTATTTTTTATGATATTTAATTACTTAGAATACTTGATTAAATAATTTTGACACTTACCAACAGCTATACACCTCTCTTTTCCATATTCTTTGAGTACATAATAAACTCAGTCACCATATATAATATTTGATCATGTTCTTAATAGGGTTATGGACTATCAAATGAGCTTTGTCAATTTAGGTAGGCATTATACACACTATGTATCTTAAAAATTTCCTTTGAAACTATTAAAATAAATTAAGGGGCGTAGATTATTGCATTACTCTATGATTTTTTTCTAGTTGATACACCACTACAGACTGTAATGTCTAAATGTGCTAGTTTAAGGAATTTTGTTACCAAAATAATACTTCAACCACCTCACAGGGTTCATCAATATTTATCATTTTTTATTTTTATATTAAAATCAATATGGACTCATGATTAAACCTTCAACAATCTCTTTTGTGTCACTTTGAGGACACTCTTCTTGCACCTACATAGGGCTATAGAGTAGGGTTGTATTCTAAACCAACTCACACAAAACTTGACAAAGGAGTTATTAAAAGGGATATTAAAAACATGAATAAATATTACCAATACTAGCCCATATATCAGGACCACATCATAGTGATTCCATTTCCATTAAGTAATCCTAACATAATAATTTCTCTTTTGTGTACACACATAAAATAGAGTTACATTTAGCATCTATTAATATCTTTTGGATCTTTATCTTCATTTTAATAGGTCTTAATCCCTTTCCTCCTATAATTACATTAAAAACTAAATCAATAAACATAATAAATTATTTTTATTAAAAACCTAACTACCATAACTAACACCTCATGACCATGACAAGTAAATTTCCACCTTACACTAAATCCAAGGTGGATGATTCATACAAGTGTGTCCATGATCATATTTATAGGCCTATAGTGACTTTATTTAAAATTTTACATTCATTTTGTAACCCTATGGATTATAAATAACACTCCCTTCTAAGCCACAAAATATAAATTTTCATATTTCCAAAAATGGTGATAAATCTCCTATTCTAACCTCTAACCCTCTTATGAACTCCAATGCATTTATAAAGCATTAAAAGATCAATTTTAGGACTCATATAATTTATATGATCATCACAAGCATGGTTTATAATCATAATGCACTTTTTTAGATAAAAATTGCAAACATTTTACCTTATGTGATGCCCTTGCATCATATGTTCACTAAACATTTCATTGAGATCAAGTATCTTCATTTGTGGGTTCTACCTATGGTTCAAACATCTCCACAATTCTCCTTTAGGGGGTATTGTATTGTACTTGTGTCCTTAATTAATCCTTTATGTTGGGACCCAATTCAAGTACCCATTTAAATTAATCTTGTGTTGGGGGGGGGGGGGGGGGTGTTTACTGTAGGTTTTAATTCTATGTAATGGTTTTTCCATACACGTTTTTAGATTAAGTTACTTAGGTGTATTTTACATCATTTTGAAAGATAGTCCCATGTTCATGAGCAAGTGAGGATGCATTTATCTTTCATCTTTATAATTTACCTTCCTAAGGCTTTTATCTCTAATGATTTTAATTATAGTATTACAATCTTTTTATTTTTGAGCAAATAATTCTTCTAGTTCATGTTTTATTTCTCTACTACACATAGGTAATGATATCATGCATTAAAATATGTCCAATATATCCTTAATTGTGGACCATTCCAACATAATAATTACCTTGATCAATTTATTTTATAATATTTTTAGGAAAGGTACACATATAGTTGGAAGATAGGCATGACCCCAACATTCTCATGCATGTAGGATAATCTTCCATAATTACCTAATAACACCTAGGGAAGATAAATAAAATGTGTATGGTAAAACAAATAAATGGAATAAAAATATACACTAACATAGAAGATGGGACATTTTAATAAAGTTAAATACTTTTAAATTATAATATCAGGAATACCCTAAGAGGTATTTTTATTATATCTTATGAGTGTACATTAGTACACTAACACACCCTAAGCTACATACCTATTTTGAATGACTATCTTCCTTACAGAATCTTTTAAGGGCATTTAGTAATTAATTAACTACAATTGAAATGATATATTTTTAATCCTTATCATTTTTAAGATATTATTTTTTCATATATTTATGTCGAGAAAGATACTTTAGTCTCATGTTGATCTTAATTTGTTTGTTTTTTTAAAATGGGTCATTACAAGGCATCATAAACAAATGAGAGAAGATGTTACCCATTATATTTTTGGGTAGAGTAATAGTGATATTTGACATGGATATAATATTTGTTGAAGACTTAAATGTGTTATACATACTAAAAATGTGTTTAGATGTTATTGAATATGATAAACATTGAGAATTCATAATAGGGTATGATACAAGACATAATAAATAAAAAGATAATGCAAAAGGATCTCAATAGGTTGAAGAACGTAAAACACAAATGCATTGAAGTGAAAGTAGGTTATTGGGAGATACCTTGAGAAATGGATGAAGCACTAAGGTTGATATGTTGTTTTTATTAGGATATGTTAACATGGAACATGTGAATGATTGGCTCAAAATATAGAATATAATTTCTAAGTTTGATGACATTATCAATACATAACGTGTGAGCATGATTGCTACCAATATTAAAATCACAAAGTTATATTAACAAATAAGGTAAATAATATCTAGAAAAAAAAGATGTAAATAAAAGATAACCTAATGTAATTGGATGGTTAATAATATGAAGGGTAATTTCTCTCATGGAGATTAGTAGATGGAGTTTCTTAATAGAATATAATATTTGTACTTAAGGGATGTTATTGTCACGGAGTACACTAAAGATTCATACCGTATGAAAATTTAATTGGGTCATAGGGAGGTTTTATAGGATAAAGTATCAATGTACCTAAATGGGTTGGGATTAAAAGTTTATTAAGAGATAAGTATGACTTAAGTACAAAGGGTGTAAGAATCCTATCAATTTGAAATGAAGGTGAAAAAAATGTTTCATGAATAATAGAGAACTAATAATGGATAAATAATATTATTTTGAGGTTTAGGAATAAATATCATAATAACGAACCTACAAAGATGAAGAAGAAACAACAGTACATCAGGAAATTTTATACAAAATTAAAATAAGAAATAAGTGATGGAGAATAAGGGTAAGCATAAGGAGGAAGATCTTAAATATTCATATAGTATGTTTGATTTGGTTTGGGAAAGGGAGTATAATTTCTAATAAAATTGTTCATATGTGTATAAAATAAGAGTCAATCATATGAATGCACACATGCAAAAAATAAAAGTATTAAAAGGAAATAATTCAATGTGCATTTCATGCATGGAGATAAAGAATAAGTTAGATCTATATAGATTTTAAAATAAAAAGAGGATGGATAATCCCTAATGATGAATATTGTGTTATGGATTACATTAAATAAAACTAGTGAAAAAATGTAGCAAAAGAGCCTTTTTAGGATTATGTCTAAGTTAACAAGCATGTGTTTTTAGGTATTAATGATAGTGGAAGCACAAATAAACATATTTCATTTGATATTTTGAAATAATCATATTGAATAAATTAGTGAACCAAACTTGTAAACAATATCATGATTAAAAAATTCCATTAGGTTATTTTGAATGAGTAAAGCCTTATTAAATTTTAAATAGATACATGTAAGGATGAATTGTGGTATGTTGTGATGACACTGAATGTGTGTAATGTAATATTCCAATTCCTTGGAAGTATAACTAAAAAAATTTGTATCAAATGAGTATATATATTTATCTCATTTATAGAGATTACATCAAGTTAACATTATTTCACTTGAAGGGTAAGGAAGATGTGGAGTATGATAATGTCCACACATGCATGCTAATAACATCAAGAAAAAGGTGCCTAAAAGAATATAGATTAGAGAAGGCATGATTTAAACTCATTTTAAATTTGGTGAAGGAGGATAACAAAAAACATAAAATATGAAATCAAAAAATGAAATTTTCTTCAAATGAAAGTTTTATTAGAAGAGTTATAGGCATTATTCTAAGGACTTAACATAAATAATTCCACCAGTTATAAGTATAAATAATAATATGTATATGATGCCTGAAGTAAGCTTTACATAATATAAATCCTATAAGATCATGTAAAAATAAAATTAATGGGTTTATAGGAATGTTCACAAGTTTTTGGAGATATTGACGATTAGAGAAATCCTAAGATCTTACATTTTACATGTGGTTTTAGCCCCCAAAATGGAAAAGAGTATCACATGTGCATAGATTATCAGACCCTTCAACATGATAATGATAAATATATATTTACTCATCCATGCATGGATGAATTACATAAATTGGGAAAGTTATTTTTAAATTATTGATCTAAATATGGGGTATCATCACATCAGGATTAGGGAAGGTAGCAAATGGAAGACAAACTTCAGGATCAAAGAAGGAAAATGTGAGTGGATAGTGATGCTTTATAAATTTTAAAATGTGCCAAGTATGTTTTTGAGGTTGATTAATTAAATTTTAATTGAATTTATACGAAAACATGTTAGGGTATATCTTTGTGATATTATCAAGTCTAACAAGATGAAGGAATACCCAGTCAATATGTGTAATGTGTTGTAGACGTAAGACAAAGATAATTAGTTAAATTAATATGAATAAGTAAAAATTCAAGAAATAAGAGCTTTTATATTTAGGTTTTTCATTATCCCAATAGGTTTTTAAGATTTAACCATAAAATGTGTTCACAATACTAGATTAGCCATTTCTAAAGAGAATATTTGAAGTGCCAAATTTTCATATTCATAAAATATTATATAATAATTTAATTGAGAAATTCAAAATTTTATGCCTAGTGATAGATAATAAATTTTTTCAGAAGAAATTGTAATACATTTTTTTAGATAATGGAAGTTGAGTGGAAATTTTAAGAGTTAAAGAAGAAAGTGACTCATAATCCTTGGATAGAACTTCTAAATTTCAATAAAATATTTCACGTGGGTTTTTATTTGAGTTTGTAGTGATTTAAATAGTTTATAGCCAAGAAGGCATACCCACTCCCATACTTTAGTGTGAATATAAATGATTGCAGGAGGAAAACTTGGTATATTTATAGGGGTTTTATCCTATTATTCAAGTAATACAAAAGTGTGGGAGTAATTTTTTTCTAAATGAATTTGTGTTTTTCATAGACCATCAATTGATAAAATTTAACAATACACAAGGGAAGTTTAACCAAAGACACATGACTTGTGTAGAGTTCCTATAAAGTTACATTTTTATGTTAAAACATTGAATTGGGAATTATAACAAGGTTTTAGGCACACAAAGATAAATGGAACTTGTGTTTAATGAGATGTGATTAGAGGTCATGTATTTTCTATTATTTAAGGATATTTATATCAAATATGAAAAACATTATGATTCATAGAAAGCGTGTGTAGATCTAGAAATTATGGATAAGACACCATGGATGGGTTATTTTGAGTAGGTTGGGGTGTTTATCAAAGGGCACATTTTTATATGCATAAATGTTCAGTGCATGATAAACTGATAAACAATAATAAAATTTCAATAATTATGAGATATACTAGAAATGATGCAACATTAGTGCCATAGGAAGAATTATAATCTTAGGCAATGAAAGGCATAAATGTGTGTGAATATGTGAATAACTACATATATATATATATATATATATATATGGATAAATTAATGAGATAGAATGTAGGGTTGTACCATCCACTACCTATAACTAAGAAACATTGGGATGAAATTATGTTGGATTTTATGATAGGGTTTATAAGGACACATATAGGTTAAATACTTTAATCTTAGAACTGAGTAAATTTTCAAATATGGTATATTTTATCACATGAAATAATACTGGTATGTGACAAAAATCATTGATTTATAACTCAAATAAGTGGAGAGGTTATCTTTTTTTCCATGTATCATAATGTCTAATAGGGATATGGAGCTTGTAATCTATTTTTTTCACACATTACAAAAGAATTTAGGAACAAATCTGAATTTACCATCCATATATTGATCAATAAACTAGCATAGTGAATTAAATACTTGGGAACTTATTTATATGGTTGGTTCAAGACAAGCCCAAATAGTGGGACATGGTGTCGACCTAAGTAAAATTTGAATTAAATAAATTTATTAATAAGATCACTAAGAACATATGTTTTTAGATTTTGTGTGGAAGAAGTTTGAGTTGAGTTTATGAGTTAAAGCAATTAATCATGATACTTGGAAAAATAAATAATGAGAAGCCTTTGAAAAGTATATGAAAAATATAAATGAGTAAGTGCGTATAAGTTTGGAACATAATAATATGAAATATGATGAGAATGTGGATAATATATAGTAGAGAGAATAATTAGAGGTAGGATACCTAATAATGGGAAATTTTTAAAATGAGATATTTATAAAGGGAATGTATAAACATATGAAGATTAATAAATCAGGGGCATGTAAGGTGTTGTGAATTTTTTTATAAAATATTTATGAGATAAAATTAAAATAATACATATACAGGTCATCAATGATCAATGTGGTTGATATGTATGATTGATATGAATTTTTAAATAATGATTATGGGTATTAGGATAAAAGAGTTCAAGCACTTTATTTAAGAGTGTATACACCTTATAATAATAATGAGGAAAATGATGCCATATTAGACTATAATGTTGTGAACATAATTGACAAGAAGGAAAATAAGAGATATTTTTTTAAGTAGTTTAAACATGGAGTAATTGAATTGACATGATTTGATATCATAAATATTAGTATCTATGAAAATACTCAATAAGATTTAAAAATTTGAGCTAGATTTCACATCTTAGTTACTAGTGGTGTGTAATGCATATTGTGCATACTAGGCACAAATCTATCTTGCATTATCAAGGATGGAAAAGTAAATATATTTTTAAGGTTATAAATACGTATGCCATGCATTAGAATGCACATTTTTAGTTTTATAATTCATGCACAGACATGAAAGAGATAAAATGACATAGGTAAAAAAGGTATGAACCATGATTATAATAGTTGTAATGTTTCTATTAATTTAAAGCTTTGTAAGTTGTAAAATTGCATAAAGAATCCATAAAAAGAGAGCATCACATGTTGATAAATTTTATCATAAATAAAAATAACACCTTAACCTATAGGATATTACATAAATTTTTTGTGAAACCCATTAGTGTGCAAAATATTTGGCATAAGGAAGAGTTATCCAGGTTCTAACACAAAGCCACTTGGAGCTATCGCATGATCTCATAGACCTTATAATAGTTTTGAGAATGAAACATAAGTGCATATGATAGGAATTTTTTGAAATATTTTAATCTAGATACATAACAAAAATAATTTGATTTTGATAGATACAACCATCATATACAACTATGATTCTATAATAAGCGTGCAAATCTATAGAATATTGTGCGTGACACACCATACCACGGTAACTTACTTTGGTGATATACTAAATAGTATGAGCATAAATATATTTTGGACACATGCTAGCAGATAATAATTTACATGGGCTCTTTTATCCACAAATATATATTTTGAGATCTCTCTCTCTCTCTCTCTCTCTCTCTCTCTCTCTCTCTCTCTCTCTCTCTCTCTCTCTCTCTCTCTCTCTCTCTCTCTCTCTCTCTCTCTCTCTCTCTCTCTCTCTCTCTCTCTCTCTCTCTCTCTCTCTCTCTTGTGTGTGTGTGTGTGTGTGTGTGTGGATGTTAATTTTAGAAGTGATTATCTTGATTTAGTAGGTTATGTTGAATTAAAGAGATTATATTATCCCAATAGAGTATTTTCTTCCATATTGTATAGACAAACAGTCAAAGAGATGAAGTGATCTCATGAGGGAGAATACATATATCCTCAAGTGTTTTCATTGATATTTTAGGGACTCCATTATCTTAAATAAATACTGCATGTTTTAGATTGAATGCAAGGATATATTCTATTTAATGGATTAGATGATGATGTGTGTGTTTGTAGGTCTATATGTGTGTGTGTGTAATATATTTTAATAAATGTAAATTATAAGTTTATTTTTATATTAGAAGAGTTATTTATGTGTGCATTTTTTAGGATTATTAGGTTACATGGTATAAATTAGTTCTTCATTCCAACCCCCTACCTATTCTACACAAATTTTTCATATATACTAATTGATTCATAAAGCATGTGATATTGAAATGAAAAATATCTTCATCAATAGTATTTTATAAAATATCAAAATTAATATATTTGTCACACCTTTAAAATGATTAGTTTATCCAATAAAAAAGTTTACTAATCTTTTAGATAATTTATTATTATGTTTTTAAGATCCAAACATCACCTCTTAGGAATTCAAATATTTATAATACCTATGTTACCATGATGATCACATATAATAATTGTGTTTGAAAAGGAGAAACACATACAATGATACATATTCTAATTTAACCCAATTTATTTTTTAATAATCAATTAAACATACAAAATAGCCCATTATAAAAATAATCGATTGAGCTACCTCTTATTCATTAAATGAATACAATGTGCAGGCCAACATTTTACAATTAAAGGGTATTTTTTATCTTTTAAAAACATTTAGTCAATTAAAAAACTTATCCATTGAACTTAGGGATAAAATTTAAGATCTCTTTGATTAAGAAAATATCACTCTTAAATATCAAACTTGTAATTTTTATTATTTAAAATTAAAATTGACCTCCCAAAGATGATTCACAAACATCAATATTTTAGAAACATGAGAAATAAGAATGCACTAAAGACTTAAATCATAACAATGATTTTCTAATACATAAATATGCATACTCTGAGGTCATTATAACCCTCAATGTATACATTATTACTTCATCTATCATTACGTAGGTTTAATCACATACATATTTTAGAATTTACCATTTACGAAACATATATTTCTTTTTATTACATGCTATTTATTTTATACCACATCCCTTTATTAATTATTTTTACATGTTTTTATGACTTCATATAAATAATGATCTATTAAATGAGATTATTACCACTACATATGATATATTTTCACTCTATCACTAAAGTATTTTGAAGTCCTATTTCTTTTTTAGCCAACTCTTCATAGAGGATATATTATTTCATGATTAATTTTATCCTCACCCTTTATATGTTACTTTTAAGACATAATGTGTAGGACCTAAGTGCTCATGTATATAACATTATTATTTGAGATAACTTATATAATAATCATGCTTTCCTAAATATAGTGATTAGTTTATATTTCATTATTATACCATATTTTACATATCCTCTATTTTGATTTAACTTTAAAATTATAAAATATAAAAAATTATAACAAAAATATATTAATTTTTTACAAAATTTATCTTAGTCATATGATAAATATCATGCTTATCTCTCCATGATATATGTTCATATCATAATGTTATCCATATATGATTATCATGGTATACTATGAATGGGAAAGATATACGATATTAATTATAAATATGTTAATGTACATAGAAATTATACCAAAGCATATCTACAAAACTAAATTTATATAGTGACATATTTCAACCTTATTATTTAAATATAAAGTTACTTTACATAAATAATAAATATCTAATGATCAACTACATTTCAATTTTTTACACAGATATATATATATATATATATATATATATATATATATATATATATATATGTTATTTTATACGTATGGTTACATATTACACCTTATGATAGATACTTACATATATAAATTTAAACTTACTATTATATCATCCATGTTTCTACTACTATGATTATGATTGATTTCTACAACTAGCCTCTTTAATGTTAATCATTTAATTGGAACATGTCTATATTTTTACTGTGGGAACACACCTTACATACTTTTGTGTGTGTGTGTGTGTGTGTACACACACACACACACACACACACACACACACACACACACACACACACACACACACACACACACACACACACACACACACACACACACACACACACACACACACATACACGCACATGCACGCACACACACACGCACACGCACGTACACACACGCACGCACACACGCACGCGCGCGCACACACACACACACACACACACACACACACACACACACACACACACACACACACACACACACACACACACACACACACACACACACACACACACACACACACACACACACACAAAAAATTCACATGGAAAATATATTGGAGAACATTATTTATCCACATCACCATTTATCCTATTATCAACATATTTCTATTTGGGGATAGTAGGAAATGTCTTTGTATGAAATTGCATTGAGATTAAGCATTACATTCTTTAAATACCTCATGCCCATAGGGCATTATAAATACTATATAACATTGAGACTCAATGATATTATATTAATTTTAGGATCCACACTACTTATATTATTTGAATTATTATACTAGTAATATATTAATGTTATGTTAATTTTATATTACATCATATTATGATTGTCATGCTTTCTACATGCATGACTATATATTACTCATTGATGCACATGAATTATTCATATCCAACATAGGCATTATACATGTATTAGTTTAAATGTTAGTGTTTGTTATTTGTTCATTCACATTTTTTTGGGTTTTAAAAATTTCCATTTACCTATTTTATTGGGTGGTGAACAATGTGGATTCACCTATATTATTTGGGTGTAACTTAGTTTTCTAGGTTATCTTGTCTAGTGTTTAAAATAAATTTTAGATCATTTGGTGTCATCATATATATGTTATATTTTATTATCTTATAACACTTGGAAGGATGTTTCTTCATTTTCATTAATCAATGGATGATGAAAGTTGGTGAGGTCATATAAATTGAAAATTATAACCTTTACAAAAAAATTCATATCGTTTAGAATTAATTTGAAATAATACTATTTGAGTTTATTATAACTCTTAGAAGGATGTGTCCCCTTATAAGGTATGAAATGAATGGTAAATTATTTTTAGGTCTTAGCACCTGACACTTCAAACCTATGAATCAAATTATATACCATTTTTATCTACATTGCTAACATACAATATTATTATATTACACTATATCTAAGACACATATAAATATGGTGGTATTATTTTTGTAAGATTTGTGTTACCGAATTATTTAATTTGGTTGTAAATAACATGTGTAATCTATAGGAAAAGATTAAAATCATTTTGAGTTAAAATGGTAATGTACGATCTATTTCTATCACATTATTTTATTTATCTAGTAGAGACTTTTGAAGAAGGTTCTTTGGATGTATTTATAATTATATTTAAAAAAATTGTGAAATGTTATATATTATAGTGTATAAGACATGTTTCAAAATTTCATGTCAATTGGATAAAATTAGTATAATTTATTATAGTGTTCATAACTATAGTCTAACTTTAAAGTATCACATGTGTACCTAAGTGTTTTTAGTAGTAGTTTGAAATTTAATTACGGAAACATAAATATAAAAAAATATTATATGCTATATTTACATCAGTAAGGTTTTAAATACAAATTATGAAGTTGGGAATGTCAATAATGGGATACAATATTTAGAGAAAATATGAAGTTTTGGAGAGAAAAATGACTTAGGAAGGAGCACAACTTTCTAGGAAAAAATGAAGAGTTATATTAGTTAATAATGTTGAACATTTTCATTGATTAAGGAAGAGATTATCGAGAATTGTCACTAAGTGTTAAGGTTTGATATTTAATGTTGTCATTGATGTCAAAAGTTCTTATAAAGATCCATGGTTCTTTCATTCATGTCTATCTAATATCTTTGATGTCAAATTTTCTTGTGAAATTTATTGGTCAAGTATAACTTGAGGTATGAATATGAATGAGTTATGATTGCTAGCTTAAGGAGTGTTGTTGTTTTATGAGAGTAGTGATGAGAGAACACTATTTGAGGAAATTTATAATGACAACATGAGTAAAATCATTAAGAAGAAATATGAGTGAGTACATATTAGTACAACAAGTGTAAAACATATTTTAATTCTTTGTCTATACCTTGTGATATGGTATTTGTAAAAGGTAGGATGAAATGAGCAATCTCTAAAGAAGAAAATATGTACTCTAAAGCTATGTGTAAGCAACTGTGAAGATGCTTTAAAGGAGATAAAAAGATGAAGATGCTCTAAAGAGAATGATCCAAAGAATAACTAATAGTATTTCATCATGAGAGTGATTATTTTAGGTTGTATATAATGTGTTGAGGACCATTCAATGTATTAAAAGGATAGATCTAAAGATTTATTTATGTAGCTCTGAGGATGCTACGAAGATCACAGTCAAGCTCTAAATATCTATAAGTAGTTATAAATAAGA
The DNA here is from genome assembly GCA_037957365.1 of Torreya grandis. Lineage (NCBI taxonomy): Eukaryota > Viridiplantae > Streptophyta > Pinopsida > Cupressales > Taxaceae > Torreya > Torreya grandis. The sequence goes on along the minus strand of JARHVA010007531.1, from coordinate 276,080 downwards.
TATATTGAATATCTAAATAAGAATGAGTGTATGAGGTTTCTTGAGTATACATAAGAGATATTTAAACATAAGAGATATTTAATTTGGAGTCTATAAAGTAACTATAAATTCAAATTCAAGACATAATAAGACTTACAGGTCAAGGCTTAGAAAGCAAGAAGAGAGATGATGGCCAAATGAGGTAATAGGATTAGTTTTCATGGAATGAGTGAGTAGGTGAACATTTAATAATGTGATCCAAAATTTTTTAAGTATGTGCATGAAGTTTCAAGACTTTGTTTGTAATAAAAAGGATTGAAAAGTATTTCAATTTTTTTTTAGTACATAGAATGAAGAGTTGTCTACCCGAGAAGGTTTTCTTAGTGGTCATTGGCACATGTAACATTTTCATGAGAAAATAAGTTATTAATTATATATTATTAACTGATATAGATCAAATTTAAAATCATTAGTTTTTGGAAAGAGGATCTAATTTTTAGGAATGGTCGTTAAGACTGGAATAAGATCTAAACCAATCATAAAACCCTAATAGTGATCTGATATTGAATATTTTGTTCTAAAAAGATTATAATGATTTGATATGATCAAAAAAGTTATTATAGGTTAAATAAACTCTCCCAAGCATCTCCAAGTGTGATTTATTACTTAGATGAGTTAGTATAGACTACAAAAAAGTGATTATCATTTGAATATTTATTGTAGAATATAGAGTTGACCAATTCAAAGTCATTATGTGGATGAAGATAAAAGTGGGAAACTTGTAGTTTTTGTTCATGAAGATTTATAGATAGGTTCTATATCTCAGGTGTGTGAAGTTGGTGATAAAATTTTGCTAGTCATTATATAGACCTAGTGGTGTAGGCAACAAGGAAATCATACATATGTGAGAAGATATTTCTTAGTGTATTTTTCATGTAAGAGTGATGTATTGAAATGCATGATGATATTTATTAGGCCTTTAATGTTATTTATATGATTTTTACAAGCTTGGAAGTTATTGCAAGTGAATAAAACATTGAAAACAAAATATCTTATTTGACTGAGTAGAGTCTATGAGAAATAAGGTTAGTAGATTGGTTTGTAAGACCAATATTTTTAATTAGAGCTCATGATATGATTATTTGAAGTTGTTATGAGGATGTTATAATGTTGTGTTGATACATTGAAATCCCTTAAATGTATTTAATCATGTGTCATATGTTCTTGTTTCCTTCACTATGCTTTGGAGCCAATTAGCAATTCTTAGTGAACGTCTTGTAGAGAAGTATTTGAGCCTATTTACCTTGAGTTGAAGCAAAAAAATAAGTTTGTGATGATCTTGAGGGTTTTTAATTTGTAATTTTTTTCATATTTGTTTGTAAAAATTGAGTATATGCGTTGACTATTCAAGTCATATTTTCTATATATGCGCATGCCTTTTATATGAAATGATTTAAGGGTTCAAATGGTAGTTGTACCCAAAAGGCATTGTATACCTAAAATAAATTTGGATAAGTTCTTTTTTACTGGTGTATGAATTTTTCATACCATTTGAGGTGTTTGGATATGATTAAAGGAAATCAAATGCTAACGTGTTGTTAAGAAGGATTAATAGGTCTCCATAAACTTAAATGAGGAGTAAGAGATAATTGATGTATGAGAAACCTATTATAGTGATTAATTCATGACTAGGAGATGTTATTTTGATATGATTTAACCTATTCATGGCCTACCTAAGTGATTTAGATATTTATCTAGCGTAGAAGGATATAATTAAGTGACTTGTATAAAAGCAAGTTAGTTAGGCCTATTTTAGAAGTGCTTAGAGAGAGAGAGAGAGAGAGAGAGAGAGAGAGATAGAGAGAGAGAGGAGGAGGAGGAGGAGAAGAAGAAGAAGAAGAAGAAGAAGAAGAACAAGAAGAAGAACAAGAAGAAGAAGAAGAAGAAGAATAAGAAGATAATAAAATGATTTATATCATTGGTGGTGAGTATAATTAGGTCATGTAGACTGTAAGAGAAGTATCATGAATATCTAATAGAGGTTCTGCATATGAGGATTAGGATAAGAAGACCTATTCAGGCCATGAACATGGCTAGTTGATCAAAGAAAGATAAAGATTTGTTAGAGAGGTAATAAAGAGATCAAAGAGGTTAAATAAAAGATCATCATATATTATAGAAGAAATAAGGTTTTCTAAAGGTGATCAAATAGTTAAGTGGATAAGTTGGTGCTAAGTCAAGTAAGGGTTTAATGCCCTCTTGATATTTAGTGCATCCTAAAGCCAAGTGGGTGCTTGGTAAATTAGGGGTTGGCATTCTTTGCTAGGTTTGTGCTCAACTAAATACTATATTGAGTGGGTTCTCAATAGATTGGGGTTTATAATCTATGTTTATTGGGTTCTCAACATAATATTGATTTATTACTTTATATGACTATAGTCCAAGATATATTTTAGTGGGTTTTACTTCCCATGAGGGTTTCCCATGTATATGATGTTTTCATGTGTTTCATGCTATTATGTTTTGATGCTTATTATTGATAAGATGTATATGCTTGTAATAATGGTTCATGCATGATTAAATGGAAACTAGTGAAATTTTTTAAAGACTAATTCAACCCCCCCTCTAGTCATCTCTTTTCCATAAATTGGTATTAGAGTAGATCCTTTGGAGAAGGATTGAAAGCTTAAAGGAGATCTTAAGAAGCAAGGATGATTAGTTATTAATCTCAAGGAGGTTTCTCTACTAGTAAGGTTCCATTGTTTAATGGATCTAACTATGCCTTGTAGATTGTTAGAATGAAGATATATCTAATGTTACAAGGACATGATATTTAGAATTCAATTATAGATGGCTATATTAAACCTAAAATTCCACCAACATATGCAATAGGTAAGAAGGCTAGTGAAAATAACCCTAAGGTAATGAATGCGATTTTATATGGCCTATCATAGGTAGAACTTATAAAATTAATATATTGTATTTCATCTAAAGATATATGTTATATATTAAAGACCGTCTATGAAGGAGACAAAAAGGTGAAGATGGCCAAGTTGTAGACCCATGAAGATAGTTTAAAATCCTGAGGATGGATGAAGATGAATCCATTACATCCTATCAATTAAGATTTGATGAAGTTGTCAACATCATTAGAGGATTGGGAGAAGAAGTGAAAGAATATAATGTTGGACACTTTGCAACTAAGTGTCCTAAAAAGGATAGATCAGAGCATAATGAATAACATGATGAATCTCATGGGGATGATAGAAAATAGTATAGGTTTGAGAAGATAAGGAAGAGTTTTATAAAGTATGAAGGAGAAAATAAGTCATTCAATAACAAGAAGAGATTATATACCAAAGAAGACATATAAACTAAAGTAAGTGATTTAGACACATCTAATAGTGATGATGATAGTAATGAATCAAAACATGACAATAATAAAAACCTATTGATATGCATAAAATCATATAATGAGGGTTATTCAAATGGGAAAGGTCTCATAATTGATGTAGAATTAGATGAGGAGGTATACTATGATATTGAATAAAGATAAGATAAATTAGATCTTGAAGTATATCTCATGGGTGACCTAGAAGAGTTGAAGATTATGAAAAAGAAGAAGAAGAAGAAGAAACTCAATTCATTATCTCAATACTATGAGGATCATATTAGATTATTTGAGGAAAGGCTAAGAAACACTTCCAAGGAATATGAAGAGATCATCAAACAAGTTGAAACTCATAATGAGATTATGTAAGCAAGCCTAAAGAAGAAAAATGTAGTAGATATGAAACTAAAATAAAATATCTAAGAGATGAGTTCGATCAAGCAGCCTAAAATATGAAGATATTAGTGAAGTTTTAAAAGATAACTAAGGATCTAAATGATATTTTAAGTAATCACAAGTCTACAAGTAACAAGACTGATTTTGGTTTCAAAGAAGACCAAAAGAAGGCACCTCAAGTCAAGGAAAGGATTATTTAAGACAAAAAGGTCAACATACAAAACTTATTAGAAAAACTAATTCTACAAGGTATGATAATTATTTTAATGGTTATTATTTTATAGTCAGTCAATTTTGTAATAAAGTAAGAGAATTTAGAAGACCCTCTAAGAATGAGTACTCATAAAACTATGGAAGGATAAGCAATTGGTCAAAGGGAGATCATAACCATCATCAGTCAAATGGTATGTACAAGGTGGTATATTATAATTATTATAATGTAGGACATATTGTAAGATTCTATCCAAAAATATTTATATAGTCATATAGTCAAGATAATAAATTTCATGGCACTAAGAAATGGATCAAGAAGACAACTCCTATAGATAAGGTAATGGTGGATGAAAAGACTAAAGGAGAAGATTATATGAAAGCTCATAGTATATATATTGGTTTTTCAATCAACATATTAGTATAAAAGAGAGGTCTTGGTTCTCATATAGTTGATCAAAGAAGTAAGAATGAAGAATTGGCTAAGAAAAAGAAGAATGAAAAGGTGAGTCATGATCAACTCATAAGCCAAGGTGGGATGTTTGCTAGTGTAGAGAAGAAATCAAGTAATGAATGTCAAGAACACTTTTTATCTACATGTGTTGACAATTAAATAAAATAAAATAATAAGGATTACAAGGCGGATGATGAAAAGGTCAAATCAAAGGTTAATCCTAAGTTGATAGTCAAGACTAGAAGGTTGTTGAAATATATTTAGCCTTGTAAAGATATGGAGATCTGGGAATATCCTAAGTTCATATATTTTTAGTTTCTTATCAAAATGGGGTGGCTCTATTAAGATTCATTGAGACATTCTTATATCAACAAAATCATAATGTTACATTCAAAGAGGCTATGAAGATAGGATACAAAAAAATGGTATATAAGAGGTAAGCTTTTGGTATATGTTTATATAGTTGAGTCTGATATTTGAAAACTAAGAGTGAGTCTTTATTTATATAGTTGGTATCTAGAATGGGATAGCCTTATGTATGGTCAAGATTTTGGTATCTTATTTATCCTTTTTAAGAAAGGTATGTGATATTGAGTTCTTAGTTCTTTAAAAGAAGATATGATTGGTCTAAGGGTGAGCTTGGTAGTTCTATTTTATTTGTCAAAAAATGGACCAATTTTTGATATGCATGAAGTTAAGGATAAATTGTGTCTGAGATGATTTATGGACTTTATTTGTTGTTATTTTGATGAATCAGCTAGGACAGTGCCCTGATTAAGATGTTTTTGTGAATGGTTTTCATAAAAGGTGGCCATATTTTCTAAATATTGTGTGTTATCTAGTGTATTTGAGAGATAGTATCATCGCAAAGGGAGAAGTGTATGATTTTAGTAGTTGTAGATTATCTTTTATGTCTGATGCTAACAAATTCATAATGGATGCTTGGTTCAAGGGGGAGATATTCAAGTATATGAACTGAACTTGATATGTGTTGAAGTAGTCTTGTAATCTAAGTTCATTCCAAAAGAGATTAAAGTTGTATAAGAACTTTATCATTAATGTCAATGCAGGAGAAATATTAGAAAGGGATGAAAAGATGAAAGATTAAAAAATATAAGAAAAGGAGAAACATCAAAAAGGGAGAAATAAAAGCTAAGAACTAGGTCTAACAGAAGATTGTCATCAAGAGTGCTTGAGAGATTTTTTTGAATGTATTTAGATCAATGAGAAAGGGGAAGACTATTAAACATTTTCATTTATTAAGGAATATATTGTTTAAAATTTTCATTAAGGGTTGAGATTTGATATTTAATGTTGTCATTGATGTCAAATGTTATTATAAAGATGCATGGTTCTCTCATTGGTGTCAATCTAATATCTTTGATGTCAATGGTTCTTGTATGGTTTCTTGATCAATTATGCCTTGAGGTATTTATATGAATGAGTTATAATTGATAACTTAGTAAGTGTTGTTTTTTTATGAAAGTTGTGATGAGAGACCACTATGTAAAGAAAGGTTTGATGTCAACTTGAGTAAAATCATTCAAGAGAAACATAAGTGAGTACAAGCTAAAACGTCAAGTGTAAATCATATTTTAATGCTTTATCTACACCTTGTGATATGATATTTGTATATGGAAAGATGAAATCAGTAAGATTTGATGAAGAAACTATGTGCTCCAAAGTTTTATGTACGTAGTTATGGACATGCTCTGAATGAGAAACTAAGATGAAGATGCTCCAAAGAGAATGATCCAAAGAATACCTAATAGTAATTTATCATGATAAAGTTTATTTGATGTCGTATTTAAGGTGTTTATGACCCTCTATTTGATTAAAAGGTTAAATCTAAATATATGTATATATAGTTTTCAATATGCTAAAAAAAACCTAGTTGATCTCTGAATATCTATAAGTATCTCTAAAAAAGTTATTTTAAATCTGCAAAGAAGAATGAGTGTATGAGGTTGCTTGACCATACATAAGAGACATTGAAATAGAGGAGAGTATCAAGGTGGAGTATATATAGTAGTTATAAGGTGATATTGAAGGCATAATAAGACTTACAGGTCAAGGCTTCAAAAGCAAAAAGAGAGATGGTGGCCAGATGAGGTAACAAGATGAGTTTTAATTAGATGACTGATAAGGTTTAAATTGAATGATTTGATTTATGTAATTTTAAGTATGTGCATGAATTTTTAGGACTTATTTTACAAGTAAAAGGCTTAAAAATAAATCCAATTTTTATCAAGTACACAGAATGAAGAGTTATTTACCCAAGAAGGTTTTTTCAATGCTTGATGGCATGTGAAACATCTACATGAGAACCTAATATATTAATGGTAGATTATGAAGGGCTCTATCTCAAATTTAAATGAATTGGTTTATGTAAATATGAGATAATATTTATGATTTATCATTAAGATATGAAGAAGGTTTAAACACTTATAAAACCCTAACAGTGACCTAATATTGAAGATCTTGTTATAAAGAGATCATAATGATTTGATATGGTCATACAAGTTATTGGAGGTTGAAGTAAACTCTCCTAAGCATTTACAAGTGTGCTTGGTTTCTAAAGTGAGTTATCAGACCCTACATAAATGTGATTTTATTTCAAATATCTTTTGTAGATGACAAACTTCACAAAGTCAAAGTTACTATATGGATGAAGATTAAAGTGTGAGTCTTGTAGTTATTTTCAATGAATATTTATGGATAGGTACCATATCTATAGTGTGAAAATTTAGTGATCAATGTTAGAAAATCATTGAATAGACCTAGTGGTCAAGACAACAAAGAAATCAAATAGATGCAAGAAGATGTTTCTTGGTGTGTTTTTCATGTGAGAATGATCCATTGAAATAGATGATGATTTTTTTAGGTTAGTAGATTAGTTTGTAAGACCAATAATTTTCATTAGAGATCATGATCTGATTGGTTGAATTTGCTTTGAGTACGTTATAATATCATGTTCATACATTAAAATACCTTGAATATATTCAATCATTTGTTATATGTTCATGTTTCCTTGATTGTGTTTTGGAACCAGTTGACAATTATGATTGAAAATATTTCAGAGAAGTGTTTGAGCCTATTTACAATGAGTTAAAAAATTAGAAGAATTTTGTGATGACCTTAATGTCATGATGTTTATGAATATTTATTTTTTTCCATGTATATTTGGAAAAATTGAGTAAATGAATTAGCTATTCAAGTCACAGTTTCTGTATATGTGCAAGCCTTTTATATGGAGTGATTTGAGTAAGGATTGAAGTGGTAGTTGGACCTAAAAGGTATTTTAAACATAAATTAAAGTTGTTTAAGGTATTTTAGAGTGGTTCATGAATTGTTCCTACCAATTTAGATGTTTTTATATGCTTCGAAGAGATCAAATGGTAACATGTTGTTAAGAATGCCTATTAGGTCTCTGTAAGCCTAGAAGAAGAGTAAGGGATAATTGATGTACGGCCAAATTATTGTAGTTATTGATTCATGACTAAGGAATTTTGTTTTAATATGATTTAATATATTCATGGTACACCAAAGTGATTTAAATATGTAGCCAACATAGAAGGATATGATCAAGTGACTTGTATAAAAGAATGGTAGTTAGGCTTATTTTGGAAGTACTTAGAGAGATAAGAAGAGGAAAAGTGAATGATTTATATCATTGGTGAGTAGAAGGAAGTCATTTATACCATTAGAGAATTATTATGAATATATAAAAGAGTTTATTTATATGAGGATCAAGGTCAAAATACCTAATCCATCCATGAAGAGGGCTAGTTAAGCAAAGAAGGCTTAAGAATAGTTTGAGAGGGACTAAATAGAGTGAAGAGTTGAAAGAGAAGATAATCATATATTATATAATCCACAAGGGTTTTTGAAGGTGATCAAATAATAAATCTATGTTTGTGTTGAGTCATCTGAGGGGTTCATGCCTACTTGCAAATTGGTGCTTACTAAATCTAAGTGGATGATTGGTAAATTAGAGTTTTGTGCTCCTTGATGGATTGGTGCTTAACTAAAGACTCTATCAAATTGGTGATTAATAGATTGGGTTGGTGCTCTAATTTGAGTGGGTTCTCAATAGGAGATTGATTCTTTGCTTTATAAGACTATAGTCTAATTTGATTTTTAGTGTATCTTGTTCCTCATGAGGGTTTCCCATGTATATGTTATGTTCATGTGTTTCGTGATCTTATGTTTTGATGATAATGCTTTCTAAGATGTATATACTTGTAAGAGTGGTTTATTCATGATTAAATGTAAATGAATTAACATTTTTGAAGATCAATCCACCCCACCTCAGTCATCTTATTTCTAATAAAGGATGAATTGTATGAGATTTTATAACTCTTTCATGTCATGTAATAAACTTGTAGGTGCATGTGTGAGAGTGTGAGTGTGAGTTCTTATCCACTATAATGTTTATAATATTAGTGTAATGGATATGTGTTAAGTTTCTGAAGTCTATTCATGTCATCAAAATGTGTCCATGGATAAGTGTCTATCCCTAGAAATACATAGACAAAGATAGTCCTTATGTTCATCACTTATTTAGTATTTTCATCAATTATTACCAGTGTAATGTTTTTTTTCCTTTTGGGTTGAGTGTGTGAAACTATTGTATGATTTACATTTAGGATATGAAATAGAAGTCTATTAAATGTGTTGTAATTAGTGAACCATAATATTAAATAAGTTATTTATAGTTGTGAGCTATGTATTGCAAGTATTAGGAGTATGAGAGAGGATATATTTTGATTTTTTTAGGTTTTCATAAATAAAACTAATTATTTATAGATATATATGGTACATAAAAAAGAAGAGCATAAGGGTATAATACTTGAGAAAGATGTTGAAAATATTCCAAGAAATATTGGAAGTGATGTAGATGACTACACAAATTAAGAATGTTTAAGATGTAAGTGAAGATGATGAAAAGATATAATTTGAGGTTTGATGTCTGTATAATGAATGCTAGAATTTTTTTATAAATACCAATTAAGTGGAGGAAAGGACTCCAACATAATAAATAAACCAACATAGGTCAAGGTGAAGGAAAGGCATAAGTTAACCTGTGATATTGATTTGTTATGTGGTAAAGAGAGCAATGATATCTTCATTAAATGGATATTATATGTTTAAAACTATTTTCAATATGATAATATTGAATATCCCATTAGGGTAAAGGTTTCACATAAGAGACTATGTGGAAGTGCAGTTGCTTATTAGAGACATCACGAACTGAGGAGATAAGGAAAAGGAAAGGAAAAAATGAAAATATGGGAAGACATGGTTTCTAATTCAATAGGTCATATTTTTCACCCTAGAATTCAAGTGGAGTGGATGAATAATACATATGTATTTATTCTTGAAAGAGAATATAATAATAACAATATATCCATGAAAATAAATATGAATGGGAAGTTACCATGTGAACAACACAAGTATACTTTTATAAGTAATAAGGAAAAGGATGCGTATGAAAAGATTAAAAATTTATTGAAAGTAAAAAAGAAGGTGAGGTTTCCTTATGATTCAAAAAAATGAAGAAATTTATGTTAATCCAAAATATGATCTCTATAATGACAAGTAATAATTATTTTGTGTTCATCCGTTAGAGGAATAAAGCCTCTTAAAAGTGGATATGGATTTACGGTAGTTTAAGAGGAATAAGAAGACCCATTATTTAATGATGTGAATGAATTTGTACTATCCCATATATGGGAACAATATAAATCATCTTTGGTAAATAAAAGCAATGCATCTATCTTTTCTATTTTTGAGGGTATAAGGGTTAAGGGAAATAGGGGAAATATAATTGTTTATTTAAAAAAATATATATATATGTGAACTAAGAGATTAGATATGAGAAGTTTCAGGTTTTTATGAGAGATAAAGCACATGTAATAAGTGTAATATAATTTACATGAAGAGTGTATCGTTGTAAATAAGTGATTTGGAGGAGAACGAAGCATAAAGATGAATGAAGAGTGAAAAACCATATATGATTTTGAAAATGGGAATTTGGGAGTCCATCATGAGAAATAAATATGTGAAAATACAATAATAAACTAATATAATTTTAAAATAACATTATGGTGTGAAGAAGAGATGGAAAATTAATTCTGGAAACTCTTGATTCTTTTAGTATGTTTGTTCGTGAAAATACAACATATGAGATAGTAGACATGGTTGTACTAATAAGACCAAAGGGTAAATTTGATGTTTCATATATCATAGTATCCCATATATATGGTAGAGGAGATACTCTTATGTGACAGGGTATTCATCATCATCATATGCACAAGGAGAGTTCAAGGTTATTTTCACATGATAGGGAGAAGATCAAAGAAAGAGACAACAATTAGTCTAGAGTTGATAATAAGACAATGAGAAGAGAAGATGAGTTTTCATGATAATAATGAAATAATGGAATAGGTTTTTAAAATCCCATTCTTGATGAGAATCAATATAATAAAATTTAAGATGAAGAGAAAAAAGTTATTATTATATCAACCAATCAAGTTGTGAAGATGAAAGAAGAAATTATGAGGACTATTAGGTATCATGTTTATAAACTGATTTATGACTATAGATAGCATTAAGGTGTATAAATCATGAAAGATGATTCATTTAAAAATGTCTTCCAAGGTGAAGAGTTGAAGATAGAATTAAAACGTTATGCATTAAAAAAATGAATGTGAGTAGGATTAACTAATTTATATATCAACAAAAGCATGTCGATAATAATATGATGTTTCAATAAAGATCAATGAGTTGATTGACATAATATTTAGGAAAATCATAGGTGATAATGTCAATATTATACTATATTTGGTATTAGATACTATGGGATATCATTTAGATTTCCAAATGTATGTTGAGTATATGGAAATGATACTAGGGATGAAAAAAGTTATTGAAACCTTGAGATAAGATCTATAAATAAAAATGTTGATAGAAGGAATAATCTATCAACATGTTTCGTAGTGAGTATCCAAATCCATTAAGGATTTGGGAGGAGGTGGTTAGTCAGTATTATTTTTATTCCTATAAGGGGGATTAGATGAAAGAATGAAAATATTACTAGTGGTATTCAGATGAAGGTTGGTTTCATCCCAAAATAAAATGGATAGAGTAAACTATTATCCTTTGGTATAGGAGGATAGACTATGTTGTGTTTAACCCACACAAGGAGGGGTGATGAGATATAAGAGAAAGAGGGTGATAGGGGGGAAGAATAGGCAATAATAGAATAAACAAATTGAAACCAAAAAGAAGGAGCTAGAAAATGAAGAGAAAAATGGAAAAAAAAAACATAAGTACTTGGTTTGTTAGAATGGAAATCTATGGGCATTATAATTTGTTGTCAAAAAGAGTGGTTTTTACACTTATTCCATATATGAGAGTATGATATCATATTTTATAAAACTTTGGTGTATGATGCAGAGGAATCCAAGGATTGATGTAATCTTAGACTAAAAAAAATAGAGTTGGGTATGTGTTTTTAGGATTTTGGGTTGTGGTAATTTTGGGTGAGCTTGTTAACTTCGTATAATGATGTTGTAAAAGTATTAATTTTCCATCAAAATTTTCGTAGATATTTTATCCACTTCTACTAATTTGTGTTGACTATTAATTCATAAACATTGGTAATAAATGAATTTTTAAATAATGTATGAATTATATGATGAAATATGGTGAAGTCATAACACAATAAACTTACAACCTATACCTCAAATTTTAGGATGTTTTGAGTTGTAACAAAACATATAATATGATATTTTCATAACATTTGGTAGGAAGTTCCTCCTTTTATGGTAAAAATTGGATGATGAAATTTTGTCAGTTCATAAAACTTGACACTTAAAATATCTACACCAAATATAAGATCATTTAGACTAAACACAAAATAAGATTTTCTTATTATATTAGGACACTTAGAAGGATATATATATCCTTCCAAGGTAATAATTATATGATTATTTTTTTATAAGGTCTAAGAACTTGAAAATTAAAACCTATATAAAAAAATTCATATCATTTGGAGCTAAATTGATAACATACCGTGTAATTATTTGAGACTACATATGGGACACTTGGAAAGATGGTTCTCTTGTTTAGGTAATAATTAGATTACTAGTGTTTTTAGAACATATTAAATGACATGTGAAATATACATGAAAAAATCTAGACAATATGGACTTATAATATCAATGTACCATCTATCTCTATTAGACTATGTCATATGTTGAGTTTGTAATGATTGGCAAGATGGTTCTTTGGTTTTAATATTAATTGGATTATGAACCTTGGTGAGATTTTAAATGTTAAATATTTAAAGTTAATTGGATAAAATACAATAAAGTTATGATAGTTTTGGTAACTATTGTTCAACTCAAAAATATCACCTAGTACTTGATAGTTATTACTAAACTTTTTGGTGATTAATCACAAAAATATAAATATGCTTAACTATTGTACATTATGTTAAGGTCATGGAATTTGAAGAGACAACCATTGAATATGGGGATGTATTAATAGGATATGATATTGAGATAAATAATCAAGTTTTAAAGAGAGGAATGATTTATGAAAGAGAAAAAAATTCTAGGAGTATAATAAAGAGTTGCATTAGTTCAAGTGGAATTGTATGAGATTCTAGAACTATTTCATGTAATGAAATAATCAAGTAGAGGTCTATCTGGAAGTGTGTGATTTAATGTGTTTCCATTGTAATGTTTTTAATATTAATGCAATGAATATGTTTTGAATGTATGTCCATGGATAAGTATTCACATGTAGCAACACATAGATAAAGTGAGTGTTTATTTGGATCCCCTATCTAGGGCTCGAATTATATATTCCTATATAAAGATTATCTAATTAAGTTATCAAGAGATATTTTATCCAATTTTATATTTTACAACACTAATTATGATATAAAATTAATGTAATTAATATTTTAATATATGACAATTAAGCATGAATTTGAATGAAAGATACTAATAGTGATTTCATAAGTTTCATATGCTAAATATAGAAATTAATAAATATATTAAGGTATTTAGATTTTGTGATTGTTTAACTAATTGGTAATGAATTATATCATTATAAAAGGGATGTACGTATGAAGTCGAGTCACTAAGATTTTGAACTGACTCCTTATACATGTACGGTCAATAATGTCATGATGGGATAGAAATATCAGTGCTTGTGACTAAGGCTAACATTACTGATTTAGATTCCTTTGGCCCTTTGTGACTATATAATAAATTGGGCCTTATTGTAATATATATATGTGTGTGTGTGTGTGTGTGTGTGTGTGTGTGTGTGTGTGTGTGTGTGTGTGTGTGTGTGTGTGTGTGTGTGTGTGTGTGTGTGTGTATCATATTTGTGCTTGAACGAGTGTGCATATCTAAAAATAAGTTTTTTCACTTCAAAATAATAGCTTCACTTTTACATCATAGAAAACTATAATATAATTTGGATGTAAAATGGGATGAGGTTACCCAAATAACCCATGTTCAAAATTGACCGTTGCCTATGTATAAAATACTATAAAAAGTGAATTTAAGCTAAACATAGTTATTCCCCTTATTTTAAATGTGTCATTTCTATACTTTTATATATGAATGCATCTAGAATCTAGATTTCATTGATTGAAAATATTCACTATTGACTTGTCTTTATGTGCTTTAGACTTGTATAATGACTTCTCCTAATTATTCATTTCTAATTTGAAAATAATGGGATTTTTAAATCTTGAGTATTGAATAGATTCTTCAAAGTTAAGTTCTATGTTATTGGTAAGTGTGGGTTTCAATTATATTTATATGATTCCATATGCATGATTTCTACTAGCACTGACATGATATGAAAATTGGCCAACACATATGGATGATTAAATTTTTAAAATTATAAATTACAAGGTGAGGGTCAAGAAACTCACCCTTATGTCAATTTCATCAATAAAATTATTTTAGCTTGATGTTATTTTTAAATGCACATGGATGTGGATATGATTCTCTATAGATATCTAAGTAATGTATTTGGTTATTTGGACATAAATTGAGATGTTAATATATGTTATTTATATAAAAATAAGATGTCTAGACTCATAGTAAGAGCATGGATGTGAGAAGATCATGAAAAAGAGGCATGTATTCTCATACAAGGAATGTATGGTGAAGGTATCTCAATAGTGACATTGTCAAGTGTCTAATACCCAATTTTAATATATAAATTTTCACCCATCTTATTATTATTCAAATGTAGTAAACATTCTATAGTAGAATTATAAAGTATACATGAGTGCATATAAAAAAATTGTCTTTGGGAGATGGATCTGAATGTAAATATTTTCCCAAAGAACCCTTATAATGACACTATAGTATTAAATTCCATATGTGAAATTTGAATTAAAAAATTAAAAATATAATTTATCTTACAAAAAGGAAGGATGACACATGTATGTGAGTCAATTATGTTTCCTTTTAACTTTTTGAAGATGATGCTTCCTTGTTGAAGCATCTGATTACTATGCCTCCTTTTCTAAGAACATTGAAATTATGGGTTATTGTGCCCCAAATTATTTTATTTATGCATACCATAGGGTTGGGAATATAAATTTACCAACCCTCAATAATTTTGAGTAGTGTCACAATTATCTAGTGTCATTGAACCTCTAATACATAAATGCAAAAAATTAATGTATCTCTGATGTTGAAGCTCAAAAAGGTAAGGTGGGAATGACATAATGGGTTTTATATTAGTAATTACATGTCATTTGAGTGTCTCTAAACCACAACATATGTTACCTCACAAATAATTATTAAGATTCTATAGATTGAATTATAAATTAAAATTTTATAACGACCCAGTGTAATTCAACTATGTTTTTGCAAATAAATAATTGTAATAGTCATTATTTAAAAAAATTGTAAATTCATAATGACAAGTATAATGCATCTCTGAATTGATTCTAACTAAAAACATTTTTAAGGTTAACTTGGCATACCAACTTAGGTAAGGTGGGAATTCATATAACTTATCCTAAAAAGAGAATAAATCTCCCCAAGGTCTATTACTTCCAAGTCTTAGCTTGCAGGGTAACCCAATTATTAATGTGATATTATTCCACTTACAGGGGCACATTTAGAACATATTCAAATAAAATATGGGTGATGATGTTCTTATGGATTTATTTATTATGAAATAAGTAGATGTGGATTTGTCAAATAAAAATAATTGATTCAATAATTGTTCATTGTCTACAAGGGGTTAATAATACATTAGTAATAATTAAATGGATTTAAAATCAAGATAAATATTGTAAACATTGATTAAAAAATTTAGATCTATTCTACCTACTATAAAAAAAAAATATGAAATGGGAAAATGAGAAGAGAAAAGGGAAAGATGTAAGCCTATTTTGTAGCTAGAACAATTTTGATTTATTTGACTTATATGAAATCCATGAAACCAATTTATTTCATGAATAATTAACATAAAACCATGAACAAATATGGTGAAAAAGTCTGAGGTATTTATCTATCAAGAAATATGGATAAAACCACCATATACATGCAAAAATAATGAGTGATAGTTTTCACAACTTTTCTATTGATACTTTTTTTCTTGAAAAATACTGTCTATATCCACATAAAATTATGGGAATGACATAAAATTATTCATAATAACATTGATAAAAAAAAACTATGAAAGGTAATAAATTATAGAAAATAAGTGTCTGGTCCTTTACTCTATGTTCTTCACTACTGAAAACCTATAAATCAATATTATGTATTTTTTCATAAATACTTTCATTGTAATATTATTCACCCACCTAGTGATTACAAACATTAAACAATAATCACCAACCAAGGCCCAAATTTAATGTGGAACTACATATCCTAGGAAATACATGGAAAAATCACTAATGAAAAACACACATTAAATTCAAGTGGCATAAAATTCTTTGTAATAATATAATGTCTCAACTTTTTATGTTCAACATAAGATCTCACTCATCCATGAAAAAATTCTTCATACTCTATCTTCTTTTCACACTTCCAATGTGTGAGTTATAGCTCCATTTAACTTTGGTGACAAGTCCTACCTTTAATAATGCACTCCTCTTAGCTAAATCCTACCTAAGCATTAAATAAAAAGATATATTTTTTTATAAATGTGGAAGATATCAAAATACAATGACATAAAACATAGAAACATCAAAGCCCTATAATTAAAATAGTGACATTTTTCATTGTCTTGCATTTCTCTAATTTTAAACTAACACCATTTTGAAGGTCGAGAAACCAAATATACAACATAATAAATGAAATAAAAAAGGAGCTACTAATAAAAAATATGGCTTAAAAATCACCATGCAATCATGAACAATGACATCAACACATTTAGAATACACTAAAAGAAATTCCCAAGATAAAGCATGATAATACCCATCATATATTATATTTTAGTAAATATATTTAAAACACACTCAAAATGGTATTTTTATTTTTAAAAGGTATAATATGTGTGCATTTCCACTTAAGTGGTTTCTACTCAAAAATTTTCCAAGTGACAAATATTTATAGAAGGTTCATTTCGCACCATCATATCTTTTCATTTGGTAATGTGTTCACAATGAAAACAATTGAATTATATTATAATAATATCAGGGTATTATTATACAAAATTTTAATCAATTTAGACACAATTAGATTATGTGAAAATTAGTTTCAAAAGTGTACATTTATCATATTTAAAAACTATAAATGTAGATAATGACCAAGTAAAAATCAAGGTAAAATCGTGTTTTTAACTCTTTAACATTGCAAAATGGGAATGTTTTTTAACAACTTTTTTATTCTACACATTCTTCACACATTTGAATATCTTTATAAAAAAATTAAATATGATTTAGATTTATTTATATCTATAAAATTAGGTCTGAAGAGTGCACAGTGGGTATATTTTATAATGTAAAAGACAAAAGATGGCTTAGTAAAAATCAATGCAAAGGCGAACATTCATTGTTGATCATTTAATACTTGGGAAATTATTTTATGCAACTTAATTCACCATGATATTCTACTTACATATTATTATGATTAAAAAAATAATTGTAAAATTAAAATTAATTTAGTTGTTTGAAATTAAGATTGAAGAGTGTGTACTTCCAAGATTTGGTTACTAATAAGATGATGAAATAAACACGTGTCAGTTTTCATGGCTTCACACTTTCCACATGAAATATTATTTCATGTAAATAGATTTATAATTGTATTTTTACTTTAATATTCTATCTTCATGATAAATTAAAATTTAATTTCATATGATTTTAGCCCCATGAAACTATGTTTTAAACATGTATGTTGGGTAGATTTTCCAATTGAAAAGACATAAATTAGCACAAACGTAACTTTTCATGGCTGCATAATTTGTACATGAAATTCAAACTCCTATTATTTACTTCATAATTATATTATCCTTACATTTGGATATATTTAGGCATGTTTTTGAGTGAAATATAAGTGATCTAACCCCATGAAATTAGGTTTTCAATGTGCAAACTTGATATATTTGACAACATGAAAGATGCAAAAAATGGATAGATTTTATGCACGGGAAGGAATTTTATGTTACTTTTATACCATTGTATTCTCATGAAATTTTATTATAATCATGAAAAATTAATATATACCTAAAACTGACTTTGTAATGTGAAATTAGGTTTGAAGAGTATGTACTGAGTAGATTTTGCAACTAAAAATGTAGAAACATATTTTTATCATTGATATTTTCACATATTGGAATCAATTTCATACAAATTTATTCACCATCATATTATAATGAAATTTTCATAATCTCATAAAAATTTCATAATAAATGGATGCATTTTGGCCATTTTAAATTATTCATATATTTTACTTGGTGGAAAAATTGGAAAATTTGAAACACAAAAAAATGACAAAGTATTAGTTCAAATGCAAATTTTTATTTCTATGTATTTAATAGTTAGGTTGAAATTTTGTGTGACTTATATTTACCCTTAAATTTTAATCAAAATATTATATCTTCATAAAAAATTTAAATAAAAACTTATTTAATTTACCCCTACAAAAATAATTCTTAAAAGTGCGTAACAAATAGATTTGACAACTGAAAGATGTAGAAAATGAACAAGTAAAAGTTGACACAAAAACATGTTTTTACTATTTTGAATTTTAAATGTGTAAAATAATTTCATGTGAATTTACTCACCATCAAATTATTCCCATATTTTTCTACCATCTTGTAAAATTTCATGACAAATGGATATGTATTTTCCATATGAAATGCCTTCTAAAAAGTGAATTCTAGTAAAATTTTAAAATGGAGAAAACACTAAAATCAACACATAAGCTTATTTTGATTACTATAAAATTATCACATGGTAATTAATTATATATTACTTTATTTAATATCTAATTCTAATTAGATTTTATTATGATCTTCTAAAATTATTGTAAAAGATGATTTTGTTTAGTGGTGTGAAGCTACATTTGAAAAATGCCTTGTGGTAAAGAATAAAAATTACATTACAAACCAAAAACACATTGAAAACTATATTTTAAGGTACAAAAATATTTTAAAATATATAAAAATAATAATTTTCATAACTTTATTAGTGAAATTAGGGCAAGTTATTTAAGTAAAAATAAGTGCCTATTGTGGTGGAAAATACTCTTGAGTATTTTAGAACAAAGAAATAGTGAAAGAACCTAGAATTTCTTGTTTAAAAAAACATGGAACTTGAAAAAATACAAGAACAATACGGGAGTATCTAAGTGACCAAATTTAAAATACTTACTGACTTGGTGTGTGTTAAATGAAGTTGATGAACTAGTTCAAAAGATCTTCAAAGATTAATTGATGTGATTTTAACCATCAGTATAGTGAGTCATACCTTAGAAATATTTGTCTAAATTTTTTTTCACTTTCATCTAAGCATTTATAGCCCCAAATAAGTTATATATTATCCCACTCAAGTCATTTATACACTACCAACTAGGCTATAGATCATATGATGGAGGTTGCCTAAACCATAAAAGATTGAGTTTTTCTAATATTAAATTTCTTGTTTACCTTCTCTTTTTTCTCCATTTTTTTTCTTAGTTTAGGGATGAGGACCACTATTTAAAATGAAATGAAATATTATATATTTTTTACACTAGGCTTCCATCATAGTAATTTTACCCAAGAATACTTATAAAACTTTTATAATATGAAATTTGTTCTTGGTATCAAGGGGTTACCTTAAAGAGCCAAGTAATTTTACCTAAACAAAGCCACACTAGAACAAGTCTAGAATATATATAATATTCCAAGCCATCAAACCTCATTCAATAACATGATTTTAAGCAAAAAAAGAACTTAAGGAACATCCTCTCACAAAATGTCACTTATGTTATCTACTTATAATAGTTTCACTTCATCATTTTTCATTGAAATATATGGAACCATGAAAAAGCATTTTGTATAGACCTAATAAAGAAAGAAATAAAAGAAATAAAATAATCCTAAAGTAAACAACAACAAAAATACATAACAATAAAGTAAATGGAATCAAAGTAGCAATGAAAATTATTTACAAGATCGTGAAAAGTGAACACAAGCACTGAAATAAAGTTTGAACACTAGTTCATTGTCAAGAAATGAAAAGTCCTTAGTAGTTAGACACATAATATAAAACATATTTATACTTATAATTTTCAAAATGTTCTTAGGGATCCTATTAAATGAATACATGTACTTACATCTATGATTTCATTTACATTTAAAAACACTATCATAGATAATCTTATTAACAATGGTTTACTTTAAATAAATTAGATTTATGACATACAATGAAGTCATCCATTTACATTTCATTATCAATAAATATTTATGATAAATTTTAATAAATACCTTCACCCAAACATTGAATTATGGTGAGGGATATGGGTGGGAAAAATATATACTAGAGTACTTTGTATACCGCTCCAGGATAAAACATTTTACTTGAGATAGCGTAGTAGTGAATCCACTATTGTATGTTCTTAAGTTAACATAAATGTTTTGATATAATCCATGATGTCATTTTAATCATCAATGACAGATGGAATTGGTTCCTTTCAAATCAAAGACCTTATGGCTTTATCATCAGTTATTGAAGTATGTAGGGAGTTATATTAGATTAGGTCAATGTCAGCTTCGACTCTGATAATCTTCATTTCATCATTCATACCACCATGTTTAGGGATAATAATTTCAAATTTGAATTTATCTTATCTTATGTATATCTCATGGATGATGCAGTCCTATTATTTAGGATGATTCAATGAATTTTATTATCTATATGCAATTATAACCACTTGGTTATTTTCTACCTCCTCCATCTCTAATGAAGAAATGGGATTCAATTTAATATCATTAAGTTCATTTATTATTTTTCTAAATATTTTGTAAAATTTAGGAGAAAAAGCATATGACATAGATATTTCAAATGCATGGCATACATCTTCTTTCATTTGTTCTAAATCTTATATTTCACCTTCAGGTTGATTTCAAGAAGTGCTCAATTTTTCACCTTTTGGAGACACATTTTTTTACATTCATATTCATGTAGGAGATTTCATGATATGACCTTTATTTTTTCATCATCAAAATAATCATCATTGTTACATTCTGAGACTGGCTCTTACATTATAAATGAGAAATTTCTTGTTAGCATAACTACTTATGCATTAGTCTCATTTGTCTATCCATAATTTCTAAGTTGGTAAATTAGTAATGTAGACTCATAAATATTACCATGAATTACTTGTAAATTATATCCTACATTAAATAAAAATTTATTAGTATAATCATGTAATGACACTTGATTAGAACAAGATAAAACATCTTGTTGATTAAAAGTTAAATAATCATAAGCATATGCATTATAAACCACAATATGGCTATTATTTGTCACTCAGATATGATATTGATTATAAGATTGAATAAATTTTATATTATAGGAACACATTAGTCTATAGGCTAACATATAGGAAATAAATTAAGAAAAACATGGGTTAAAACACCTAACTATTCTAAAGAGAAAACTAAATCAACACCATAACCATGTAGCATTATTTTCTATTCAATAATGAAGGACTTATGATAATTTGATGCTAAATATATAAGTGTAGATGGGGTTCTCCAAATAATCATAGTAGTTAGGTGATCCAATGTATTAATATACACTTCAATAGTCACCACCTTTATCTTTATGAATGGGTCTTTCAACCTTTTATAGAGTTAAAAATGACTATTAAATGAGATCATGGGTTCATTAAGATACCTAAAGCTTGTATGAAACTAATAATACAATGTAGAAAGATACATATACACACTCAAATGGTTAATTAATGTGGTTTTTAAAGATATTATTATATGTAATGTATCCACCAGGAAAACCTATGTACCAATGATAAGCCTCCTCATCTATTGAATAGAGAAGTAAGAAGCAAGCTACATCATCATGTTATATTTAGATCTAGATGACGGCATATTTAAACCCCTAATATGACTATTTTTTATTTAACATTGCTAATCCCTTTATAAGTATATTATACACAAAATTTGTCAATATTATTAGGAAAGTCATGAGTAGGCCCTAGAATATTTATAGAGAAATTTTTTACCAATATAAGATAAGGAATTAGGTGAACTCAAAGGTATGAAAAAAGATCAACATCAAATAAAAACATTAAATAGTATACCATTTAGATGATCCTTGTTGATACAAATATGTTGTTATGTGATTTAAGCACACAACAGTGTGGGGAAATCATAATGGATGGGCCGAAGGGATCAACAATTAATAATCCACATGTCTTTAAATAGAAAACCTATTGAATCCCACCTTATAGTGCCAATATTTTTATGGTTCATTTGATACACCAAATTAATTAGGGTGGGAATCCACCTAACCTCTCCTAAAAGGAAAATAATTCTTCTCAAGGTCTATTACTACTAGGATTATCTTTTATGGTAACTTAATTATTGATTTGAAACTATCCCATTTGAAGGAAGATTTTTGGAATATACCTAGATAAATGATGAGCATTATTGGTCTTATGGATCTATTGACTAGGAAATCATTAAATGTGGATTTGTGATGTAGGTTGTCATATTTAGTAGAAGTCATATAGATTATTTTTATAGTGGTTAGAGTCTTTATCTAGTCCTAAAATTTAATTTTGAGTACATATTGTGTTTTCCCACCAAAACTAGAATTCAAATATTTGAATTTTATGAATTTCTTTGTGTGGGATTTTTAGCATATAATGGAAGGTGATTATAGGAGTTAAGTATTTGGTTAGATTCTAAAGAACTAAAGAATGTTTCAATTCATACTTAACCCTTATGGTTAGTCATTTTGTTAGTTTTGTTTAGAGGTTTGTGTTGTTGTGTCCCTCCCAATATACATATGGTAGCTACAAATTAGTTAGGTAGTTATGAATATATATAAAATTGTAAATGCTTTTGTGGAAGTAGATAAAGGGTTTAGATTCAAATTAGAATGAATATGTAACCTCAAAAGGAAATGAAAAATAAGTTTCTTATTTTTTCAAACTATATATTATAGATCTTATTTTCCTTATTATTCTGAGTTCTTTGAAATTGAGTTATCTTGTGAAATGAGAACCTATGAACATGATAGTATGCTAAGTATATTTGGTGATAAATTGTCAAAAAATGATATTATAATGAGGTAGAATGTGATTTATTTCTAAGAAGATTCATAAAGAGTTCTTGGTTGGTAATATAAAATTTAAAACCCTATTTTATGTAGTTTATGCTCTATAAGACTGTGTAAAACATAATGTGTGCAAGAAAGGGACTTGTGGGAAATAGTTTTGGAGGATAATAATGATTGGTGAGACTATGGTCATATGTCCTTGAATTTTATTATGTAATTTATATTAATTTTGAAATGTATTTCAATGAGCTATGTGTTTAGATATTGTGTAGTCTATGTTTTCATTCATAATCAAGTTCAAACATGTACTCAAAGGTGAATATAAGAATAAAAAAGAAATTATATGAATTGATAAAAGAGTAGGAAGAGGATTCAAAATTATTTTAATTAGAAAGAGTGTTTGAGAACCTAAACTAGGTTTGGAATGAATAAATATTTGCTCTTATGGTTATACAAACCTATGTTTGCATACACATTCATCCTCTAAACTTGTCAAAGAGACGAACAAAGAGGTGTGATTGGTGAAACAACATTTAAAAAGGTTATTAGTGGTTAAATAGACCCTAGGAATTATTTACAATTGAATGATAGTAGTTATACTGTTTAATATTGATAAATAACCCTTCTTGGGCTTAACTATCTGCAAACAACCTTGTTCTAGGGTTTTCAACATTATTTTTTTCTAAGCATTATATCCATTAAAAAATTCCTAAAATTGTTAGTTAATTAGATATTTAATCATACTAAAATATTTATAGGTTTATATTATGGTTTGGTATGAATCCGTAAAAAGATAAGTGACTGTGTGTATAGAGGGGTAACATAGGCCTAAAAGGCCTAAATACTAAGCAAAAAGAGTCTGGTAATATGGTTTAAGAGTTGAGTCTAGGTACCAAAATTTATGAAAGGTGATAGGAGGATAGAGGGTAGTTGATATAAGGGTTTTTTTTACAAATTTATTATGTATGATAATATACTAATAAGGAATTTATAAAAAAAAGCCTACAAAGGAGCTTATCTAGGTGAATGAAGTTGTGGGTAAGGTGCAAGATACATCAAGAAGATTTGGAAGAATGGATATAGAGACTAAAAAGAGTGGGATTAAAATTTTATTATCTTCATTAAACTTCAATGAGGATTAGAGGAAATGAGGGTAAAGTGAGAGCCAAATTTCAGAGAGTCTTGTCCAAGAAGGAATGTCGTAAAGCAAGACAAGTGTGAAAGTAGATAGCAAGGAAACAAGAGAGAATGGAACTGATGTAAAAGGTGGTGAGGAGGAATTTGTGATAAGAATGATGAATGAATTAGTTGGAGAGTTTTCAAGATATAAATAATTTGGGGAAGAGTTTAATAACTAATAATTGCCAAGTGATTTCAACCTTGAATTCTAAGATCAAAGAAGACTAAACCAATGTGATCAGAGCTAGGTAGAAAAGGCATATGTAAGTGTGTGTAAGATTTATTTTCTATATTTGTATTAAAATATTAATTAGATGATATCTACATAATTTTTTACTAGATCAAGATTTTTTTTTAGAATTAAACTGATGTATATCTAAATTCAACTTTAACTTCTTTTTACACTTGCTTACAAACTTGCCAATCTTTCCTGACTAACACTAGGCCTATCTTGTAAAAATGGACCAAAAATTAAATTCATGAATATAAAAATTTCAAAAACACATAAAATATTCAACCACTTTATTTCAAACCATCTCAATCCACTTATATCATTCATCATCGTGCATGTCATTCAATATTGCACTTCTTGTCTTCTAAACCTACTAACCTTGTTTCTAAGTAAGTATCATTGTTTGTATAATTTGAAAAAACCTCCCAAGAAAATAATTACACTTTCAAGGACCATTTTTGGCCATACAACTCATACATCTCCCTTTTGACTCAACTCCTTAGGATTTAGCTACTTCCCTCACAACATCCTTTCTCAATTAACCCTCCTAAACTAGAAAGATTCAAGGTTTGATGAATATGTAGACTCTTTGAAAAACCATATATTATATTTGACAAATAATTTGGCCAATCCTACTTTATACTTAATTTTTTAGCTCAACTCTTCACCACAGTCCAATTTCCTTCGTTAAGCCTACCCAATTAGGCCTCTTCTAGCCCAAATGCAACTCAGAGCTTCAAAATCTATACCACAATGTTTTTAAATACTTGAAAATATATTAGTCATTTAGGTCACATGGAATATAGTTATATTACAAATTAGGGAAACTAAAAAAATTGAAAAACCCCTATATTAGGGCATTTTATGGCTCTGTCTTAGATGAGAGTAATATAAAATCAAATGTGAATGTATTAATGAGTATTAAAGAAAAAAAATAGGTTTATTAGGTCCATATAGACCCCAATAAATATTCAATCCTTTTTATGCCTCTTACAAATTTCCTATCTTAGGTTTTCAAATCAAAATGGACCTGATTGTGTCAAGAAAATGACAATATACACGTATGTATTCCTATAAGGATAGTCTAACACAATATAATGTAAAAATAAAATTTTCATAAATATATAAACATGAAAAAATAACTTACCAACACAAACCAAAACTCTTATAACCAAAGTTATTATCATTTCTTGTGAAGAATAATACACAATCTATGCAAACCAGGTAGGGTACATGAAAAACCACAGTGTTTAAATATCTATTCTATATGATTCTTTAAAATTAATTGAATTCCCTTCTAGAAAATAATACAATATAAAATAAGATCACCCTTCAAACATATTTGTTAATACAAGTTCAAATTATTTTGTCTCTTAACAACAACACACAGTCTATATATAAAAGAATGATACTCCAAATAGAGATCTATAAATAATATATGTATGAATACTAGATGATTGATTACTAGTCCTGGTAAATCATAGCCTTAAACATAGTAAAAAATAATTCAATAATAGGTATAACAATTATCAAATGTCATTTTATCATTTATCATATAATTTACAATTTGCAACTAAGATAAAATGTTGAAGACATGGGTCTATCACACACACTTTATTTAACCACATCATCTTGCATCTCTTTCACTAAGATCATATAAATAACTTTATTCTTATTCTTTAAGAAAGTAAAATATTTACAAACAACAATGCATTCATCTAAAAAATTTATTCATGAGAAAAGGGACTCACGTAGTGCTATTCATTATCTTGGTAGACTTCCATTACTTTTCAATATTGTCTACCTTTTTTTATCCTCATGTTTTCCTACCTCAAACCATTCTCACTCTATATTTCCTACATATGATATAAATTATTAAAACACCATTTTTAACTATTTCTTGATCAAGAAACTTCTAATAATTCATAGACCTATTTACAGTGGAGGGCACTCTAGCTATCACTTCACACCCTCTCTTAACATATTAACTCATAACCACTTTAGGATCTTTATTAAGACATTAAAGGTCTATTAAAACATTGGTTCATAAATTAAATATCATCTTTACTCACTTATACCACCTAAAACATATTTTAATTTTGATAATCCTTTTTAGTGAGAAAACTTATTTTGGACTCAAATTCAAATTTCACTCACAAACGTTACTCCAAGAAACATCCTAGATCAATCATTGAGCATTCCAAAGATTCCCCTGCATCATACTCTCATGGGGATGATTGAGATTGACACACATATTCTTATTCACTCAAATGTTCATACAAGTATGTACGCTCTTTGCTTCCACACCTATGTCTCTACTTTCTTATCCATGTTATCCTCTATTCTTTCTCCTGCTACTTCTCATAATTTTACTTGTACTTATAATTATTATTATTACTTTTCTTTATTTCATAATTCTCTTCAATATTCATGGCATTGAGTAATAATTATCATTTTCTATGTATTACGTCATTTAATAGTTTTATTTTTACCTCTTCATCATCATAGTTTGTCCATGTTATATTATTTTACTTTTTTGGTGACCATTCCAAGGTCTCATGCTTGTCCCTATTCTTGTTGGAAGCATCCTCTATCCTATTTTCATCCACTATATATTCTCTTTTCTTGACTATAAAATGAGTCAACTCATTATTTTTCCTCTCATCCTCCTATACTAGTAAATCAATCTCATCCTCCTTAACCTATTCATCACTTTCCTCAAGAACTTCATGTTCTTCTTGTTTCTTTACTACCCCAATGTATTCCTCAAACAAACCCATTGTATATTTATAGAAAATATCATTTTCATCTTCAAAATATTCATCAAAAATTACATTTTATTTATTACGTATTATTGTCTTCTCATCTCTCCACTCTTATTTATCAAAAATTTCACCATATATAGGGTATAAAAACACTTCATCTTCAGTCTTACCTTTAGTCTTCCATTCATCAACTTCTTCTTCCTTATGGACTATTGTCTAATCAATTTCTTCATCTTAATAGTGCTCTTCATTTTGTGATTCTTGACCTACATTCAACCATGACAAATCAATCTTAGAATAAAAATTTTGGGCTCAAATTTCTCTCTATTCCATCAACTTCAATTTCTTAATCATCTCCTTCCGTTTGGTTTGCGAACATTCCATTTCTTGTTGATTCTCTCACTCTTGCATTTTTTCTCTAAAACAACACTTAACCTTTTTTATGATGTTGATTCCACATTACATACTATAAAAATTCCACATCTATATTAATTCTCTATCCATCATTACTAATGTAGCCTTCATTTATTTTATCTCTATCTCGGTCATTCTCACACTTTGGTAATCAAATGTAACCCTATTTTTCATTTTTTTCTACCTCTCCTTTCATTTCCATCTTGAGTACCTCACTTGGGTACATAATCTTCATCCCTTTTTTCCCTCAATTGGACCAGATTATTTTTGTTCACATTTGGAACCCTTCTCACTCTCTATTTTAGATCTAATCAGGGCTTTTCCACCTCTTGTCATTCACACTAGGATTGTTTCTCTTTCCTAAGCTCTATTTGTGAGCTTATCTCTTTTTAGATTGTTAATAAAAATCTTGATTCAGGGTTTACCAACTCAATAATCTCTTATCTTGTTTTTCTCATCTATCACATACCATAAAAAATGCATTCAAACTAAATAATTAACCAAAAATAGATCATGCCTTTCTTAATATGCCTTCTTACTCTAATTTTCAACAAGACTCATTGTGATATCCTTTCTTACATACCTATAAGTTCATGCAACATGCACTATAAATATATAATTAAAAAATTCATAACTCTATCTAACTATTCCTATATCATCTAGATGGCTCTGATACAAAATGATGTAGAGCTAAAATCATTTTTAACTTCTTATTACACTTGCTTGCAAATTTTTGAATCTTTCTTGACCAACATTATGCCTATCTTTTAAAAACGGACCAAAAATCAAATTCTTTCTTATCAAAATCTACCAAACACTTAGAACGTTCAAACACTTTATTTAAAACCATCTCAACCCACTTCTATCATTCATCACCATGAATGTCATTCAATATTCCACTTCTTGGTTTTTATGCCTACTAGCCCTAATTTTGAGAAAGCCTCCTTATTTTGATCATATTAAAAACCTTCTCAAGAAAATTATTACACATTATAGTACCCTTTTGTTCTATGCAACTCATATATATCCTTCTTGACTCAAGTCCTTGGGATTCACCTACTTCCTTAACAATATCCTTTCTTAATTAGCCCTCCTAAGCTATAAATATTCAAGGATTAATGAATATGTAAACTCTTTGACCAAACCTAGATTATATTTAACCATCCATTTTACCAATCCTTCTTTATACTTAGGTTTTCACCTCAAATCTTCACCAAAGTCCAACTTCCTTCTTTAGGCCTACCCAATTAGGCTTCTTTTAGCCTAAATGAAACTCAAACCTTCAAAATGTGTACCACAATTTTTTCACATACATGAAACTATATTATTTAGTTGGGTAATATGTAACATATTAACATTAAAAAGTTTGGTCGAATTTTAATAGTTCCAAGTAAAGATATTTAAGAAACCCTAGATTAGGGGTTTTTATGACTCTATCTCAGTTGAGAGAAATGTAAAATAATATTTGAACATCTTAAGGAATTTAAAATAACTAAAATATGTTTATTATATCTATATATACCCCAATAAAATATTTTGACATTTGTATGTCTCTTACCAATTGACTATTTTAGGTTTTCAAATCAAAATATACCTGACTATGTTAAAAAAATGACAATGTATAGGTTTGTATCCTTGTAAGGATAGTATAACACAATATAACGTCAAAATAAAGTTTTAATAACTCTCTAAACATGACCAAATAAATTATCAACAAAAACCAAAGCTCTCACAACCAATTTTCTAGTCATTTTTTTTAAGAATAATACATAATGTGTGGAAACTAGGTAGGGTACATGAAAACATATTGTTTAATTATCTATTCTATATGATTCTTGCATATTTTTTGAAA
Source organism: Torreya grandis (assembly GCA_037957365.1). Classification (NCBI taxonomy): domain Eukaryota; kingdom Viridiplantae; phylum Streptophyta; class Pinopsida; order Cupressales; family Taxaceae; genus Torreya; species Torreya grandis. The sequence continues at coordinate 246,421 of JARHVA010007531.1, read as the reverse complement.
TCCCTTCTTCAAACTCAACCACTCAAAAAAAACATCACCCTTTAGACATATTTTTCAATACAAGTGTAAATTCTTTTGTCTCTTAACAATAACACACAGTCTGCATATAAAAGAATTATACTCTAAACAGAGGTCTATTAATAATATATTTATGAATACTAGATGCTTGATTACTAGTAAAAGAAAATAATAGTCTCAAACATGTTTAGTTATCCTTAAAAATTAGGTATAATAATTATCAAATGTCATTTGATCATCTATCATGCAATTTATAGTCTATAACTAAGACAAAATGCCAAAGATAGGGGCCTACCACACACACTTTCTTAAACCACATTAAATTCAATATCTTGAATTAATATCATATAAATAAATTTATTATTTATATTTAATAAATAAAAACTTGTAAAAATAAAAATTCATTCATCTAAAACTTTTATTCATGATAAAAAATACTCACAAAGTCATAAACATTATCTTGGTAGGCCTTCATTACTTTTGAATATTGTGTATCCTGTTTCCTCCTCATGTTTTCATAACTTAAACCACCCTCACTCTATACTTCATATATATTATATAACCTTTTAAAACATAACTTTGTAACCATTTCTTGATCAATAAACTTCTAGCAATCCCTATACCTATGTGGGGTGGTGGACACTCTAGCTACCACCTACCACCTTCTCTTAACATATTAACTCATTACTGATTTAGGAAATTTATTAAGACATTAAAGGTATATTAAAACATTATTTAATTAATTAAATATCATCATTACTCACTTAAACCACCTAAAACATCTTGAAAATTTGAAAATCCCTTTTTGAGAGAAAACTTGTTTTGGACTCAAATTCAAATTTCACTCATAAATATGACTCCAAGACACATCCTAGATCAATCTTTGAGCACTCCTAAGATGCACTTGCATCATAGATATATAATTTTCCAAGCCAAAGAATGTATCATTTTGGTTTTGTTTTCATTTTATATATTTGATTAGTTTATGAAAGCATGATGAAGGTTATTTAGGGGGTTGTTAAATAAAGTTTTAGGTACATGAGAGAGAGGTAATAAAGTGATACTTTCTGGTTGGGGCCATTAATCCATGAGGATTAGAGAGTTAAAATAAATATATAGTGAAATTTCCAAGAGAAATAAGCTCAAGAAGAGAGATTAAGAAGGAGATAGGAGTCCTAGCTGAGGACAAGAAATAAGCACACTCTAGGAGAGAGAGATAGTCAAGTGCAATAGACCAAGTGAATAATAAATAAGGTAAGTGAGAATGCTTATAAAGAAGGAGATAGGTCAAGAGATATACAGAGAGAGAGAGTGAAGAGAGTGAGGGAAGATGAAGGGATTGAAGCATAAATATGGACATAAATAAGTGAGGAAAGAGGAACATAAGCAAAATGAGATTAGCGAGTTGAAGGTATTATTGGTAGAATTAGAGAAAACTTTGGTAGAACTTAGAAAAAAATTAGTTGGGATTAGAAAAAGAGTGAAATGACCTCTCAAATACATCATGAAGCATAAGAAAAGACAATAAGACATTGAAAAAATGAAGAGATAGCTGAAGGTGTTTACCAATAATATTAAGAGAACAAAAGAGGGGACAAGCAATCCTCATGATATGAAAAATGATCATAATATGATATGTGTGAATGAAGGATTGAGAATCAAGGAATAAAATTATATTGTTGGGCCATTGTATGGGATCAATAAACAATATGAAGAAGCATATGATCACTTGTTGTTCAAGAGACACCAATAAGAAGGAGAGGCTCAAGATAGAGTCTTGATATTGTAATAAGAATGTGTAGGCCACACATCCTTGAATGAAGGTTATAAGAATAATGAAGAGATCCTCACTCAAGATAATGAAAATGAATAAAAATAATCATTTAGATAACAACATAAGGAAAGGTATGATGATTATAATAATTTGTATGAATATTCAAAGAGAGAATATGACTTTGATACTCATGAAATGAATAGGGATATGGTTAAGGAAGTGACCAATTAAAACATAGATCCATGGCATGCAATAGTGGTGTCTAAAATAAGAGTAATCATGAAGGTGAAAATAAGAATCATATGAAGACAATCTACATGATGAATTTGTAGCTATTAAGGTTGAATCACACATGGTAAATGAAGGAGAAATCATACAAAGAGAAGGAGAAGATTCATTGGTGGATAATGCAAAGAGGAAGGATGAATCATATAAGGCACATGAAGATAATTGGTAGAAAAATCAAGATGTGAATAAAAAGAATAGTTGGCTTATTCTGCAAGGGTATGAAAAAGAACATTATTTTTTGAATGCTTTGTTTAAAAGTGTAGGCCTAACATGGATGAAGATATTTAGAGGAGAAAATAAACATAAGTGTGGCTCTAGAGACTATGTACATATACATGAGAAATTGGTTATAGTAGTAGACAAGATGCAAGGATGTCTCCATTCCTCAAGTAGGCCTTAGCATCTAGGAGGCCATGTAAAGAAGATAATGTTTCAGCAAGACAATAGTTGAAGCACATCAAGAAAGATTACTTATAAATTTTATGGAAGTTTTATTTGCCCATTGGTAGTATTAATTAGGGGTATCTTCATGTGGTCTCCAACTTTTGGTTATCGTAGTTAGTATAATTCATATATAGTATGTTTGTATTGGTTAGAGTCTTTAGTTGGTCCTAACATTCAAGTTTGAGTCCATATTGTGTTTTTTCACCAAAATTAAAATTTAAATATTTGAATTTTAATATTTGGTTTGTGTGAGATTCTGAGCATACAAGGGAAGGTAATTAATGGGGTTAATTATTTGGATATATTACAAATAAGTTAATAATGTTTCAATACATACTTAAACCTTATGGTTAGTCATTTTTTTAGTTTTGGTTAAAGGTTTGTGTTGTTAGGTCTCTCCCAACATACATGTGGGAGGTAAGAGTTAGATAGGTAGTTATGAATGTATATAAAATTGAAAATTCTTTGGTGGAATAATAAAATAGAGTTTGATTTAAATTATAATAAATATGTAATCCCAAAAGGAAATGAAAAATAAATTTCTTATTTTTGAAAACTAGATATTATAGACCATGTTTTCATTGTTCTGAAAACTTGTGAATATGATAGTATGGTAAATATATTTTGTGACAAATTGTATTAAAATTATATTCCACTAAGGTATAATGGTACTTATTTCTAAGAAGATTCATAAAGAGATATTGGTTTGTAAAATAAACTTGCAAACCCTATTTTATGTAGTATATGCTTTTTAAGACTGTGTAAAACATTTTGTGCGCAAGAAATGACATTATGGGAAGTTGTTTGGTAGTGTACTAGTTATTTTTAATATTTTGGTCATATGTCCTTGAATTTTCTTGTGTAATTCTTATTCATGTTGAAATGTATTTGAGTGATTTATGTGTTTAGATATTGTGTAGTTTAAGTTTTCATTCACAATCAAGTTCAAACATGTACTCAAAGGTGAACATAGGCATACACAAGAGATTATATGAATTAATAAAGTAGTAGGGAGAATATTAAGACATGTTTTAATCAATAAGAGTGTTTTATAACCTAAACTAGGTCTATAATGAACAAATATTTTGTCTTTTGGTTACACAGATGTGTGTTTGTAGACATAGTCATCCTCTGAACTTATTTAAGAGATGAACATATACCTAAAAATGGTGAGCCAATGGTTTTAAAAAGTTAGTAGTGGCTAAGTACACTAGAGGCATTATTTATAATTTTGTGAAAGTGGTTATAAAATTCAATATTTCTAAATAACCCTTCTTAGGCTTAACATTCTATAAACAACTTTGTTTTAGGGTTTCAAATAAGACTTTGTTTTTTAAGAATTATAACCATCAAATAATTCCAAATTTTTTTAGTTTGTTATATATTCAAACATACTAAATTATTTTTAGCTTTATATTATGGTTTTGTACAATCCATACAAAGATAAGTGACTATGTGTATAAAAGAGGAACATAGGCCTAAAAGGCCTAAATAGTAAGTAAAAATATTTTGATAAAGTGGTGTAAGAGTGGATTTTAGGCACCAAAACTCATGAAATACAAGATTAGGATAGAGGGTAGTTTAAATGGAGGTTAGTTTTCCAATGTGATTATGTGTCAAATCATACTAGCAGGAAATGTGTTAAAAAAGGCTAAAAAGGAGCCTACCTAGGTGAATGAAGTTGTGGGTAAGGTGAAAGATACATTGAGAATATTTGGGAGATGGATATAGAGATTAAAAAGAGTGGGATTATCATTATATTTTTTTTAATAAATTTCAATGAGGATTAGAGGAAACCAGGGTCAAGTGGGAGCCATGTTTCAAAGAGTCTTGTCCAAGAAGGAATGTAGTAAAAGAAGACAAGTGTGAAAGTAGATAGCCAGGAAACAAGGGAGAATGGAACTAATGTAAAATTTGGAGAATATGAATTTTTTATAATAATAATAATGAAGTACTGAGTTGGATAGTTTTCAAGAGAGAAACAAAGTGTGGAAGATTCTAATAACTAAGAACTACCAAGTGATTGTAACCTTAAATTTCAAGATCAAAGAGGACTAAACCAATGTGTTAAGAGCTAGGTGGAAAAGGTAGAGGTCAGTGTGTGTAATATTGAATTTCTATCCATGTATGACAATATTAAAAGGATGACCTCTTCATCAAATTTTTAAGTAAATACAATTGATTCAATAATTCTTAATTATGTAGAAGGGTTTCAATAATGCATTAACAAAGAAAGAGATATGCAATCAAGATAAAAACTTGTAAACATCAACTGTAACTTTTAGATCTATTTTAAATACTGTAATAGATGTATAAAAAATAAAAATAGAAGATAGAAGAGAAATATATATGTATATTTTTTTATCTAGAATAATTTTAATTCATTTGACATAGATGAAATCCATAAAACAAATATGCTTCCTGGACAATTAACACACAACCATAAATAAATATGGTGCAAGAGTATGAGGCATTAAACTATGAATAAATATAGACAAAACTACCATATACATGCAAAAATAATGAAAAAGTCTTAAAAATCTTACTATAGAATTTGATTGAAAAATAATGGTTGGATCTATCCAAAATTAGGGGAATTGTATAAAATACTTAAAAACAACATTGCTCACAAGAAAAACTTACTATGAAAATTAGAAAATTATATAAAATAAGTGTTTATTACTTTAATCTATGTTTTAAACTAATGACCATTCCCTAACTTAGTTTTATGAATGGATTTACATATACTTTCAATATAGTATCATCGACCCACGTGGTGGTTACAAACATTAAATAATAAACACTAAACAAGATCTAAATTTAATATGGAATTACATATCCAAGGCAATACATGCCAAAATTGTTAATGATAAACTCAAATTAAATTCAAGCGGCATATAACTGTTTTAAAAAATAGAATATCTCAATTGTCCACATTCAACATAAGATCTAATTCATCCATGTAGAATTTATTCATGTTATATTTTTTCTACAATTCCAGTGCATGAGTTATAGCTCCATTTAATTTTTGTGATAAGAACTTCATTTAATAATGCACTCCTCTTAGGTATATCTTCAATAAAAACCTATTAATTTTTTGACAAAGATGGAAGATATCAAAATACAACCACACAACACTTAGAAGCAATAGAGTTTTGTAATCAAAATATTGACAAGATTTTTCTTTCATTTATCCAATTTTAAACTAACATTATTGTGAAGGTCAAAAAATTAGATTTCCAACATAATAAATGATATCAAAAATAAAGCTATGGATAAAAATATATGCCTTAAAATGAATATGTAGTCATGATCAGCTACATCAACACCTTCAAAATACACTAAAATATAAATTCTTAGGATAAAGAATAATCAATACCCATCATATCTTACATTTTAAGAAATGCCTTAAAAATAAGCTTAAAAGGGTGTTTTTTATTTTTTGAAAAAATAAATTTAGTTTTTACACATTTCCATTTAAGTGTTTTTTGTTCAAAATTTTCCCTACTAATAAATCATTCTAGAAGGGTCACTTCACACAATCATATATGTTCATTTAGAAATGTAATCATTGCAAGACTAATGAACTTGTATTGTATTAACATCAAGGTATTACCATACAAAAGTTTAACGAATTTTGAATTCATTTGATCCTAAGAAAATATGTTTCAAAATTTTGCATTGGTCATATTTGAATACTAGAAACATAGAAAATGACTCAAGTAAAAATCAACATAAATTAAAGTTTTCAACTGTATGGCTTTCATACATGGGAGTGAAGTTTCTAAAAAAAATTTACCTTCACATCTTACCCACATTTGAATATTATCATGAAAGTTTTAAAGATTATTGTATTTTATTTAGTAGTAATAAATTAATTTAGAATAGTGACCAGTAGGTAGATTTTACAACTGGAAGAGACAAAAAAAAAGACTTAAGAAAAAAATAACCCTAAAGGTCTGCATTCATTATTGTGCATTTCATTCTTGGGAAATAATTTTTTGTGACTTACTTCACTATGATATTATACTTACATATGAATATAATCATGAAAAAATTTCAAATAATTTTAATTCATTTAATTGTGTGAAATTATGTTTGAAAAGTGCACACTGCCAATATTTGGTAACTGGGAAGATGTAGAAATCAGTACATAGGTCAGTTTTAGTGGTTACACACTTTGGGAATGAGAAATAATTTCATGTGAATTACATCACCCATATAATTTTATTACATTTTATGTGCTCATGATAAATTTAATTTTAATTTGATATGCTTTCACCTTGTGAAACTAGGTTTCAAACATGTCTACTAGCTAAAATTGATAATAAAAAACACTGAAATCAACACATAAGTTAGTTTTCATGGCTACATAATTTACACATGAAAAGTAATATCATGTTATTTCCATCATTATTATGTTCTTATCACATTTATTTATTATTATATAAGTTTTTATATAAATATTTATGATTTAACCCTATAAAATTTATGAAATGTGCACGTTGGCTAGATTTGACAATATGAAAGATACAAATAATTATTAATTAAACATCATTGTAGAAGCCAATTTTAAATGCTACGTATTTTTCATGTGGGAGGGAATTTTATATAATTATTTTGTAAAATTGCATTATAAATATATTTTAATATAGTAACTCAAGTTTTCTACATAATTCAACTTCATTTGGTTGTGTAAAACTAGGTTTTTACAGTGCACATTGAGTATATTTTATAACTAAAAATGTAGAAACAATGCATAAGACAATTTTTATGACTAAGATTTTCACATGTTGGAAATAATTTAATGATAATTTATCCACAATGTTATTTTAATTACATTAGGATACTCTCATGAATAAATTCATATAAAATGGATACATTTTGGACATGTAAAATGCCTTATGAAATGTGATTTGTAGTGAAATTTTGAAAGTAAAAATAGAAAAATGATGATTAAAAACCAGCTCAAATGGTAGTTATTAATTCTACACATTTAATAGTTATATTGATATTTCATGAGGTATTTTTACCCTTACATTTTACTCACATTTAGCTATATTCATAAAATGTTTCAAGAAAAAACTGATTTAATTTATCCTTGATAAAATAATTCTTAAAAGTGTGTACTAGGTAGATTTGATAATTAGAAGATGCAAGAAATGACTTAGTAAAAACCGTCTCAATTTCAAGTTTTTATTGTTTTGTGTTTGGCAAATGGAAAATCATTTTTTAAAACTTTTTGTCACCATAAAATTATTCCCACATTTTTCTACCATATTGAAAAATTACATGCAAAATGTCTCCTAAAAAGTGATATCTTGTAAATTTTGAAAACTGAAAAGACACAAAAATCAAGGCAGAAGATTATTTTGATTATTGTACAGTTCGTACATAGGAACAAATTTTCTATGAGTTTATTAAATATTTAATTATAATTAAATATGACTGTGATCAAGTAAAATTATTGTAGAATTAGACTTTGTTTAATGGTTTGAAACTACATTTGAAAAGTGCCTAGTGGTATTAAATAGAAACTACACTATACAACAAAAATATTTTAAAAGCCATATCTTAAGGTAGAACCAACTTTCAAAATATATAAAAAATAGGTTCCATGATTTCATTTATGAAATTAGGCTGTGTTTTTCAATCAACAAAACTGTATATGTCCATGATAAAGTATTGTGCCCCATCATATAGGTGCCAACAGATATATAATGTTATGCATATATATGGTAAATATAAAAATATGTATCTCAAATGTATCGGCATGTAAAAAAATTAAATATTTATTCCTATAAATTGTGTGCACCTGTATAGTTTATGCACTCAAAGTTATCATAATATTTTACTTTATGTTGTGTCTCTTTAAACTAAGTGTGTATGCATGGAAAGTACCATCAAACTCCATATTAATGTTTAAATAGTTAAGACACATATGAACCAATATAAAAGATGAACCATTTTGAATACCTAAAATCTATATTATATAATTAAAATCTATTTTTTTCATAGATGTATGGATGTCTATGATAAGCCCACTGATACTCACCCCTTTTAAAGTGTTGGGTGTAAATTGTAAATTAGTCACCCTAGAAGAACTATTTAATGGTATCATGTCATGTATAAATATGTAATCATGTATAATAATCTCAACATTATTGTAAATATTGTCATTAATGTCAAAGATCTAGCATTATTGGTGATAAAGGCCCCATTACATTTAATGTTGTTTTTAATAGATATATCTTGGCTAATGTGAGTTAATATTTATTTAATATTAACGAATATATTTTTGGTTCCATATGAGATAAAATAAGGGCCCATGGAGAAGTCAAAGAGCCACAGGGTAAAGACAAAAGAATGATGGGATTCATTTTCCCATGAAGAGTCATCTTGGGGAATTCCAAGAGTCACTAAGTGAAGATAGAAGAGGAAGGGCACAATTTCTCATGAAGGGACACTTTGAGGAATACAAAAAGTCACCAAGATGAGGACAAAAGAGGGAAGGACGTTTTTGTTGATGAAGGGTCACCACATGACTTTTCAAAGGCAAGGATATGAAGGGTCACACAAGTTTGGCACCATTTTCCATGAGGATTGAAGGGTCACAAAGGGTGAAGGCCAAAGGTCATTTGGAAAGCTATAAATAAAGGCTTGAGAAGCCATTTGTAATATGTGCAAGAGAGGTTTATTTGATATTTTAATATCTATCTTAGAAGAGCAACTGTGAGAGATGAATATGATTTGTATTTTTTATATCTAGCTTAGAAGAGAAAAGGTGAGAGAGAGGAAAGAGATGTTGTAATAAACTATCATTTGTTGAGATAACAACATTGAGAGATAGGTGTGTGGTATACACAAAGGGGTTGGTGATCCTATGGGTTGGTGCTCATAAATTGTTTCTGGGTTAGTGTAGAGCAAAGAGGTTGGTGCTCATGAATTGTTGCTGGGTTGGTGCTCCTGTGGGTTGGTGCTCACGAATTGTTTTTAGGTTGGTGCTCGATAAAGGGGTTGGTGATCCTCTAGGTTGGTGCTCATAAATTTTTGTTGGGTTGGTACTCAACAAAGGGGTTGGTTCTCCTGTGGGTTAGTGCTCATGAATAGTTGTTAGGTTGGTGCTCACCAAAGGGGTTGGTGCTCCTATGGGTTGGTGCTCATGAATAGTTGCTAGGTTGGTACTCAGCAAAGGGGTTCATGCTCCTACAAGTTGGTGCTTGTGAATATTGTTTGGGTTGGTGCTCACTTATATAATTGAGATTTTTCTTCATGGTTTTTCCCACATTGGGCTTCCACGTTATATCTGGTGTCTCTCTCTATCTTGTGTGGTGTTTATTGTTTGAGTTTTATTTCATATATTGAATGTTTGATTAAGCAGATTTGGGTTAAGGGAATGTTTTATAAGATATATGATATACTGATTCACCCCCCCTCTTAATATAGCCCATGCTTAATAATTGGTATCAGATCAGGTTCTTTTTTTGCAAAGTTTTAAAGCTTGAAGGTAGATCGGGAAAGCACGATGGCTGGGTCACAAGAAGGATTTTCTAAAAATAAGGCACCTTTGTTTGATGGGATGAATTATGCTTTATAGAGCATGAGAATTAAGGTTTATTTGATGGCCCTTGGATTCAACATATGGAAAGTAGTGGTGGAGGAATATGAAGAGCCACAGACATCTACAATTACTCCAACAGAAAAGAAGGCAAGTGAATGTAATGCTAAAGCTTTAAATGCTATTTTATGTGGTTTATGTGAATCTAAATTTGTTAAATTTATGCAATGTAAATCTGCTCATGAAACTTGGGTAAAACTTGAGAATATTTACAAAGGTGATGGAAAGGTTTAACAAGTTAAGCTTTAGACTTTTAGAAGGTAGTTTTAAAGTTTGAAGATGGAAGAAGAAGAAGATATATCAAGTTATCTCTTGTGAGTTGATCAGATAGTAAATCAGATTCAAGGTCTTGGAGAAACATTGGAAGAGTCAACGGTGGTGAAAAAGGTTTTGAGATCTCTACCAATGAGATATGATGCAAAAGTTTCAACAATCAAGGAGATGAAGAATTTAGCCGAGCTAAAGATGGATGAGCTTCATGGTATACTCACAGCATATGAGATGTGGACAGAACAAGATAAACCCTCAAAGAGAGAAGCGGCTTTCAAGACATCAAAGAAAGAGAAAGCTAAGATTCAAGAATCAAGTGATAGTTCTAGTCATGATGAAGATGACAACGGAGGACTTTTCATTTGCAAGCTGAAAAGAAGAATAGGTAAATATCAATGAAAATTACCTTTTAAATGTTTTAATTGTGGAAATATTGGAAATTTTTTAGCTAGATGCCCAAATAAGGGTAATGATGATGAAGGAGAAAGGTCTACACACAAGAATAATTTCAAAGGAAAATCCAAGAAGGGATTCGAGAAGAAGAGCCTGTATTCTAAAGATCCTAGCTCAGTCGAAGATAGTGGAGTCAGCGATTCAAAAGAAGAAGATATTTTATTTATGGCCATACATGAAGATGATCAAGCAAAAGAAGAGGAGGAAGATGAAGTGAATATGGAAGGAGAACTCATTTGTGCCCTAGAAGAGTTAAAAGCTATTTAGAAGAAGAATCAAAGATTAAAACACTAGATCAAGAAAAATGAACAGGAGTCAAAGGAAATGATTGAGTATCTACAAGCACACTTTGAAGAAGCCAAGAAGAATGAATAAGATCTTAGAGCATAGTTGGAAATAGCAATAAATTAATGTCAAAGGTATGTTATTGAAATTGCCTCTTTAAAAGAAGATATTGAGAAAGCAGTCAATGATAAAGTAGTTAGTGATTCAAAATTTGAGGATAGCACTAACATGATGAATAAGATATTGGAAAGTCAAAAATAAAATTCAAATAAGATAGAGACTGGTTTTGAAAAGAAAAAGAGTTATGTTGAAGCTCTTACAAAAGAGAATACAAAAAGGGGAGAAGTAAAAAATATAGAGGACACTTCAAACAGAGAAGGCTGGAGAGAACAAAGCTATAAAAGGCAATCAGGTCAGAGATATACAAAAAGGTCTTATTTTTATAGCTATTGTTTTTATTGTAATGGATATGGTCACAAAAAATTAGAATTTGGAAAAAGAGCTAAAAATTTTAGAAATAAGGAGAAGGAAAGTCAAGTAGAGTCAAGCAGAAGCGACAACTCTTTTGCTCCTCTATCAAGTTTTGATGAAGAGACCATAGTATGCCACAAGTGCAACAATTTTGAACACATAGCTCGGTATTGTAGAAGCGTGTTTGAGTCAATCAAGAAGGACCATAGTTTCAAAGGTCCATTCATCAAGAATAAGGTTCAGACATGTTCATGGCAGAAGAAACAACCTGAAGATTCTATGATGGTTTAGATAGCCCTACATGTAAGAGGTAAAGATCAACCATGGTTAATTGATAGTGGATGTCTGAGGCATATGACAGGAGATAAAACTAAGTTCATTAATCTAGAGAAGATCAATGGTGGTATAGTGAGATTCAGAGATAAAACCACTAGCAGGATAGCTGGAAAAGGTACTTTGAGTTTGGATTATGGTAGAACTAAGACTAAGAATGTTTTGTATGTAAAAGGTCTTAAGAATAATCTATTAAGTGTTAGTAAAATATGTGATCAAGGATACACATTAAAGTTTCATGCTAAAGGTTGTGAGATTAGAAGTAAAGATTCAAATGAGTTGATTGCAGATGCTCAAAGGACAGGGAACAATGTGTATGTATTACCAGATATCTTCTCAAAGGCACAATCAAAGGATACATTCAAAGATATACAAGAGGAGTTGGGAGTAATTTCTATTACTTCTTGCCATTGATGTTAAGCAACAATTGAGGGGGAGCTATGTGTTAGCTCTAGGTAGGCCCTTTGCTTTTGATGTCAAAGGGGAGGAATAATAGGTACAGGTATAGGTACAGAAATAGGTATAAAGAATAGGTATAGCTTGCTACAGTAAGGGGGAGTTACTGTATGTTTTTAGATGATAGGATGTGCAGGTGACAGGATGTGGTAGTTTCATGATTGAGGTTTCCATCAATGACAAAGAGGGAGATTGTTGGAAATATTGTCATTGATGTCAAAGGTCTAGCATTATTGGTGATAAAGGCCCCATTGCATTTAATGTTGTTTGTAATAGATATATCTTGGCTAATGTGAGCTAATATTTATTTAATATTAACAAATATATTTTTGGTTGCATATGAGACAAAAGAAGGGCCCATGGAGAATTCAAAGAGCCATGGGGTAAAGACAAAAGAGGGATGGCACACATTTTCCCATGAAGAGTCATCTTGGGGAAATCCAAGAGTCACTAAGTGAAGACAAAAGAGGAAGGGCACAATTTCTCATGAAGGGACACTTTGAGGAATACGAAAAGTCACCAAGATGAGGACAAAAGAGGGAAGGACATTTTTTCTCATGAAGGGTCACCATATGACTTTTCAAAGGCAAGGATATGAAGGGTCACAGAAGTTTGGGGTCATTTTCCATGAGGATTGAAGGGTCACAAAGGGGGAAGGCCAAAGGTCATTTGGAAAGTTATAAATAAAGGCTTGAGAAGCCATTTGTAATATGTGTGAGAGAGGTTGATTTGATATTGTAACATCTAGCTTAGAAGAGCAATTGTGAGAGATGAATATGATTTATATTTTTTATATCTAGCTTAGAAGAGCAAAGGTGAGAGAGAGGAAAGAGATGTTGTAATGAACTATCATTTGTTGAGATAGCAACATTGAGAGAAAGGTGTGTGGTATACACAAATCAGTTGGTGCTCCTGTGGGTTGGTGCTCAGCAAAGGGGTTGGTACTCCTATGGGTTGGTGTTCATGAATTGTTGTTGGGTTGGTGCTCGGCAAAGGGGTTGGTGCTCTTATGGGTTGGTGCTTGGTAAAGGGGTTGGTGCTCATGAATTGTTGCTGGGTTGGTGTTCAGCAAAGGGGTTGGTGTTCCTATGGGTTGGTACTCATGAATAGTTTCTAGGTTTGTACTCAGCAAAGGGTTTGGTGCTTCTGTGGGTTGGTGCTCATGAATATTTGTTGGGTTGGTGCTTAGCAAGGGGGTTGGTGCTCCTGCAAGTTAGTGCTTGCAAATATTTTTTGGGTTGGTGCTCATTCATATACTTGATATTGTTCTCCATGGTTTTATCCACATTGGGTTTCCACATTATATCTAGTGTCTCTCTCTATCTTGTGTGGAGTTTTTTTTTGAGTTTTATTGCATATCTTGAATGTTTTATTAAGTGGATTTTGGTTAAGGGAATGTTTTATAAGATATATGATATACTGATTCACCCCCCTCTTAGTATATATCGTGCTTAACAAACATGCGAATAATATGTCATCATATTAATGTTGATGTCATAAATCATGCATGTAACATATGTAATGCTAGTAATATAAGTGCATGTCAAGATATATGTATCAATTAAGCACATAATAGTAGCGATCAATAATATGACAATTAAATAAATCTATGAAATAATGATGTTCATGATACTAATCATGGAACCATAGAAATGGGGATGTGTGTGATATGTATCATGGCACCTATAATCATAACAATCACACAAGATCAACAAGATGAACAAGTAATGTCACACATGAGTCCGAGTGACCCATAAAATAGAAATAAGCATTAACAAAAAAATACAGATAACGATCATATATAAGGGCCATTGATATGTTACAACAAACAAGACCAAGGGACCACAACAAAGGGACATAAAAATGTCACAAAAAATGTCAAAGGGTTACATATAATATAAAATAAATAATTAGCCTATCATGTAAGAGTAACAACATCAATCAATCATAGAATAACTAAAAACAACTATAAACCATTCATATATGTTAACATAATAACACAATAAATTAGCATATTCATGTAGAACTATGTAATATATGATTAACTATTAACACATGTTTAATCTCTCTCTCTCTCTCTCTCTCTCTATATATATATATATATATATATATATATATATATATATATATATATATATATATGGGAAAAGGTAATATAAATTTATAAACTATGTTTGTTTTACCTTTTGAATAAGTCGTTACATGGTTACCAGGCATGGGGAAGTCTAACATCTATATGTGCATGTTTTATATGTATGTCCTACATTTCACTCATACAACATTATATGCATATGATTATGAAAGAGAGTGTGCCATATACAAAACACATGATAAATACCATATTTAAATAGTGCAATCTAGTAATCATTTCTTATTTAGGTCATAATTTTTACCTTGATATTTTGAATGTTTATATATTTTTAAATTATTTTATTTTTATTAGCATTTTTATTAATATTTAAAAATGCTAAGAAATGATACCATCAATAATATATTCATTAGGAATGAATGTATCTTGTGGTAATATGGTCAACTACTTTGAGCAAAAAGAACTAGATTTAAGTGGATCAAATTTTGAAAATGAATGTATTACTACAACAGAGCTATGATCACTACTTATAGGTTCACATATATGAAGATTAAATATTAAAGGCCAGTGACATTATCACGTAAAATTAATAGAAAGAGAATGTATCAATTTTTATGTTCACTTTGAAACATGTTATATTGTCCATGCTGATAGCTTAATATGGTGTTTAATAAAAAAATGGCATCTATGAACTCCATAAAGCTCTCTAATGTTGATGATGTTAAGTCACAAATATGATTAACCCTAATTTTGATTGATAAATCCTAATCAACTGATAAATATTAATTTAATTTATATTATTTCAATGAAAATTAAGCAACAATTTGAATGCAAAGTAATGGAACTAATTTGAGAAGTGGGATGTTCTAAATATACAATGTGATAAAGAGATAAATATACTTATTTTTTTTATTAATTTACTTATTATGTTTAATTTATTATAGTTATAAATAACTAGAAGTAATTCATTGAATCACTCAAATATGGAATGAACTCTCTATGCTAAGAGGGTCAATAAAATCAATATAAGGTATAAAATTTGATGCTAAAAAGTGAGGTTATTGTCCTATGTTGATTTACCTCTCTATGTATATAAATTCATATAAAACTAATTGTAATAATTGTGTACATGACCCTGATTCTAACTTTTTTTTATCAACCTAATAAATAAATTTATCTCTTCTTTGAATCATATCTCCATGTTGGTGTGGACTATTGTCGCACTAGGTTTTGTTTACATTGTCTATTTAAGCTTGCTTAGTTTTAATAAATGTACTTAAGGGAAAAATAATCCCACATGCATGAGGATGTTGGGGCATGTCAATTTTCCATGAATATAAGGAACCTTCCTATGTATTTTTTGGCTAATACTTATTAAAGCACCTTTATTTTGTGGAGACAAACTTCTTTCTTTTTTGAGTTTTTTTTTCAGGTTTAACTACTTTATACATGTTCTATCCATACATTCAATACTATCCACTAAATCCAAGTGTGTCCCACTCTGACATGGTATCACAGCTTTGATGGTAGTTGAATGCCATTATTCATGTTGTGAGATCTAGCATTCAACTTGTTTAGGTGTTTTTAATGATTTCATTTTTCAAAGGTTTGGTGGGATTTATCAAAAATATGAGTAGATATAGACAACATGGGTATCCTAAAAAAATGGACAATAACTTTGGATTCATAAGGCATCAAAACTGTCATCTTGGCTATAAACATGATTGGGTTCCATGATAGTCAATTTTCAGCATTTTAGAGGGTTCGAAGATGTTTCCAAAAATTTACAAATATTTTACCATCTAGTACATAAATATAGAAAAAAAATTGATGTTTTTCTAGATTTCATAAAATATGAAGTGGGTATTTTCCTTATTTACCTATGAGCACATAGATTTTCTTATATTTTGTTTTTGATTAAAGGTACTTTCACCATTTTTGGATAATTTTCATATCAATTTGGGACATATAAAAATTAAAACCTATTCAATCTATCTTGTGTATGGTAACTTGACAGATAAAGTAAGAGCATATTTTTGTGAATCCATGACTCCAAAGTATGGCCACTTAAGATTAGTCAACATAAATGTGATCTTTTGTGTGTTTTCTCCCCATACCTCTAAGATGTCTAAGTCCCATCAGTGATACAATTATGCATAAAATCTTTGGGCCATGCATCCATGAGGCCCAAATCCCACCATCTAGTCTGATTTGGACTTGATGACACATAAACCCTATGCAATATGCCTTAGGGTGGGTCAAATATAGATAGTCAATTTCTAATTCCATAATGAGTTGAAGTGAAACAAATAACAACATAACTTTAGGAGTGTCATGCCCCTCATCACCTTAGTCATATTATGTGGTCACATGAAAGGATCTTAAATTTGGATTGCTACTAGTAGGGGCTTAACTATAACACCTAATTCTATGTTTTTAGCACTTAATATTTTCTCAAATTTTGCAAAGTGGAGAATCATGTTGTCATATTGAAGTTCAATCTAACATAGCTTTCAATCCATTGGTTCTTTCGAGGTGATCTTTTTAAAATTTGGTTTTATTCTTGGGCCTTGTCAATTTAAGAATATACAGATTTAGGCTAGTGTTACATTAGCAATTTATAATACACATAGTTCAATAATTACTTCCTTGTTGCATCATAAAACACAGTTAAGTTCCACTTCTTACACCATTTAACTTTCATGAGTTGAAATATAGAGTGAAAATATTTTTGAGGAGCAAAAGATAACACTTATCCATAATGGGTACAAATATAAACCAACATCTTACATAGAGAAGGTGAAGTGGTACAAATAAAGAGATGAAGTCTAACGTCTATTATGCCTGTCTATGTCTTCTAACTTAATCTTTTATATCAAATATGTAATAAATATAAATCAAGAGAGGAGCTTATTGTAAAAATTATTTTTTAAGTAGGATGAGATGAGAGATCATGGAGTTAGAAAATGAACTCATCAATTTGAGCCCAGATAACATTGATGTGATTTAAGATTTTTTCACTAAGTTTAAATCACTCTGATTATAATTTAAATTATGGGGCAGTGACAAAAATCATTATCAATTGATTATTTTCATCCATGAAAAATAACATATGACTATTCTTTATCTATTTCTACCTTTCACACTACTATGTGTGCCATTAGAGTTACATGGAAAATGCCATCGTTGGATTACTTTTTTGTTGACTTCACTCTAGAGTAAAACAAGATCATCAAAATGGTTAAACTGAAGTCCACTAAATCTCATGTATTATCTATGAATCCTGATAAATATAAGGCTTAAATTAGTAAGGAGAAGAAATAAAACAAAAAGGACCTAGAGAAGTGAAAGGATCATAAATCTAATGCTAAGCTAAAAGAATAAAAAAATACTCCTCTTCATACAATAAATCCAAGAAAGAGTGACTCACATGTGTCTATTATAATAAATTGGGCATGATGAAGCTAAATTCATGAAGAATTAGATTAACCAATTGATAAAAATTCTCCAAATGCATAATATCATTGTCCCTAGTTCTTCCACTTTGTGTTCATCAGTATAGGGGATTTAAAAAGCCAAAAATAATAAGAAGGGAAAAGATAAGGGAAAATAATTTGTTGAAGCTGTATCCTAGCCTTCCACATGTTTGATTGATTATGTTACCTCTCACTACATGGATTCAATATAGGACATGTTATCATCTTATGAGAGTTGTTTTATGCCTTCCATCTTTTTAGAGTTGTTTTATGCCTTCCATCTTATTGGGTGATGCTACTTCCATAGAAGTTAGTGGAAATCAGTCACATCGATTTAGACAAGATACTTGAATCACACACAATTATAATGTTATCATATAAGCTAAAAATGGCTCCATTATTGCATGTGGTAAATAAGATCACCAATAATAGTTGTATACATTCACGCATTTTGATACTAACCAATCCTTTACTACACTTCTCACTAATTTAAATGAAGTGAGTAAAATATGTCACACCTATTTATTAATTTGTTTTCATGTTGGTGATGTAACCTCAATTAAATAGTACGAACTAGAATTATATCCTATTAAATTATTTTTATTGTATGGAATTCATGGTAGATAACGATATTTTCATAGAATTCAATGATCTATGTCACATAACTCTTATATGAATGAAACTAATTGATGGGGAGATAAATGTTTTATACATTAGATAGCTAGATGGTTAAATATACAAATATGCATTTGGTCATTCACAAGGAATAATTACCATCTTCATTTTAATCAACAATGCCAAATGATTCCATACTTTTTTATTTTATACATGAATCATATTTTTGGTCATTATGAGCCATGATATTGTAATAAAAATAGCCAATACACAATGCCATTTGTGTGTATTCAATTGTATAATATGTGCATTCATCTGGGATCACATTGGACAATAATTCACAATAAATGAAAAACAATGGCTTAGATATATTTATTGAAACTGATTCTCATTATTGTAAAAGTTTATTCAATTTAATTTTATAATTAAAAAATTTTAAATTCTATATATAATTTCATCATCCCTATATAGCCCAATCAGTTTTCAATGTGTTATTGTGTTAAGATAAAAAGGCACTATCTTACATCAAAATAAACTTAGATTCTAGCTTCATACAAAATGCAAAAAAAATATGAAGATGAGAAGACTATATTATAAACTTGGCAAAGCCATTCAATCAAACTAAATTTGAATGGGGTGACTTTTTATTTGAGTGGATACCCATATTTATAGATGCAAAAATTCATTTTTAGTCAGCTCGTTCAATGCATAAGTAAAGACGTACTTGAATTTTAGACAACTAGCAAGAAATTATAACATAGTCTTCTTTGAAACAAACACAAATCATGTTCACTATGAAACATTAATAGAAAGATTCATACCTAACACTAGTATTAAATATTACATTATAGATGATATTACATTATCTATTGCATTCAAAATATATTTTCATTCTCTAAAGCATCTTACGTGAAATCTAGGCAAAATTATAAATAAAAAATGTATAAAAAAATTTAGAGGACATTTACAATACAAATGAGATAACATCACCTAAAGAATTTAAAAAATAATTTCATTCTCTAAATCCTCTCATGTGAGGTCAATGGAAATTTGTGCATAAAAAATATATAAAGGACAAGGATGACAAAACAAACTGCCCATTGGGTAAGACTTCGATATCATCCTTGCATATGATAAAATGTGTTATGCATATCCAGGAAAGCAATGTAACAAGAAAGTCTAGAAAATACCTCGATGATACATAGAATCATGTATGATTTGGCTTTAATCAACTACATTTAAAATATAACATGATAGATTTAAAGAAAATATAAAGACAAATGTATGCAAAATTAATGCAAATAGAATAAATTGTTAGAAAAACATTATGCATCAAATTTAATAATTCATTAACGAATGTAATTATTCTAAAATTTGATTTTCTTCAACATAATTGGTTAAATGCACCTTCAACATATGTTCAAAATCCAAATGATCTTAAAGATCACCTTGTTTAATTATGGATTGATTCTGCACAAATTAGAGAACTAGGATATAAAAAACTTGAAATTAGACTAACCAATGCAATTATAAATGCTTCACCTAACATTGACATAGTGAAAAAATCATTGTCCTATTCATTTGATTAATCATCTAAAATTTACATTGAAAGAAAAAGAAAATTCCAATATAACAATTTATACTAAAAATGGATGGTTTATCTAATTTGTTTTTAAATTTTAATTTAAATTTTAACTTTTTATATTGATATTAATTTTTTATAAGAAATATAACTGGTTCTGGGTCACAATCTAGGAGCCCAATCCTCATGAAATTTTAAACTGGTATAAATATCTATCACTTGAACACTTTGAAAGAACATTTAAACAACCACATCTGACCTATATATTCCCTATGAGATTCAAACATAGGTGGGGTTAGGCACATCCAACCCATTTTACCAACCCATATACATCTCATTGTTAAATTTTGTGTACTATCATTTTTATAACAAAAAAGCCTAAACCAATAGTGAATTATATCCCTAGCCATGGAGTGTGGTCTTGCCTCATTACAGTTCTGAGTCCCATCAGATTGAACACTAATATGATTAGAACATTAATTGTAGATAATTTTAAAGAATGTGTGCATACATTGCCCCCCACAAGATTAGAACCTATGAAATTTTGGGTACTGATATATTTTGTTACCATAAAATATAAGCCAATGATGAATAGTATTCCTACCCATAAACTATGGACTTGCCTCATCACACTGAACATAAGTTTCAAGCCACTAGCTTACCACCATTGCAATTAAAATAGAGTGAGTTAGCCCACTACATGTGGATAATTTCCATGAAGGTGTGTATACCTTACCCCCTATAGGATTCGAACTTGTGGCCTAATTTTTTGGAGCACATGTTCTTCACCATTATGACAATTCAGATACACTATGGTTTGTCCAAATATTCTCATGCATGATATAAAGCAATTATATGAAATAAAATTGTATCGATTTGAAAATGTCAAAATCACAAGGGACTAGAAATATTCATTGCACACTAATGACAATGTTGACCTAAATATTATTGGTACTTTATAAAAAAGTGAAACAAGAGATGAAGATTAATAATACATCACCACTTCAAATATGGTACATGGATTGATAGAATCAATATGCATTCATGACTTTCAAGATAAAATGATCCATGTTGCACCATTAGAATACCAAAAACCACTTGGAATTTTAAAAGATAAGTATGATGAGAAAATGAACTTCCCAAAACTTTTTTATGGTGAATCGTATGATGAAATCATTACAAATAGATTTTCATAGATGAAAATTATTCAATGGAAATTATAGCATAAAGACTATGTATTTACATATCATATTACAAATCTGTTTTTCAAGAAAATTAAATTTAATATTGAATAGGTGGATACAACTATGTGGGTGAGAATCAGAAAATATAAATTGAAGGGAATAAATATTTTATAAAAATATGTAAATTATAAACCAAACATAGAAAATCATTAAAATATAATATTGGGTATAGTGATTTATAAAAATATGGATATTTCTAAATCATTTACAATAGATACCAAAATCACATTTGTGATGATATACCGATTAGGTCCACTCACATTTTATATTACATTATTTAGTTCTAAACATTTGATCTGGAAGATTTTTTTATGCTTTGGAAAAATGTGGAAAGTATAAATGTCGTAATGGAAAATTGACACGTGAAAAAAATATAAAGAGTTGATACAATTACTTTTTATATTATAATTATTGTATGTGCTAATGTGTGTTATGTTGCAAATGTTGGACCAAACTGGCCATTTACCCACATTACGCTATAACTAGTCGACCTCCAATATTACCAACTTTTCCACATAATTATATTAAGCCACAAATTTATTCCACATATCCAATTAATTTACAACCATAATTCCTCCATTTTTCATTTTCTAAACAATCCTAATATCCTATTTTATGGTTATTACTAACCATGGGATATTAAATACAAATTTAATTAAACCCCATTTATTTAAATCCTATTTTATTATTTTATTAAAAGCATTGGGTAATTAAAATCTAAGTCCCAAATTAATATTCCCACTCCCATGTGAAAATTTAAAGGTTTTTGATTTATATGGTATATATTATTTTAATTAAACCAAGTCCCAAAATAAAATCTTTCCCCACTTTACCTTTCCCACATGGAATTCCATTCAGCTTTTCATGGGGGTCTATTTGATAAAATAAAGGGATATGTTTGAACTATTTTAAGTGTGATATAAACTAAAATCCAAATTTAACATGGATGCCCATGTTTTTATGTTTGGTGAATCTAGGAGATATGTTTTAATACTTTATTTATACTCATATTCTTATGCATCATTAAAACATGCATGGATATGTTTTATCTTTGGCACTTTTCAACTTTAGCATGCAACACCAACTCCTCTCCCATGTGGATAATGGTTGGCAAGTTAAATGGATGTTTTATGATATGTATTGGTAGCACATTGTTAAAGCATGGAGTTTAAACCTCCCATTATTTATGTAATTTTATTCATTTATTAAATGCATGCAGTCTACTCAGAGTTTAACTATACTTTTAAAATAAATAGAAAATTGTCAGCCAAAATTTGGTATATGGTAATTTTTATATATTGAGGATTTTCTATTTCAGTTTATTTCAATTTTCCATCAATATATCAGTTTTTATTTATTATTGATATTTGGAAATTAATAAATTGAAATTAATTAAGAGACTATTTGAAGAGACAAAAATGTGAATTGAATTTTTTTCCCTGAACAATAAATTTATATGAGTTTATAGACACTCATATTCAGAACTATTCAGACAATTCACATTCAGAGTTTAAAAGTCATTTCCTTATAAATAAATTTTGGAAAAAGACTGATTATATTTTTTTAAATATTTTTGAATAAAATATGTATTTATTAGCAGTGGGATAATTATTTTTCATGGATCAATTTGATTATAGAATCATATTTCTTGAGTTATTATTCACTCAAGTTTGATTCTTGAATATTAATCCATTTCCTATTTTATGAATCAATTTTTTTGTATCAGAGTCGGTTGATACAAGAATTGCTTTAGTTTTTGATATATTTTAATTTGGAGTCTAAATATCAGATATTGGTATTATTCATCTATTTCGTTTGATTATGTAGGTTGACTAGTGCAAAGAAAAATTAAAAGGTGTTCCAGTTTACTATAAGAAGACAAGATTCTAATAATCAAGGTTCTGAAACCACTAGCCCTATAAGATCAACATGGATGAAAAACATATAAAATTATCACTTGAGGTGTTAGATGGTGTTGAGAAAGTATCAGCCTTTCTATCTTGGGATACATTAAGATAAAATGCAAGGCATTTTTAGTGATGCACATCCAAGAGGAATCAGTTACAGTCATACTACTAGTCTTACACAGAGGGCAAAATAAGGTATGATAATAATCCGATTTCATATTGGTATTGACAAAATATTTTTGTCTTTTATAAAAAAATTTATAGCCTTTAGTTTTGGATTAATAATCATACTTTAGAAGCCTATTGGAAAAAGTGAAAAGACTAGTTCCATGGTAAGATATGGAAATGGCAAATAGGGCATTGTTCGAGAAATTGAATAGGTTTTTTCACTTTATGGATTGAGTTGTTAATTGATTCATAGGTTGGTTTATGTTTCACCGATTTTTTAAGTATTGCAGGAAGCAAAAAAGATGTTGTTTTAACACCAACATTATGTCAACTAGTACTCACCTTATGCAATTCAAAGTTTCTTTAGAGGTATAAGTTATTTGTAAATGTAACTATGTTTCCATAATTTTTGGTTGAATCCTTTGTGTAAGGTTACTTTGGGAGTAAAATATGCTTTTTTTTTTGAATTTTTTTTACAGCCTTTGAAAATTTAAATCAATCATCTAACCCTTTATGAATCGATTTTATAAGATGACACTTCCTATTCAATTTATTGGAAACTAGGAAGAGGGAACAACCCTTATAGATAAAATGGTTTAGTTGAATATTTTTGAAAAAGCATAACTATAGTATGGAACAATGTGCTTAGTTTATCTTCAACACTAATTTTAGAGAATTCCTAACTATTAGATCTAGGCAAGTAATTTTGATAAATTTGTGTTTCGAAGATATTTTGCTCTCTCTATTTCAATTTTCTATTATAATTAAAGTTTGGAAAATAACTTAGCTGGATGGGTTTTGGAGGTATGAATCAAGGAGTAGTTAGATGGTGAAGTAAACCTTGAGATAGGTTTAAAATTCTTGGTTTTTTTCTCACTTTTATACAATATTTTTCTTACAATTACTTCCAAAGTTTGTGAATTTGTAAAGAGGCTCTTATTATGTAAATTCTCAAGTTGAAATTGGAGTTTGACAAGTACAAGGAAAGATTTAATAAATAGTTTTAGGGACATGTCAATAACCTATGGCATTGACAAGATGGTGATCACATCTATTTTATTTGATTATTGTTTCATGTAGTATATATACTATAAAGCTTTAACCTTAGGATAAATGAATCCATTTCATATTTTTATACTTTGTATATATGTATAAGTCCCACTATATTATGGGAAAAAAATTTAAATGCAAGTATACACATTTTGTAGTTGTTTGTAAATCTTATAGGGTATGCATATTTGATTTCCCTTTTATGATATTGGATATAAAAAGGATAACACCTTAGCCTTCATACAATGTAGGGGTTGAGAGAATCTACCAGATGTTGTTACTATTTTGGGTAATAGGTTAGTTTGGAAGAATGGGTAAAGAGTTTGTTTTACTCTACATAATTAAGTTATAGTTTCAATTGGATAGTTGACTTATTACAGGAATGTTTTTATAATGTCTTATTTCACTGATATATTTTTCAAGTGGAGTTTTATTACATCATTTTTATATATTGACTTCAGAACTCCATATGCTATTTTTGGCTCCTATATGTTTCCAAATAGTGTAGGAAGATTATCAATGGAAGCAAGAGAATTCAAAAAGATTTCTGGGTCATTTGATTATTTGGACTTTTTGAGACCAAAAGCCTCTTACTAGGGAGGTTTGATCTAGAGGATTTTTTCAAGGTTTGGAAAACTATGGAAAGAACAAGTGTCATAATGTAAAATCGACACGTGGAAAAAATATAAAGAGTTGATATATTTAATTTTTATATTGGAATTATTTTCTATGTTAATGGGTGTTCTGTTGCATATGTGTGACCAAATTGGCCATTTACCCATATTACCCCATAAACAATTGACATATAATTTTATCAACTTTACCACATAATTCTATTAAGCCACTGAGATATTCCACATATCCAATTGATTTCCCATCATAATTCCTCCATTTTCCCATTTTTCAAATAATCTCAATATCTTATTTTATTGTTATTAATAACCATGGGATATTAAATCCAAATTTAATTAAATATTATTTAATTAAATCATATTTTATGGTTTTATTAAAACCATTGGATAATTAAAATCTAATTTCCAAATTAATATTCCCACTCCTGTGTGAAAACTTAAAGGTTTTTGTTTTATATGGGATATATTATTTTAATTAAACAAAATCCCAAAATAAACTCTTTCTCCAGTTTACCCTTCCCACACGGAATTCCATTCCAATTTTCATGGGGGGTGTATTTGATCAAATAATGTGATATGTTTAAACCGTTTTAAGTGGGATTTAAACTAAAGTTCAAATTTAACATACATTACCATGTTTTTATGTTTGGGATATATGTTTTAATAATTTAATTATCCTCATATTTTTATGTGGTGTTAAAACATGTATGGATATATTTTAACTTTGGCACTCTTAAAATTTAACATGCAACACCCACTCCTCTACCACATGGATAATGGTTGGCAAGTTAAATGAAAGTTTTATGAAATGCTTTAGTAGCGCTTTATTAACGCATGGAGTTTCAACCTCCCATTTTTTATGGGATTTCATGCCTTTATTAAATGCATGTAGTCTATTAAGATTTTAACTATACTCTGAACAAAAATTAAAAAAATGTTATCCAACATTGGTTATATGGAGATTTTTATATATTGAGAATTTTTTATTATTCAAGGGCAGCTTACAGAGAGTAGCTAAAAGCCAATAGAGATGAATAGGTTACCTATATTTTGATAGAGAAAGAATGTTACCAAGAATTTCAAGAATGGATGGTCCATATAGAATAAGGTATATTTTTCTTGAAGAAGACAAGTTATTTAATTCAGTGAATTGACTGTGTTTTAATTTTGCTTATTCTTGAATCTTCTTAGCTTGTGTACATTACATATATTTGTAAATCCAATTATATATTATAAATCCTTTTAGAGTATTTTTTTCACATGTTGAGAGAATTAATAGCCCATATAGGAGAATTATAAGCATTTTCATAAAATGTTTGTTTGAAGAGATGAATATTTTATGTGTTGCAATTGAGTTCTTCATTTCACACAGTGCTACAAGTTTCATTAAATTATACAGGGATGTATGTTTTAAATTTTGTATATACATATTTTTATAATGTAATGTTTAAAATTAATGTAAGGCTATTGCTAAATGGTGAACCCCATAAATAATATATGGTCTCTATTTTATTTTAGTTTTCTATCAATATATCAGTTTTTAATTATTATTGATATTTATAATTTAATCACTAACAATTAATTAGGAGATTATTTAAAGAGATAAATATGTGAATTGAATGTTTTCTCAATGAAAAATAAATTTATATGAGTTTACATAACACTCATATTTAGAATTGTTTAGACAATTCACATTCAGAGTTTAAAATTTAATTCTTTTTAATTATATTTTGGAAAATGACTTACTATATTTTTAAAAATCCATTCGAATAAAACAATATTTATTATCAGGGGGTTGATTACTATTCATGGATCAATTTGAATTCAAAATCATATTTCTTAAGTTATTATTCTCTTAGGTTTGATTTTTGAATATTAATTTATTTCCTATTTCTATTTAATTGGAAAATTGAGAACTCTCTAACCAATTATATTTTACTCAAGGAATTGAGAATTTTAGTATTTGATTTATTTAAAAACCTTTTTGATTTATCTAAAGGGGTAAATCTATTTTTTAGATCAATCTTTGTGGAATCCTCTTACAAATGCATTATCTGAATTACATATCAGACATGAAAAATAACAATAAAAAAAAAAGATAATGCATTTGATGTGATTAACTATAATTAATTGATTTCAAAAGATCCTATCACATGTACATGATACTATACACATAGAATTAAGGAAATTATAAAAATGTTATAAAAAGATTGATCTTTATTTGGATACTTACAAGATCATTTTTTGATTACATAATTCCATTATTAAGGAAGTCAACATACACATTTTATGCTATGGATAAAATCTATATGAATTTATGGAATTTTTATTTTTTATTTTTTGAAATTACAAGATTTTTCGATAGTTGTATAACTTGTGATGAAAATATACTTGATTTAAACATATCCATATTACATTAACATAACCATTATATAAGTTGCAATAAAAAATATGTTATTAATACAACTTCCCTATTCTTCTAATTTAGAAAATAATTATCCTTGAACCATGTTATAAAAATGTGACTTGGTTATCAAAAAATCAATACATATCTACAATAAGTTGGAGAATAAATGTTCAGACCATTAAATAATATTTAATATGTTTTTATTGGAATTATAAATTAGTGAAAGTTAATATATACAAGTAATACATAGTTCATTTAAACAACCAATAATTTTATTAGAATGGAAGGCATCTCATACATGGAAAAATAGCTTTTGTAAAAAATGTCACATTTATGGAAAACAAATATAAATTCCTATTTTGTGCTTAATTTTTTTTGTGAGATATTATTGCACATCCTATATGACAAAATTCAGTGTGTCATTGATATAATCATTTCAATTAATATGTAAAGTACGTCAATCTAAAATTATAGATTCAATTCAAATGATAAACAATCTTGGAAACATGTTTAATAGACAATAATTTTTTTCTCAATAATTTTCTCTGATAGTTTTGTCAGTTCCATTCAATAGTTGTTATAAGAAATGCATATTCATAAATACAAGTCAAATAGACAAACACACATTCATTCTAAAACCTATAAAACTTTTGATACATGAAGCTAATGAAACAAAAAATTTAATGTGAATATATTTAATAGATTATTATGTTCAATGACCTGAATCATTACTGAGCATTTCCTTTCTAACTTTTTCTCTAAATACGAAAAAAATTGGGAAATCAATGGCTACAAAATAAGCCACATGTTATTTGGTATATCAAGTATAATAAAAATATTTCCCTTGAAAATAATTTTCATAAAAAACTATTATTATATATACCTTTTAGATAAAGTGAAAATGAATTAAATAATGGTTTTGATACATGGAATTTTTAATATGTGTTGCATGAAAAAGACAAAGAAGATAATGAAGTGAAATTTACTCATAGCATAAAATTTATTTGGGTTAACATAGAAGGGATTATTGACATTGATGAATTTGATGATGACAATGTTAACATGGTTGATATAGAACATGAAAATAGTATTTCTACCATTAAAAACTATGATTTGAAATGTGGTATACATTTATTCAAAGACTTTGATAAAAAACTATACAATCTATAGTCTTTTAAAATACGCAAGTTTCCATTTATATATTATAACTATTACTATTACAAAATAGAAAGATCTATGAATGAAGAATAATAGGTGGGCGTAAATTATATAACAATAAAAAAAATGAAAATATCTCTCAAAACCAATTTACTTATTTTAATTGGAGGTGATTAAATAGGTAAAATGTTCATAGTAGAATTGATATACTAAAATGTTCATAGTAAAATTGATATACAAAATGCTACACTAATTATATAACAATATCCTTGACAAGGGCCTGCTTAAGCCAAAGGGCCTAATATTAGAATACACTAGAAAGGAAACATACAATGCTAGAGGAATAACATCATATTTTTCATTCTTTCTATCTTTTAATAAATCAAAATGCATTCAACTTACCTCCAAGAACTAGAAACATTATCAAAGCACTACAACAAATAGTGTCTTCTTTTTGTAGATGAAATATCATTGGTAAGCTCATGTTTCTTGTATTCAATGGACAAAAGGTTATTGGATATAGTGCATATTCTTATAACATATCTTGAAAATTTAGATATGTTTTTTTGTGTATACTTTTATCAAGTATAATATGTAAATGATTATCCAATCCTTGAATATCAAAAGTAAAATGATGAAATTATCCCCTTAACTTCTATAAAACACATGTAAAAATATATGAAATGAAATCAACAATGCATCAAAGTGAAAAAAACTTTATATCAATTATTAATCATCTAATAACAACATTGCAAACATATAATGACATAGATTATATTAATCAAAATTATTTATGAGTTTTACCCAACAAGCTAACATTTACCTATCCTTTTTATACGAGTTATGATGTTAAAAAACATAATGATTTAATATTATCTATTTTAAAGGAAATAATATTATTATTAATTAAATAAATTAACCAAAAACTATATATGAAAGTAAACAATCATGGCATCGATCAATAATGCTTTTTCCCATTACGGTATTGAAACTTAGTATGTTAGTAAAAATACATGTTGTTATGGCATTGAAGATGTCCTAGTTAATGAGTCAAATGGAATATTCAAAGAAGATACTATCTATAATGATATATATTTAGTATGGATTAAATTTTATGTCCTTGTATTGGATGTTATAAATTTGTAAAGTTGTCTCACCTATATCATGGTTATTTTCAAAAATATTGGACTCCAATATTGAACATTGTAAAGCCTATACATAACACATGTAAGAATTATAAATGGATAATTCATAAAATAATTCTAATATAATTATCATGTGCATGCACAATACATAGAACTCAAGGTCTCCCACTTGATAGCCTTACATTTAACCCTATTAGAGTCAAACAACATTGATTAGCATAAACAAAATTGTCTCATGTGAAATAAATTGAGTCATTGTATTTATGGGTTCCATTGACAATGGAAAATTTCAAGGTCAAAGAAAACATAAAAACATAAATGTCCCAACTATGGGCACATGCAAAATGGCAATTGGAAAAAAAAATTGAAAAGATTGAATATAAATCACCACACAATTATGTGATCATTGAACACAATATTCTTACTAGTTTACATGAAAGACATCCTCAATGATTATGATATTATGCAATATGACATATTGTGTTTGAAATATACTTACATTGAAAAAATTATATCTAAATATTTACAAATACATTTTTACTTTATTTCAATGTTTCATGTTCATGGAATTGTGGTTTGTATTAAAAACTCATCTTCATTTTCAATACTATTCAATATAAAGAAAGTAATTTCAAGGGAATAATGTCAATTATCATTAGTGATATGAATGTGATTGAAATTTTCAATGTGTATATAGTGCCAAGTGTAAATATCTCAGTTATCCTTTCTTTTATCAATCGCACATTGGAAAATGCAAGTAGTGTACAATACACATTTATTGTTGGCAATTTAAATATGGATATTATAAATTAATATAAAAATTAAAAAATGTTTTAATAATACATGGAAGCTTGCAATATGAATTTTTCACTGAAAATGTAAAATACATTCTCAAGACCCATTATCAATCATGTATGGTCAAATGTTTAAATATAAAAAAGATGTATTTATACTAGATTTATATTGGAGTGATCATAAATTTTTTTACCTCAACCTATATTATGTGCATATTTAATAACCCAATAAGAAAACAAAGGATTAATGTAGCAAGTTACTTTTAAACATTGCATGTATGTGTTTTGCATTTAAATAAAGTGAACTCATGTACCTAGGCATATCATTATTCTAACTTTTTTCTTTTGTATTCATACTTTTACAGTTAGCCTAAAGAGGAAAATATAAAATCATGACAATAGTAAAATAGAAAAAATATATGAAAAATGTAATCATTGATAAAATTGTATTTTTTTTTCAAATTTTGAGTCATTTGATAATTATATGCATTTATATTTCACTTGTTTTGTTTCATTAAAATACAAATATCTCTTGCTTTGGTTTTGATCGATGATATTAATAGTTGTAAGATAAGAGACTTCTTTGAAGGATATATATTGTCACATATAATACAATGTTAAGAAGATAATAGAACACATATTTTTTGTGGGTCGATCTAACATATATCACTAGTGAAGTGACTATTACACTAAAGATCCACAACTTCATCTAGATGCATGAAGAAAAAACTAAGCTAGGGAAAACTAAATTGCATTTCTCATTTTATTGTTTCTCATAAAAAAATTTATGATAATGGATATTTTGATACAAAACTAATATCAAATGAATTAAGCATAGTGGAAATTAGACCTCCTATTTGCATAGAATATAGGTTCATTCCTGATTCAACAATAAACCAACTCTTGGTGAGAAATGATGCATATGGAGATATTAGGATTGTTGTAATTATCATATGTGCAAAAAATTCCTATCCAACTCATTCTATAAATAAAGGATAATAATATTGAAGATGACATAACAAACATAATCTTCTACTTCCATAAATACATCACTTTTTTAATGTACATCTTCAAATCATGAAACTAAATTACTTTATAAACATATAAGCTTTACTTTTTTTAGTAAGTTTTTAGAATATTTTTCTACTGATTGAATGAAAAATACTTTCCAAAGAATTTCTAATTTACTTGCTTATAAACATGGTCAGATGATAGGGTCCTAAGAGAGCTCTTAGAACTAGTCAAACAACATTTGTCACACTGTTAAAGGCTTATAAGTATATCAAAGAATTATCTTCAATATTGAATGAAAAATTAGAGGTAGTTCACATCTCTTTATGTTTTTTCATCCAATATGGTCTTAATGTTTCTTTCTAGGTTGCATGTTATAGAAAATTGTATAATTGAATGTCAAAATGAAGCTTGCACATTCAACAAGATAACTAGATATTTGACAGAAGGCCTAAAAACATATAGCAATTCATTCCTCAAGCACTGATAAAGCCTATGACTTTATTGCTAATGTCATCACTTAATGTCATTTTGGAAATATTTTTTAAGTCATAGATGGTTTTTTTATAGTTTTTTTAGTGATATTTTGTTTATTATTACAATATTGTTCTGAAATGTACTACCAATAAAGCACAACACCTTTGTTACTTTATCTAAGTTTATGGCCAATGTTCTCTCAATTATAACATAGCTCTTGTTACCATGTTTATTTTATATATCAAGTAGCATATGATTTAGGCATTGTAACATGAGCCTAATTTTTTATCAACATCATAATTATCGATATCAAATACATGGAATCTATTTATTAATATTTATATATGTTATTATCGATCCTTGATTTAATCAATATCACCAATATCAACATGTTCACATGAGGGAACATTGACATTAGAAAACATAATCAAAGTTATTTATAAATTCCTATAATAGCTACAACTTCATACATCAATCCATGCAACCTATATATGCTATAGCTTTTAATTGTCCTCTATGTAATTAATAGAGTTCATGTCCATATATCCATAACCTCTGTCATAATATAAAAATAGTAAAAAAAGTTATACCATATAATGCACTCTGATAGGGATACCACTAAATTTGTGCTTCCATGATTGACTAAAATATCATAAGATGACTAAATGAAATATAAAGAAAGCATACTTTACCTATTTCATGGATTGTCACTAGAAATAAAATTCACTCTCAAAAAGTAAAAATTTATAAAATATGATGTAATAAACAATAACTGATGTATGTGACATATTCTTAAGGTTTTCTTTTTGATTTCAAATTTTAATCTAGACACTTATAATTCTTTCTTATTTATTCATAAATTTAACAAGAAAAAGTACCTATTTCAAGAATGAGTTGGGATATCCCATATGCATGGTTGCCGACTAACAGTTATGCTTTACACTTTTATCACTTGCTAATATATAAAAACATATCAACAACATTTGTAATTAGAATAGACTCATGTATTAGACTTGTTCAATAATAAATACTTTTTAATCTTTTGAAAACTATTACATGTCCATTGACAAAAAGATTTTATTGTTCATGGTCTCTGGACTTGCTTTAAAAATTAATTCTATTAACAGTCTTTGTTTATATATATATATATATATATATATATATAACACAATTGTTTTGATCGAGATAATTGTCCTTATATACATTTCAAAGCTATAAAAATGAATAATATAATCCACAAAACATTTGATCTAATTTTATTTTAGTAAAGAGAACAAAATAATTTGTTTGATTTTTCTATTTTTCTCTAATTTCATTATATTTATAGCCAAAAATTTCCAAGTAGTTATAAATAATGCAATCCAAAAAAAAAATTATATAATTTTATTTTAGTATAGCCAAAGCATAACACCTTCAAGTTTAAATTTTAAACTTTGAGGACTTATAAATATTATCATTGTCATAAGATTGACTTTGGGCACTATATCATTTTCATGTGTTGGACATTGGTTAGAGTCTAGACTGAAATGTGAACTCATTAAGCTCTCTGCATTTTTAATTATTACATAGAATGGCCATATTCAGTTACTATAAAATGTGAATAGTATCCATAGCAACTAGCTCTTACCCATGCCTTGATTATAAATTGTAGTTAGCATAAATGTTGTTACTTAATTTCACATAAAAACATGCATTTTCACATTTCAACTTGTAATCGCCTCTATTACCTAGAAAATTCTTATTTGAAAATTGTAGCTCATTCTCAAGTTTCAAACACTTGGCATCTATCTTCTAGGAATTATGTTTACCTTTATACTCTTAAATAGGATTTAGATTATATCATTTTTATGCATTGGAGATTGGTCATATTCTAGACTAAAATTTGAACTAATTGTAATGTTTGCATTTTAAATTATTACACAACATTGTCATGTCCAGTTACTATAAAGTATGAATAGTTTCCATAGCAACTAACTCCCACTCCTGTGTCGATTATGAACACTATTTAATGGAATCCTTTCTTCCTTATTTCACATAAAAACATTCCCTTTAACATATAAACTTGTAACCACCTTTATTACCTTGAAAAAACTCATTTGATATTTTTATCTCCTTGTTGATTTTAAACCTAGCATAAATCATATAGGAAGTATATTTACATTTATACCTTTTAATAGGATTTATACTATATTATATAGGCATGTTAAATAAAAATTGATAATAACTCTCATCATATTAATTACATCACCTTAAAACAACTTTCAAAACTATCAATTATCCTTCCTCAACATTATACCAAGTTTCAAATCAGTTGAAGTGTGCATTCTCAAGATATAAGGATTTCAATCTTTTGAAACCCTGAATAGGGTTTAATAGATGTAATATAAATTATAAAATGAAGTATCACATTATATAATTGGTTTTGGATCTTTGAAGACATGATCACTCTCTATTTCCATCTACCTTACCTTATTATCACTTGTGATGTTTGAATAAACCTCAATTGCTAGAAACTATTCTTTTTCATTTGACTATTACAAATTATGTATGCAGACACAAGAGGAGATATTTATAAAATTATTATAATTTATCAAATATAAATCATTCATTTTTATTTAATGCATATATTTAAATGATTCCCTTACTATATGAGTCACTTTTAGACTCAACAATCACAGAAATCCATAAACAAGAACTATTTTACTTGAAATTGTAAACTTGTTCTATGTCCTACAACCTTGCATCATTTGTACATGCTTAATAAAAATAAGAATATAATTTTTGAACATCAAGAGCATAAACTTACTTTTGTTTCAAGTATGAAACTCTATAGATTTCCCAACACAATGTTTCTTTTATTTATAATTATTTTAACCTGTTACAAGATCCCCTATAGACCTTTTTAAAAAAATATTTAGAGATCATGAAATATCATACAATATTGACATAATATTAGATAAAAAGATAAAAACATGAACTTGTATGTTCATAATATTTATAAATGCATCTATAATTAAAATGTTTCTACTTTTCTTTTATATATCCATGAAAATTAGGTTCAGACACTGCAACAATATAAATTCTCCATATAGAGACTTACACCTTTAATATATGTAACTTATAGACCTAAAAGTAACCTCCTCATCCTTTATAGTTTTTTATCTCTTCTTAAACTTGTTCTAAACTTATCTCTTAAAACCATAAGTCTAATCTTGGTTTGGTCTTGAAATAAGATGTGTGTAAGTAATGACTTATCCATCATACTAAATTTGACCTCTTTCCTACATTGGGTAAATTACATAGTTGTCTCAACATATATTTACATTTATTTGAATATAAAATAACATTTAGTACATAGCATTGGACCATAGAGGACCTTTACAAATAAACTAGAACCTTCATAACACCAAATTCCCTCAAAACATTTAAAATAGATGCAAATTCTCAAACTTCTATTTTGGTGATAAAGTGAAATATTTATCCAAATATTAATACAAAAGACCATACTAGTATTAATACATTCAAAATGATATGACAAGATATTCAAAGATGAGACATAACCAATCTTGACCTATCTATTGCAATCTCACATCTATATATTAATTTCATTGTCCTTTCTAACTTATGTTACTATTGTTTTTTGGCCTCCTAAATTTCAATCCTTATGAGTCTTTAAGGAAGAAATTAATCCCAATTGATGGGATTCAAAGACACTTATCAAACTTATAAATACTTCTACTATATTTTGACATAATTTTTCGTAACCTATATTTTAGTTTACATAATTACACTTCATGACATCTTAGTTGATATCATCTTATATCAAAGTACATTTTCTATTCCTTGATATTTATAACATGTGCAATCTAACTTGTGACCTATAATGAAGATCAACCCTCAAATATATTGGATTGTACTAGGTAATGTACATTATTTTTTTACATCTTAGAGATATTAAAATTCACCATGACACCCCATAACATTATAGGATTTACAACTTGATGTGATTATATATATATATATATATATATATATATATATATGACATATATAAATCAAGGTCTTACAATCATAGGATAATTTTCAAAACATATATGATAATCAGTTTATATTGTATCTAATCGTAGATTGCATAATGCAATACGGTTGACATAACTAATGATTTAAAAATCATGAAAGAATTTACATGAAGAATTATGGAAGAATTTATAATAAGTACATATAATTGATTTTTTAAGTCAAATGAAAAATTTAGAGAACAAGTTATATTAGCTTAATGTATCGACAAGTGCCTATAAATAATCATTGTAAAAACTAGTATCAGTATGCATGTAAATAATTTGGTTCAATTGAATGTATAGAAACATAGAATAATGTGGTAATGTGGTAGACTAATTTCAATCAATATCATAGTCTTTCCTAGATTTTTCTTCCTCATTCTAGTGTCCTTAGATATATGAGACTAACACACATGATTTTTCCATGTTTCAATTTGCATTTTTGAGTCTTCTCCCATGTTATACACTTTACATGGTGTCATCCTATCACATAAGGACATATGGAATCATCCTAAGCACCTCAATGATTGGGACTCATTCATGTGGAAACATCTCAAGAACCCCATTATCTATGCAAGATGTAACACCTTAGGGCTCCTAGGCTACCCAGATGCTACCACATAGAATTATCCCAAACATCTGGGTGACAACTCATGACTAATATTTCTAGGAACTTGCACAACTAGCCATGATGTTCCAAAATAACCATCTCAAAAAAACCAATTCATCCATATACTTGCCTATGCATTAAGGTATATGTTTTCCCAAGTTATAGACGTAATACACTCAACCTTTCATACTTGGGTAGTAAGTCAAACCAAGATGGAAAACTCACAAATATGTTGTTCATATTTCGGGAAAGGTTTAGCATCAAAATGGACTAAATGCAAACAATGACTAAAAGACACTTATAGAGGGTATGGTTAGCTCCTTGCTATTTATGGCTCTATCTGAACCAAGGTGATAGGACCTATGAGATAGCTTGCTCAAATTGAAGGATACTACATTTCAATCTCCATGGTTATTATTATCATACAAAAACATAAATTTAACTAGAACATAACCAAGTTAGCATAGTCCACTCGGGAAAAGTTGTAACATGGGTTGGGCAAATGCTCTAAGTCAAAAATAAGCTACTAAAAATCGATGTAAATATGATTGCAAGTTTAATTTCTAAATAAATTTTAAACAACAAATTTCCAAATGGAAGACTGTAATGTTGGGATTTAAAGCACAAGACATAAATAAATTTTATATATGCAATACTTATGATCTCAAAAAAAATAACACTAAAAATATGTAACACAATGTATTATTTGCATGGTAGAATAGGGTAAGATGAGTTAGGTATATATAGATTGATGTGGTGGTGTGTTTTCTCAAGTAGTTGTATGTCCTTAAATAGGCATGACATTAATCATTTATATAGATGAAAAATATTGAAATACAAGCTATGAAAACTATCAGGAATGAGTTACATCCGTTACTACCAATGCCATGAAAATATTCAAATGAATCTTAAAAACCTAAAGCATATACTACAATCAGAATTTAAAATGATTTATCATATCAAATCCATAAACCTAGGGTGCCCTTAAGAGGTTATCAACAACACATTCACAAATCATAATGTATAAAGGAGTTTATAACCTAGATCTATGCCCAAGATGACAACCCTTAATAAGCACAAAACTACATATCTGATTAAGAAATCATGTAAAACATACTATTACATTTCATTAATAGGAAAGATTAAAAATAACAACTATTTTCCATTATATTGAAACTAAATCTTACATACATCATCATTTTGGAATGTTGACATGGGGAAAATTATGTTGATTTTGGTCTTCAATAGGGGATATAATGGTTCTACAGTTGTAACCACCTTAGTAAGAGATAAAAAATACACACAAGACAAGGATCTCAAAATTTGAAAGAGCCTATACCTAGAAAGAAGAACAAGCAACAACCTTTGAAAAGAGGACAAGCCCTCTTTTTATACAAATTTCTCACCCCATTTGATTTGTAAATATTTTTTGCAATTAAAAATATTACAAACTTATAGTCAGCACAAAAAAATCCAACAAGATTCTCCATCTAAAAGATGGGAATCATTGAAGCAATTTCCTATCCATGTAATGAGGAGATTTAAAACAAACCCTTGATCTCTTTAGTTGGAAATTCATTAAAGCTAGATTTGAGAGAGAATATTCTATTGGGAGAAAAACCACTCTTTGTCTTCACGTGTAACCACATGGCTATGTCTTTTAAAATGTATTTGTATAGCTAGAAATTTCTAGATAGTTGTCCATCCTCTTGCACATACCAAAAAACACCCCATGGCTTGTAATGATGGTATTATAATACTATAAATCCATGGTTATTTGAATGATATTTTTATAATGGCCCACCTTAGCCTTCCAAACCCTACATCATTCCTTCCATGGAGGTATTTGAATTAAGCAATCTATTAGAAATGACAGACTTAGTTTAATTTACCTTTTTGTTTCTTACTTTCAACATGCCATTTCAACTCTTTTATTTTTTCCTTTCGACTTTTAGGGTTGCCAAAAAAAATTTAAGGCATAACTGCATTATTTTTCACTTTTTATCCTTATGGTGAACTTTGGTCCCATTTTCTATTTTTAACTTCCTAGATATCCTCTACAACTTTACAAGTTGGCAAAAATTCAAAAGTTAGTAGCACATTTGCCATTTGCAATTTTGTAACTTGTCATCAGAAGTTGTAGTTCCCCTCAAAAGTTCCTCTACAAACTTGTGAACTTGGAGTGTAATTTGTAATTTCCTAAAATGAAACATTTAAAATGGAGTTGAAGTTCCCCTCAAAATTTCCCCCATGGACTTGGGAGATTCAAGTGTGATTTATAATTTGTAATTATGCAAAATTATAATTGGCTTTCAATGTTTCTCTTTTAACTAGGACCTCATGTTGACTTTATGTTGACTAGAGGGTTTGGGAGATCTGAGTCTAATTTATATTTTGTACATTTTCAAAAATTCAAAATTACATTCCCCTTTGAAATTTCCCATTAACCTCAATTTGAGTTGAATTTTATTATGATGAGTTGACCATAGGATTGGGAGGTTGGACTGCATATTGCAACTTGCATTTTTATAAAGTTCATTTTACACATTATTTTTCCTATTCACACTTAGTAATTTAAAGTAACATCAATTCTTGGGTTTATACAATAGGAAAACCTAGGATAATACATAGGAACATCATCCTCAGTGCTAGTTAATGGTAACTCAATCTGAAACATATAACTCCCTATCCCTTCATAAAGTTCCATTTACCAGGAGATATCAATTTTCCTTCATCAAATATTAAGGACACAATTTTTTTTTCAAATTTTACCTCCCCATTTAGAACCAATTTCATTATTACTAGATCCTTCCAAGGACCTTTATCAGAAATAAGACATCTACCTTCATTAGCACAGGTACATGCACCCAAAAAAATTTAGGTAGCTAGCTTGAATCAATAGCCTCCTCAGAGTAGGAATGTTATAAAATGCAATATTAACATCCTTATTAGGATAATAATCTAGTATATAAGTAGGCCAATGTTGAATCACAAATGTTCTTAGAAGCATTCCCTATATATGGTTCAAACTTTTAAAACTCATTAGAGATGGCATGTTGGAAGGTATCATCAAATTCCATGACATGGATTAAATCCACATATAAAGTAATGGACTCTATATCTCCCATTGATTCTAACTCTACCTCATACAACTTCTTCCTCCAAAAAACATCTTTGCTTACTGTAGAATCCCCCATATTCACTTAAAATGTGTTCATAAACTCAAAGAAGATATTTTTAACCCATTGTGCCTGTCGGTCTCTCCTAAATCCTTTTATTTTGTAGTGAGGAAGCATAATTTATTTCATTTACTGGGGATCCTCTCCATATAATTATGCCATTACAACTTCACCCAAAACCCATCATAGGATGCATCCCTCATTTTGTTTCTTGGCACTTGTTCTCAAATTGATCAGCATAAAAGTTTACTACACCACAAGCCTTTATTGGAGACTTTTGAGGGCAATTGCCTCTTTTTAAAGTAAACACTAAATTATATGACTTCTCAGGAGAGGGAAGCATTGATGTAATCATGACACATTATTTCCATTCATCCATTTTATGAGAAGATAAAGGCAATCTATCTTAAATTTTAGCATGTGAATTCACATCTTTAGCAATAATGTACTCCTCCTAATACCTGGGATAAACAAAAGGAGTAACATGTCAATCATTCATTTAATGCAACATAATCTATAGGATACATGTCAACATTAGGTTTTAGAGCATTGAACGTATTTTTTGAAATCTATAGGCTTGGGAATATCAATTTAAATGTGAAATTTGCAAAATTGAATATTCTATTTTTCTATTGAAATCTTCATAAGGATTTACAACTATACATTCATATTGAAAGATACACACTTTCTAAGTTTTAATTTCTATACAAACCTCTACCATTCTTTTTTCATGTTAACTGTTGCAAGTGTGAGACACTGTTCATCATTACAAAATGTATATTTAGAGAATGTGCATTTATTAGATTGATTCTCCACCCAGTAGATCCTTGGATTTTCATATCTCTTTTGTAATCTATAAAAAATGTAGTCCCCCAAAATTCTTCCATTCAATATTTTTATTGGATCTGACATCATTCCAACATCAACATCTAGCTACTCTTTTTAAATTTTGTTTTGTATTTGTCTTTCTTTCATGTGGGAAGGTCATGTACTTTGGTTATATTGTTAGAAAGTGTGGCATTGGGTTTAAGACTAGTTCAAGGGCCTAAACCATCTTCTTCCTCATACTACGAAGGTTAATGAGTAACTTTTCATTATGTATTTTTAGAAAGTGCATTTTGTAAGTTATTTTCCTAAATAAATGTTTATTAATGTCTTTTGTTGGGTCTTTCCTCCATATTTACTAGGGAGATTTGGAGATTTGAATACACTTTGCAAGTTTCATTTTTATGAAGTGAAATTTGCAAGATCTTTCTCCCACTAAAATCTCCTATAGATTTTGGAGCCTCATTTGTAACTTTAAAAACATGCATTTAACCCTAAAACTTATGCTTAGTTCTTTTCATCCTACACCTTGTAATCTCAATAAAAATTAAATACATTAAATTTTAGCTAAAATAGGTAATTTAGAGGGTTTTTATAACTTTATTATAGAAGCAGATCCTTGGATGATCTCGGCGAACACACTTGCAGATTAGGGGAAATAATTAAACATTTAGGCGCTAATACCTTTACAAGGGTACAAATTCCTCATTGTAATTTTTAGAACTAACAATGGCTCCCACCTAGGGATGTACACCCCCTATAAGTGTATAAGGAACCCTAGAAAACAATAATAGGTGCAAACACATTGAGCCATAGAATCAACACTTTAGTAATTTATCAGTAAGCACTCACAAAAACCTTAAAAAACAAGTTTAAAAATGAACACAAAAAAATAAAATGAACTATATAAATGAGGTCCAACATATAGGGGAAATAAAATAATAATAGAAAAAAAAATTGGTAGCTCCAGTATCTCACCATATAAGTATCTTAAGAAGATAGTGCATTCTTCAATTTTGTAGTCATTGGAATATCAATCCATCTACAAGGCATCAAACTTGCCTTGGTTTCCTTTCTCCTCATGCCTATTGTCCCAAAGTAAAACTAGATCACCTACTTGAAAAGTTCTTGCAGCAACCTTCCTATCAAATATTCTATTGAGTCTTTCCTTAAACTTGATGTGTCTTTCATGAACTAGTCTTCTAATTTCATCAAGCTCAATAATCTCTTTTATTCTACTTACATTTTTTAATTTTTCATATTACTCTAGTTATTGCATAAACTGATAGGTTGGTAGCTTCAAATTCATAGTCA
Organism: Torreya grandis; assembly: GCA_037957365.1. NCBI lineage: Eukaryota > Viridiplantae > Streptophyta > Pinopsida > Cupressales > Taxaceae > Torreya > Torreya grandis. The sequence goes on along the minus strand of JARHVA010007531.1, from coordinate 204,270 downwards.
AAATAGCTTGAACTCCATAAACAAATTCAAAATGAATTTTGCATGTAACTCTTTTAGGCATGATCCTATAAGCCCATGAGGCAAACGTGATCTATTCACCCCACTTCTTCTTGTTAGATTTTAAAGTTCATCTAATTATTTTAAGTAAGTTATTATTACTAGATTATGCTTGCCTATTCACCTAAGGGTTGTAGTTGGAAGTATAAGTCTATGTGATCACTTACTCTTTACATAATGCCACAAAAGACTTATCTCTAAAAATCATTCCATTATCTTCAATTACCTTAATAGGTATACCAAATCTACAAATAATTTGATTAAATAAGAAATTTATAAGCACCTGGTGTGTAACCTTCTTTGTAAGGAATGATTCAACCCATTTTGTGTAGTAGTCAGTTGAAACCAATATCCATCTATGTCCAGTGCTTGATGAATCAGTGATGTCTCCTACAAAATTCATTACCCATTATCTAAATGGGCCTTCAATCATCATAGGCTACAAGGGAAGAGAACCAAAATCTTTCAAACTTCCATTAAATCACTACCATTTATCACAACTTCTAACTTTATAAGCAACATCCTTAAATAGTGATGTCCACCAATAACCAGCTCTAAAAATTTTATGATCTTTAACCTTAGGTACAAAGTGACCATCACATACTCCACTATATAAGTCTTAAATCATATCAGTAGTTTATTCTTCTACCAGGCATCTTAAGATAACCCCATTGATATTCTTCCATGCCAGTCCACTTTCAATCAAGAGATATTTTTGGGAAACAAGTTTGAGATTTATTATTCGATTCTAATCCAAGTCAAGGGGATAATTTAGATTTTTCAAGTAATAAACAATGTCTTTATACAATGGATATATGTTAAATATACTCAAAGAATCATCACCATTGAATAAAACAACATTTACCTCAACATCCTACAAATTGATCTCAACCATGAGCTTGGCTAGACCTATCCCTCTCACTAACTTGGTGGTATGAATAACCATTTCATACTCTTGTAACTTGCTGACCCACCTACATATTTCATTGGATGCTTCAATTTGATTGAAATGTCCTTCGCCATTGTATGCAGGACATAAGCAGCAATCTTCAAACTCATAATATAAGGTCAAAAAAATTTAACATCCTTCAAGATATTGAAGGTTTATTTTTCCATTATGGTGTAATTTAGTTCAGATTCTTGCACCATTATCATTATTTTGCAACAAGATAATGGCTATGATATTATGTGATGAAAAAGATAATATTTCAAATTCTTTTAAGTAATAAGGATTGACCAAGATAGGGGTACACTTTAAATCTCCTTTAATGTCATTGAATGCTTTCACAACTTTCTCCTCCTAATTAATGGTTTGTTCCTTCTTCAACATAGAAGTAAGAGGTAGAGTAATCTCTATAAAATTATACATGAACGTCCTTACAAAGTTGATTTATCTAAATAATGATTCAATTCCTTTATTGGACTATGGGATAAGCACTTTATCAATAAATTATACTCACTTAAGGTCAATCATGTCACAATCCTTAGACACTATAAGTCCCAACAACTTAGCCTTTTGTACTTTGAAGTGACACTACTTAAGATTAAGTGAAATATTTAACTCCTTGCATCTAATGAACACTTTATCTATATGCTCCAAATTTTCCTTTCTATTCTTAGAGTACACTATATTATCATCCTAATACATGACTATAAACTTATTAATTATCCCTACAAGTGCAACATCCATATCTCACTCAAACATTACACCAACATTCATTAACATGAAAGGCATCTTCATATAAATATATGTAACCCAAGGCATTGTAAACACAATCTTGTGTCTCTAAGATTCCTTCAAAAAAACCTATTAATACCTTGGGAAGCCATATAATGTGGAGAATACTTCTAATCTAGTAACACTTTACAACATGTTATCCATATTAGGTAGTGGATAATTATCCTTCAAAAAATCTAGTTTCAAATTTTTAAAATCCACACACAAGTGGATGTCACCATTATTATTTCTTAGAGGGACTAAATTTTATATCCAAGGTAAATTACTTGATGGGATGAATGATTCCACCATCCCTTAGATTCTTTAACTCATTCTCAGTCTTGGTGGCCAAGATGGGGTTAATAAGTCTTGCCTTTGCATGAAAGGCTTATTGTCAAGATGAAATGGGATGATGTGTTGAAACAAATATTCCCTATATGCTTTAAACTCAGAATAAGACCAATTTAACAATCTTATTACTTCTTCAGCAACTGCTTGTATGTTTTCTTTTCTACTACACTTAGATGAGTACCCAACGAAACCTTTCTAGGATGCTTGTTAGAGCCCAAGTTACATTTAGTCACATATTTTTGGATAAATAAGTCTCTAGCTTTAATTATATATTATCCATCAAAATATGCTTCTAGACACACCAATCCCCTATGGAGAGTTTTGTGTTCAACTAAATCATGACTTTTCCATACATGTTCTCCTTCCCATCATAGGTCTAAACCATGGATTCTAGGTCTACAAGATGATCTTAAAACTTAGCTTTACAATTTAGAAGCCTTCTAATCTATTAATCATCATTAAAAAATTGTCAATGATGGATATTGTTTGGAATTGAAGGCCTAACAAGCACCTCCACTTGGTATTGACAATGAGGGTTCATGTTTTCAATTTCAAACTAAGCACTTAACCCTGCAAGTCTATCAGCTTCTTCCTTGAAACTTCTATTATGATAATTAATGTTGAAAGCATCAAATAATTACATAAAATCCCACATTGAATTTTTACATTATTTCAACATTTTATTCTTTGTGGCATAAGTATTTCAGACCTACTTAACCACTAACTCATAATCACCCTTTACAATCAAGTTTATAATTCTATGTTCATATGCAATTCATAAACCAAGCAAGAGTGTGTCATATTCAGTAGTATTATTCATTTATTCAATGGATAAATTGAAACAAAACTTTAAAAAATTATTATTATGTTCATATAATACAATCCTAGCTCCATTTCCAAGATTGGAGTAAATCCCATCAAAACACATTTTTCAAACAACACCTTCATTGACAAACCCAACATTAAGGAAAAAAGGCTATTCAACAACATTGATAGTCCCAATGAAGCTACCTAGATCCACATCTATATAAAACACTTCATATAGAGATCTTTTTGAATATTCAAGTACATGTATCATCTTAGGCTCTATAGGAAGTCAGATGATCTTACCTTCTAATGCAATGGTGGTGTAAAAAAGGTCCATTTTCACACTTTCACCCATGCTGACAACCTATTTTCATGATAGAAACATCCCCCACTAGGTGAGTAGTCCATAAATACCACATCCATATTCAAAAACATACCTAGATGAATTACCAACTACACTACCAACCCTTTGACTTGTCCAACATCTCGTACCTCTCTAAAATCCATGGCATCGTACATGCCAAATTCTGATTTAATATTTACTCTAAGTTCATTAAGGATATCTATGGAAATCACATTACAAGAGTATCCATAATTAAACATGTAATTTTGAATAATCAAACCATTAATTATTAAGTTTATATAAAATAGATCCATACTCAGTTGACTTTGTACTTGTGCAGTCTTCAAATAGACCTATGGGGCTTGTTTAATAACATTATATAATTCTTCATCATCATCTGGGAGTGTTGGGCATGAATTAATTTCATTCATAGTTGTGCTCTCACAAAATTCTAAATATTCATATGCACTCTTCCTATGTTCACATATTTGTAATAACTCAACAACTGACACGGTGATTTTAAGTTGACTTAACACTTTAGCCATATTACACACACTATAATAAGGAAGATGAGTATTTGGAGGAAGGGTAACACATTAAGATGGAATATAATCACCTAAATTTTAAAGTAGAATAGGTTGGGAAGATTTATCATTTTCAAGGGTGGATTTATTCTAACATCACCTGCATTCTTAGGAATACTAGACAATATGGGTACTCTTATCTTGGCTACAACATGTATTTGTTTAATAATTTGGAAAATAGGGCTTAGATTGGAAAGAATAGAGACTGTTGTAGTTTTATTTAATTCTTTATTTGCATTCCGTACCCTTGAACTTGGAGGGGTAGTCTCTTGAGGAACATTACCTTGTTGCCTACTTCTAGGACTATAATCTTTCTCTTAGGCATCTACTACATTAATTAGTAACTACATTTCCTCAACTAAAGGAATTCCCCCATCATATTTCTTAATCATCATAGATCTCAAGAATTTGAAATCATGATTGGGTTATTCATATGTTTATGTCATTTTAACATCAAAAACAACTTCAAAAGTTGGGACACATACCTTTTTTACTGCACTAGAAAATTGACCAGTAGTAGTAGCACATATCAATTCTATGGAGGTACATAACTTTCTTTGGGAGAAATGAGAAATAAACATCAAAATCTCATCATCATCAGATGTAGACTTAGGTTCATCTATATCTTTGTGAATCCATTCCATAGTATCACAAGGAGGATGTGGAAGGAAGAATTTATCACACAAATCAATGTCAATGTCATAATTAGTAGCATTCACTTTGGCATTTAATAGATCAAGCACTTCTTTTCAAGCCCCTCTAGTCTAATTTCTATTATTCCTTTCATCTTAGGTAGGCCTCTTCCTTCTACTATTATCTCTAATATGAAAAGGGGGTCTCCCTTATGCTTGATTATTTTTTGGATCTCTCACTTGACTTATACACCCATGGGGTAACCCTTTTTCATCCCTAACCGAACTATACGATATTTTCTTGACAGAGGCCAAAGTTTTCATAGTTTCCTCAATATTGGCATTCCTAGTGGACATCATTTTTTTAGGATTAACCAACTTTACATCAGCCTACTTATTCAAAGGTTTACCCATAGCCTTTATGTTGTTTTTAATTTGGATGGTCATGTTAAATTCCAACCTCATGTTTGTAGGAGCCTTGTCCTTCAAATAGTATGCAACCTTCATGTCAAATGCATCACAATACTTAATCAGAAAAGTTGTATCACTAGGCCTAGTGTTTTTAGGTAGAATCAACATATTCTTTTTAAACATGGTATTATAATCCTGCATACACTCATTCAGGTTCTTTTTAATGTTTTAAAATTCTTCCAAAATAAATCTAGCATCAATGTTATCACCATACTAAATTTTAAAAACATTCTTCATTTGTTATCATTAATCAATGCATCCATAGAGAAGGGAATTAAACCACTCATGAGCATCTTCTTATAGCATTTGCATTAAAAACTTAATTCAAACATCCTCATGCTTAACCTCATAATCTTCAATGATAATGTGGAAATCTCAAAAATGCTAATCACTAGTCACTACGTTATTTCATTAAAATTTAAGAAGGTGGTTCCTTAATTCATTTAAGACTTCATTAAGATAACTTTCCATTTCATCAAAATTAATTGGTCTAAACCTAGGAATCCTAAATATAAGATGTTCATTCTAATCTTGATCCATATGCATCGTGATTGGTTCAATGGCCGGTTCATGATCAAATGGCAAAAGGTTATGATGGGGTAAGTGATGTAGACTTATTGGATCAAACCTAAGAGAAAACTCAACTAGTCGAGAAGTTGTTGGGTAATAAATTGGACTATAAATTTTTGAATGAGTAGGAAAGCTATGATAATCTTCAATAATAATAAGTTTAACAAATAAAAGTTCTTTTGTAATAGAATATTACTAGACTAAACACTCCTTTGTAATAAAAATGTATCCTTCAATTGGATTCCAAACTTGTGTCCTTCTTCTTTGATGAACATTTAAAAGTGAGACAAGTTGCTTTGATGAATCACCTTTGAAGGATGATCTCTATCCTTCTAGCTTTAAAAGAAAAAAACACTCACAATTGAAAGAATTTAAATATGGGTATTGATCTTCCTTCAAACCAGATGATATGTTGGAGTCACCACTAGAAGAAAACCTATAGAATATAATAGTTGACAAACTTATTGTGATACATATTGAAATTACACTTTGCTTAATTCAGTGATGAGATACAAAAGCAAAGACACTATAAATCCAAAAATATTTTCAAAAAGGGAAACCATCTCAAAACATGAACAAATTAACAACCCCTTTTAATAAAATCAATGGATGTTAGTTTCCTAAATCTTTCAAGTCCTTGGTAATTTCCCTAGCGAAGCAACGTGTAGTTTATGCCATAATGTAGTGAAAACAATAAATAATTAGATAATTTTTAGAACTTAATACTAAAATCTCTCTATAAGAGTCCTTGGTAACACAAGTGATAAGGAATTATCCTTGGTAATGGTTCCAATGAGGTGTTATAGTGTTTACAAAAAAAAGATAATCAAATCAAAAAATAATGGGTAGAGAACTTTTCAAACCTAAACATATACAACTCTCTACAAGAGTCCCTAGTAACATAGGTGACAAGGATTATCCCTGACAATGGTGCTTATGAATATTTGGTTCCCAATTGTACACCTCTTGCACTCAGCCTTACACACTTGGGTAGTATGGAAAACAAGGATGAAAAGCCCACAAATATATTGTTATAGTTGGGGAAGGATTTAGCATTAAGATGGATTGAGCATAAACAATTATTAGAAAACATCGATAGAGGGTATGATGACCTCCTTGCTACTTTTGTATCTACCTAAACCAAGGTGAGAGGATCTATTGGGTAGCTTGATCATATAGAGGGATACTACATTTCAATCTCCATGCGGATTATTGGCACATAAGAACATAATTCTAACTAGAACTTAACCACGTTTACAAATTCTACATTGAAAGAGTTGTTACACTAGCTAGGAAAATGTTGTAAGTTAGACACAAGCTACTAAATATATATGTAAATATGATTACAAAATTAATTTACAAATTAATTTTCAACAATAGATGGCCAAATGGAAGACTACAATACTAGGATTTAAAGCATAAAACATTGGTACATTTTGTATAAACAAGATTTATGAATCTACTGATAAATAACACTAAAAATATTCCATAGGGTGTATTATTTGCAAGGGAAGGATGAGTTAGTTAGATATAAAGAGAGTGGTGTGGTGTTGTGTTATTTCAGTTAGTATGATATCTTTCAACAAGAATGATACCATACATTTTCAAAGATGAAAAGGATTGAAATAAAAGCTATATAAACTATCAAGAATGAGTTACATCCATTGGTGCCAATATAATATAAATATTCAAATGATTATTGAATCCCTAAAGCATATACTATAAGTAGAATTTCAAATGTTTTCTCCTACCAAATCCATAAACCTAGGGTGCCCTTAGTAGGTTCAAAACAACACATTTCCAATTCACAATGCATAAAGGGGTTTATAACTTAGATGAAAACCATTCATATGTACAAAACTAGATATCAAATTAGCAGAGCATGTAAATCATACTATTGTATTTCATTAATAGGAAAGAGTGAAAATCATAACTATTTTCCATTATCTTGAAATTAAATCTTGCATACATCATTGTTTCAAAATGTTGACATGGGGAGAAGCATGGTGAGTTTGTTCTTGAATATCAGAGACATATATAATGATCTCAAAGATTATTAATGGATATACATCTTCCAACACCTTAGTAAGAGAGATAAAATACACACACAATAAGGATCCCAAAATTTGAAAGAGCCTAAACCTAGAAAGAACAAAAACCAACAACCTTTAAAAAGAGGACAATCCCTCTTTTTATACAAATTTCTCACCCCATTTGCTCTGAGAATATGATTTTAAATATTTAATAATGAAAACTTTCAATCAACTCTAAAATTTTTGCCACTATACTCTAGCTAGAATATGGGAATCATTGAAGCAATTGCTTGTCCATGTATTAATGAGATTTGAAATAAAGCCTTGATCTACTTGGTTGTAAATCCATTGCAGCTAGGTTTGAGGGAGAATATTCTCTTGGGATCAAACCAACTCTTTATCTTCATGTGTAACCACTTACCCATTCCTTTGATAACTCATTTCCATAGATGGAAACTTCTAGACATTAACCCTTCTTCTTGTGCACACCAAAAAACACCCCTTGATTTTTAATTATGGCATTGGAATACTCCAAATCTATTTCCATTTGAATTATTTTCTTGTAATGTACCACCTTATCCTTTCAAACTATGCAACATTCTTTCCATGGAGGTATTATAAACAAGAAAATTATTAGAAATGAAAGACTTAGTATATTTTACCTTTTTGATTCTTACTTTCAACATGCCTTTTTACATAATTTATTTTTTTCCTCTTTGAATTTTAGGGTTCCCACCAAATTTTTTAATGCATAAATGCATTATTTTCCACTTTTTAGCCTTATGGGTGACTTTTGGTCCCATTAGAAATTTTACACTTCCTTGGTATGGCAAGAATTCATAGCTCATCTACAACTTTATAAGTTGGTAGAAATCTGAAAGTTAGTAACACATTTACAATTTTCAATTTTGCAACCTAAAATTTGGAGATGCAATTAGACTAAAAAGTTGCTTTACGAACTTGGTAGATTCAAGTGCAATTTTCAATATTTAAAATTTAAATTGAAATCTAGATTTGTAGTTCCCCTTAAAAGTTGCCACACAGACTTGGGAGATTCAAGTGTAATTTTCACTTTGTAATTATGCAAAATTGTAATTGGCTTTGAAAGTTACACTTTGAAATAGGACCTCAAATTAAATTTATATTGACTAGTGGGCATGGGATATTAGAGTACAATTTACTCATTTTTATAAATTTAAAATTACATTCCTCTTTGAAAACTTCCACGGACCTCCATTTATGTTGGCTTTTATTATGTTGAGTTAACTAATGGGATTGAGAGGTTGGACCACATATTTTAACTTGTATTTTTATGAAGTGCATTTTATGCATTACTTTTCCCATTCACACTTAGTAATTTGCAAATCAACCATTCCTTGGTTTAGAAAACAATAAAATCTAGGATGATATATAGGAACATCATCTTCAGTTCTAGTCAATGGCAATTCAATGTGAAAAATCTAAACCCCTATCCCTTCATAAAGTGTCATTTACCATGATATATCATTTTCACTTCGTCAACTGGTAAGGTCACAATATTTTTTTAAAATTTTACCTTCCCATTTATAACTACCCTCATTATTTCTAGATCCTTCCAAGAACCCTTATCAGAACTAAGGCATCCATCTTCATCAACATAGGTGCATGTACCACCAAAAAATTTAGGTACCTACCTTGAATCAATAGCCTCCTTAGAGTAGGAATGTTGTAAAATTAAAGATTAAAATCCTTATTGGGATCATCATCTTCTATATAATTAGTACTATGTTGAATCATAAATATTATTGCATGCATTCCTCAGATATGTTTAAACCCTAAAAATTCATCAGAGATGGCCTGCTACAAGGTATCATCAAATAGCATGACATCGCTTGAATCCACATATAAATTAGTGGAATCTCTATCTCTCATTGATTCCAAATCTACCTCATACAACTTCTACCTCTTAGAAATTTATATGATTACTAAAGAATCCCCCATATCCACTGAAAACATGTTGAGAAACTCTAAGAAGAGATTTTCAACCCATTGTGCCTTTAGGTCTCAAAGAGATCCTTATATTTTTTAGTGAGGAATTTTAATTACTTACATTCATTGGGGATCCTCTCCACATTATGATGCCATGAAAAATAAACCCAAATCCCATCACAGAATACATCCCTTATTTTTTTGCTTGGTATTTATTCTAAAATTGATCAGCATCAGACTTTACTACACCACAAGTCTTGATTGGAGACTCATGAGGGGAATTACATCTTCTTAAAGTAAACCCTAAACCATCTAGATTCTTAGGAGAGGGAAGCATTGATGCAATCATGCCATTATGATTTCATTCTTCAATTTTATGAGAAGACAAAGCCAACATATATAAAACATTAGCATATGAAATCACCTCCTTAACAGCAACACACTCTTCTTACTTCATGGGTTAAATAGAGGGAGTAACATCTAGATCATTTATTCAATGTAGAATAATATATATGAGAGACATGGATATTATATTTTGGAGCATTGAACATATTTTTTGAAACCCACAAGCCTAAAAATATCAATTAAAGTCTATAATTTAGAAATTAAATATTAGCTTTGTCTATTAAAATCCATTTTGGGATTCAAAACTATACATGCATATTGCATGTCAGAAAACTTGATAAGTTAGACTCTCTTTCTAAACTTCCACCATTATTTTTTCATTTTGACTATTGTGGGAGTGGGAGACTTGTCAACATTTCACAATGTGTATTTTTAGAAAGTGCATTTTATAACTTGTTTCTCTACCTGATAGTTCTATAGAGTTTCCTCTCTCTCTTATAATTGAAAAAAATTAGATTTGTCATCCAAGACTCCACCATTAAATCTTCTTGTTGGGGCCCATATCCTGCCACATCAATGTCTAACTATTTTTAAGAACCTTTGTTTTGTAGTAGTCTATTATTTTATTTGGGTAGGTCATGTACTTTGGCATTATCTCTAGAATGTGTACCATGGGGTTCAAAACTAGTTCATGGGCCAACACCTTCATCTTCTTGTGGACTTCAGAGGTCAATAAGTAAATTTTAAATATTTATTTTGAAAAATTACATTTTGTAAGTGTTTTTCCCACACAAATGTCTACATGTACTTTATTAGGCCTTTTCTCCATGTTGACCAGTGGGATTGGGAGAGTTGACTTCACTTTACAAGTTGCATTTTTATCAAGTGAAATTTGCATGTTTCTTCTCCCACCAAAATCTCCTATAGACCTTGGATCCTCATTTAAAACTTTCAAAACTTGTGTTTAACCCTAAAACTTTCATTAGGCTCTTTTAATCATATACCTTGTAATCATTAAAACACAAAGACATTAAATGTTAGCTAAAATAGCAATTTCATAGGGTTTGTAGGGCTTTGGATAATCTAGTTGAACACACTTATGGATTGGGTGAAATAATTAGACATTTAGGAAGTAATACCTCGATAAGGACAAAAATTAATTAATATAATTTTTGACACTAATAGGATATTTTTAAAACTTTTTAGAGGCCATACATGACCATACCTGACTACAACATAGCATTGTTATCTTTGTGATTTTTTTTAGATTTTCAAATTTTTCATGTCAACTTCAATTCTAAGTTGAGTTTTATTTATTCACTTACATGTAATTATTTTATTCATTCAATGAGAATAAAAAATAAGTTTCATGTTTTATAATTTATGATTTTTTGTAGATTAATAATTTTGATTACAATTTTCTATTTTCATCACCTAGCCTACTTTGTTGGATGCTTCCAAGTGGTAGAATTTTATGTGGCCCTACTATTTGGACAAACCCAATCATGTCTAGGAACACAATTTTTAAACATGTTATCATATGGCATCATGTAGGATACCTTGGTATCTTGAGAAGGCTAGTCACTAACAAAGACATGAACATCTAGGATGTGATCACTGGTAGCATGCCCAGTGCCCCTGGATTCTTGATAAGTCATGTAACCTCCTAGCACCTAGGTACTCATGATGCTACCATGTGGCATCATCCCATTTACCCCAGGGTCTAAGAAATCTTGGTCATATCTAGGTACCCAAATGTAAAGGATGCACTCAAGGTTTATATATGCACTTGTACATAATTATTTTATTTGTTAAATGAGAATGCAAAACAAGTTTACTATTATACAATTTATAATTTTATACCTATTAATAATTTAAATTATAATATTATATATTCATCACCTACTCTATTGCACTTGATGCTACTAAGTACCACTATTTTGGTTTCCTCTGGTGTCTAAATAAACCCATGGATGCTACCATGTGGAAGTATGCCAAGTAGATTGTCATCTCAAGAAGACTAGTAACTAGTAGGAACTTGAACATCTATAACATATCCACATGGAATCATGCACAATTCCCTTAGTATATGGAAAATCCCCATCACCTCTTGGCACATGAGTTCCCATAATGATAGCATGTGGTAGCATCATAGGGTCTATAAGGTCTTGCCAAACTCAGTCACCTATATGCACCCAAATATTAGGGACACACTTGAGGTTTCTTTATGCACTTATGTGTAAATTTTCTCTTATATAATTTTTGATTTTATGCATATTGATAATGTTTCTTGAAATTTTATCTTTTCATCACCTAATCTTCTATGGTGGATTATGCCAAGTTGTAGCATTTTAAATACCACTAGTATCTAGACAAACCTAGTCACATCTAAAAAATTGGGTACTACCCAAAATGCTTCCATGTGGCATCATCTCAAATAACCTAGTGTCTCGAGAAGTCCAGTCACTCGCAAAGACCTAAACAACTAGGATGAAATTATGTGGTAGCAAATTGGGTGCCCTATTATCTTGGCAATGGATATTTTTAAAACTTTTCAGAGGTAGTACATGACCATACCTGACTAAAAATTATTATGGTGAGATTTGTGCTTTTAAAAATATTTTTAAATATTACATGTCAAATTCAATTCTAAATTGAGGCTTATTTATGCACTTGTATGTAATTATTTTATTCATTCAATGATAATTTTTTTTTTTCTATTATATAATTTTTGAGTTTATTATTTTTGATATTTTTTCATAAAATTTTATATTTTCTTCCCTTGGCCTTCTATGTAGGATGTTATCAAGTGGTAGCATTTCGAGTGGCCCAAATGTTTGGACAAACCTAGTCATGTTAAATAATGTGATTTCTTGGGATGTTGCCATATGGTAGCATGTCAAGTACCCCAACATCTGAATGAGGATTATCATTGGTAGGGACATGAAAGTCTAGGATGTGGTCATATAAAAATATATATGATGCCCCTAGTGTCTTAATAAGGCCTAACCACCACCAACACTTGGGTGCCCACAATGTTGCCAAAAGGCATCTTCCCATCTACCCTGGGGTTAAAACAATCTTAGTCACCTCTAGGTACCTAAACATTTAGGATGCACTCTAGGTTTATTTATTCAATTGTATGTAATAATTTTATTCATTAAAGGATAATAAAAAAGAAGTTTGTTGTTATACAATTTCTGATTTTTTCCCTATTCATAATTTTTCTTGTAATTTTCAATTTTCATTACCTGCTCTAGTCTAACAAAGGTTACCAAGTAGTAGCATTCTAAATGCCCTCACTGTCTTCACAAACCCAAACACATCTATGAATATGGGTGCCCAAGATATTGCCACATGGAAGCATGCAAGGTAACCGAATGTCTTATGAAGGCCCTTCACTAGAGGGAGCCCAAAATTTTAGGATGTGGAAATGTGGAAGAATACATGGTGTCTTTGATTTCTTGAAAAACCATGTCACCTCCCAACACTCATGTGCTTATGATGGTACTATGTGACATCATCTTAGATACCTTGGGATCTCAATAAGCCCATTTACATTTGCATTCCCAAACATTTTGGATGAACTCAAGGTTTATTTATGAAATTTTATGTAATTATTTTGTTCATTTAAGGAGAATGCAAAATAATTTTTTTCTTATACAATTTTTCAATTTACGCTTACTGATAATTTTGTGTGTAATTTTTATTTTCATCTCCTAATCTATTACATCAGATGTTTCCAAGTGGAATAATTTTTGGTACCCATAATATCTAGACAAACCTAGTCACATTTGGGAATGCAGATACCTAAGATGATACTACATAATAATATGTTAGGTACCCCAATGTATCAAGAAGTCTAGTCACTAGTAGTGACATAAAAAAACTAGATGCATCTACATGGGAGAATCTTGGGTACCCCATTGTCTTAGTAATAAATATTTTTAAAAAAATTTAGAGGCCATACATGACCATACATGACTAAAAAATAGTATAGTGAGTTTTGTGCTTTTTAAAAAATTTCCATATTTTGCATTTCATTTTCAATTCTAAGTTGAGGTTTATTTATGCACTTGTAGTAATTATTGTATTCATTCAATGAGATTAAAAAATAAGTCTATTGTTATATAGTTTATGGGTTTATACCTATTGATAATTTTTCTTGTAACTTTCTATTTTCATGACATTCTTTATTGCACTAGATGTTGTCAAGTGGTAGCATTCCATGTGCCTCTAATGTTTGGATAAACCCAGTTATGACCAGGAATGTGGGTGCCTAGGATGTTAAAACATGGAAGTATCTTGGGTAAGTTGGTGACTGGAGAAGGATAGTCATTGGTGAGGACTCAAACATCAAGGGTGTGATTGTGTGGTAGCATTCTAGGTGCCCCAAGTGTTTTGACAAGCTTTATCACCTCCTAGAACTTAGGTGCCTATGTTATTGCCATGTGACATCATCTCAAGTACCCCATGGTCTCAACAAATGTGGATACCTTAGATCACTAAAACATTTAGGTTAAAACCACATGGATGAATCCCATATGCCCCAATGTCTCACCAAGCTCTAATATATTTAGACTATTCAATGCCCTATATGTTACAACATGCAAGCATCCCAAACATTTAGGTGGTTGTAGGTGACCAAGCTTGTTGACACCCCATAAAATGTTCAATTGAGCACATAGAAAAATCAAAATCAATAAATAACCTTAGTAGCATCTAAGGAAAACCATGCCAAATTAATTTCTTACAAGAAACTACTAAATTAACTAAACATTTTAGATCCACCTTTTAGGCACTAATCATCATCCCAATCACCCAATAACTAGGATGGAATGGTAACATAAATAAATGTATAAAGAATCATGGGTGATTGGGTAGATTAAATGTTTCCACTTATCATCATTATATTTGATTGATAACCTAAAAATAGTAATAGCATAAATAAATATATACAATAAATGGGGCAAGTAGGCAGACATGATTCTACTACTTTTCAAAACACGCTCACCTAGTATAGCCTGATAAAAATGATGACATAAATTAAAAACATTAAATTTTAAAGACAGTAAATGTCATCATGATACATCCACTTCTCACCATTCTAGTGACTTGGAGATGACCCTTTTCCTCATATATATCATTGATAAGGATATGTTGGCCTAGTTGGGAAAAGCAAAAATGAAATACCTATTTTAAAAAGATGACTCAACACCAAACAAACTACAAGAGAAGCCACTTGGAAAAAAAGCCATGGATATATGAAATTCAAATAAGTCTAAGAATCAATAGCTATTGCTTCACTTAATTCACATGAAACTAAAAATTATTACATTTATTCTTATTATCTATCATAGCCAAATTAATATACCATGAATTACTATTTTTAGTTCAATCATATCTCTATCAAGCCATTAAGACTATTACAAATTATGTGATCTAATTACATCTTGTAAATCCTTAACTCCATTATGACCAAAGGTATTACCAACTTTACACAATGTAAATAGTTCTACAAATAGTGTCAACAACATCTTCATTCCATGTCTCAATTCATTTGGATTACTCAATCATAGTCACAATGGAATTCATAGATATAAAATTTGATTTAGCATACTTGAATCATGAGTTGAAAAACTACTAAAACGTTTATGATGTGGTCAAGGATTTATATCCATATATAGTAGAGTACCAACTCTCCCTTTTAAACAAAGATACATGGATGATTTATTGATTATTAAATCAGTTGTCCTCTATAACATCATGGCTAAACTAGAGGCGATGCCCTATATAGGCTTGATATTTTATTTATTCTTTAATGTAAAAATTACAAGTTGTGCTTAGTTGTTTGTATGAAGGATTGGATTAAGTAACAATGAGATAAATCTTGTGAGTAGGATAAAAATTATGTAAAATACTACTCTACAGGCTGAACAAGACAATAGTGGCTTATATTAGTGATAATGAACTCAAAAAATATTACAAGCTTACCATTACCAACATGACCTATAGATAAAATATAATTATTTCGTGGCTACATAACAATAATGTCATTATGAAATTATAACAATGGATGGCCAACCGAGGTATCTTCAGAATCAAGGGTCTAATCTATACCATTCCCATCATTACTTTTAGGTTAAGAGTCAGAATTACAATGGCCTTGTTGGACATATAATTTGGTCTCTCAACTATATATTATGTCAATGATGTATGGGTTCACTTAACAGATATGATTTTTATTTCTATCCAAACCATTTCCTTAGGTAAAATGATTAGTTTAAATTTGATTTCAATACTTACCCATCCCTAGAGTTCGTTGGATGAGAATTTTTACATGATATAATACATAGTATATGAAATAATAACAATAGTACATGTATCACATGATGAACCTTGGAATCCATCCATCCAACACTTGAACATTAGGATATGTGATGATTCTAATACCCTCCATGTGCATTAATTTAGAAAGAACATTAGAAGACTAACTAAGACCTTCTAAACCATGGTGTATCAAACCATTTATGGAAAAAACATGCATTGGTTATCTGTTTATATAAAAAGGACCATTAAAAATGGGTGATTATTATTTATACCCTGAGTTCACAATGATAATAGTAGAGGGCACAAGGGTACATTATTTATACCTTCCAAGGATAATCTCAAATAAGGTGGCCAAGTAGGAGATAACTACCTAGTTAGGCGATAATGTTGGTAATAGGGAACATTATTTTTACCCTCCTTAGTATTGGTAGAATGTAGTATGAGAGGTGGGAACATATACCTATCATTGGGAAAATCAAAAGCCATTATGGGTTCAAATGGGTCATTTTTAGATAATAGGATCCTAGAGGAAATATCTGACCTCACCTAAATAAATATGAAAGAAAGTGAAACTTGGATATGGCAATCAATCTTATGAGCATGATATCATATTCATGAATGTTGAGGATGACTTTGAGGTATTCACAAGCATGTGTAATTCTAAAATGTCTATGATAGCCACATAAAAAATATAATATGACCATATAATGATTTTTGAAGATACCCATAGCATTTCAAATTAGCAATGTATTTTGAGACCTATTCATGATCCCCTCCTTAAGTAAAGGAAGAATCACCAGTATAATTTGGCCCATCCAAGGTGACACAAATTGAAGAAGAAATTGGCACTCTCCAAGGTTCACAAACACATACATTTACTATCACTTATTCCAAATAGAAAGTTAAAAAGAGATGACTAGTAAGTCATAATGTATCTATAGATATATTTTCAAAGTGTTTTCTACCTCCACTAGTGATTAAACAAGAGGTAACTATTTTATATTTATTATCCCTTATACCAAAACAATTTTGACATATACAAGGAAACCCAGGACCCCACCTACTTCTTCCTAAGAGAAAGAGGTAGAAGAGGAATGACTTGAGGTTGCTAAATCAACGCAAAATATAAAAGTGTGGCTCAATAAGAACAAACCCTATTTAGGCCTCTAATAGTGAAGAATAGGAAAAGAGAATGTCTAATAAAGGGGAAAGGATGTCTGCAATGAAAACCTCACACTCTTGTTACAAAAAGTGAGGCAACTAAATCTACCCTACATGATGAATGGTTAGCTAAAGATAGTGACCAATCATGAGGGACCAATTTGATAGATCAATTTGAAGAGGTCAGTAAAATAAGAGAGTCATTCAGTAGCTACTAAATTACTGATAGACTAGGAGTGAGATGAAGAAGAAGAAGTGAAATATCAAATATAGACTGTAGAGTAAGGTGACCACCTAAGTGTACCTCTAAGGTTTCCACCTCAAGACATGAAAACAACTAATCCTTCAACCACTCCTCTCATGCCTATAAGTTCTAGTATTTCACATTCTTTTACTACTACTTCAGTACCCCTAAGTCCAATTGATACAATTGATTCTTCACATTACTTATATACATAAACATCCATTAACCAGTTGTAATTTATTTATTGTGCCCCCAATTTCGTTAATTTTGTAAACCACATCACAATTTATTACTACCACTTCTATGACCACCATAACTATTAACATTGGGATCACTTATAATTAAATCACTAATTAATTACAAATTTTTCTATATACCTTTGTGATTTACTTATTTTTCTTTCGATATAGCCCTTAAAACTTTTGACGTAGTGTTGTGGTGTATTTTGAGAGCTTAGTATCAACCTCTATTTTTTATACTTTCACTATTTCTCCAAAGGTGAGTACTCAATTATAAATGCCCATTGGCTAATCTCATCAATCATATTCCCTAGTGGTTTATATCATAATAGATACTAGCAAGGCTAAATTCATAATAGACACACCTGCCAAGAGTCACGTTATTGGTTGGAATAAGGTCATTCCTATTTTTTTGGTAATAGAAATATCATATCCTTGACCCATGTTCCCTCCACCATATCCTTCACTTTCCTAGGTAGGTGAGTAAGCTCAAACAATTCATGCATCATAATCAGCCTAGCCTAATCAATTGGTCATATTAAAAAAATCTACAACACAAACACAAAAACAAGTTTCGCTCAATGTCCCCTCAAGGATTAGGTAATTGTAATAGGAACAAGAGTCTAGAAGGCAAGATTTGGTTATTCATGAACAACCCATAGTCAACTTCCACTTTGACAGAAAAGTAAGTACCTCGAGAAAGGTCAATAAAAGGACTATTGTTTTTTAGGGTCAACAAATAGAGTTAGAACAAAGGGAAGACATATTCTCCCTAAGAAAGACAAGGAAAGTAAACCCTTTAGACTTATACAGGATTAGAAAGATACTTATAGCTTCATAAATGCAATTGGGGAGTCATCAAACAAATGTTCAAAAGTTTTGATCAAGCCACCAAAAGGCAACCATAGGTAAACACTATCCAAGTCCCCAAGAAAATTGTCAATGATTTATAAGGCATGGCATGAAAACTATTTGATACAATTTTATCAATACGGTATCCAAAGAACATATCTTAGCCCAAATGTTGAGACATTCTCCATTTATATAATGAAATAAAAGATATCAATCATAAGTTGTGTTTTATGATCCAAACAACTAGAAATAGTTCTTATGGCCATTCCAATTTAATAACTTCAATCGAAGCAACATGGGCACATCTATACATAATTGTAAAGAGAGATAGATTAATAGAACGTTAATAATAGATGTAAACTTTAGTCCACCATTTTACAAACTAGGAAGCGAGAGTGAACTTTATGTTTACTGAGCCAAGAGTAGTTCAACTAGCCACTCCACTAGGATAGTTGGTGTCCATGCCCATTTTTTGAGGGTCTTTTTTGAAAAATGTTGTATAGTTTCAAAATAAAAATTGAAGGAACAGTCTAAGGGACCACATATGAGATCATGCAGATGGAGAAACTTGTAAGAGATAAAACTATTCAAACCAAATCATTATATACTAAGGTCATAACTATTTTGAACATCCATAAGAGACTAGTATACAAGTTTCTCCAACTATTTAGGAAAGCTTTTGTAGACTTTGATACCATAAAAGATGATTTTTAGACAAATCATGCACTCTACCTTTAGACACATGTAACATATCATGAAATTATATTAGTAATGGCATCTTCAACCCCTATACTAAGCTCTAAACTTCTAAAATACACATTGGTGAATACACAAACTCAGCGAACATATGTCCCACTTCTAATTACAATGCAAAGTTTAACTAGAGGTCAGTTAACATTTACAACTAGCATGGATTCACCTTCAGTATTAGTGCTACTTTCATCCACAACTCCAGTTGTAAATCCATATCCTACGTCAACTATATTATAATTAGGATTCTCCCAATGGTTGTCCTCCAGCAAAAACTAAATATACTTACATATTTTTACACATTCTAATAGATTTGGAACATTAGTTTCTAACAAAATTACATCGCATGTATATATTGTATTTTTGGAGAAGAAATATATTTTGATTAATCAACTATTGTACATGCATCCTTTTATTTGATTCAAGGATATCATGTTATTTTGACAATTGTATTTTAAATATACACATAATGTTATAATATACAATAATACTATCTATCATACAAAATTATGAGTCTTAAAAATTACATATTTTAAAATGATTATATTATGTCAATATAATAATTATAATATATATAAATATATCATTTTAACATATTATTATATTTCATAGCTGATATGTAACATATTATTACACTTAACTATATTAATATTGGTTTTACTTTTTACCTCAGGGACCAACCACGATCCCTTTGTGAACCACTATAAAGATATACACAACACTAGAAACTGAAAAGGCATACCAACCACAAACCCTAATTTAAATTCATAGTCATGGGCTACACATATGCATTTTAGAATATTGTCAACAATAATTATCCATGAACATTTGAAAAACTATTTCCAAGACTAATAACCCATACTTTACAAATTCACAATAATATAATCATTAAAGATAGTGACTAATAGATACACAACCTTTATTAATAACATCCTTTCAATTTAAAAAAATCATTGTATTAAATATTCGAAGATCTTCTTAAATCATTTATAATATTTAATATCTTATTTCTTCATGAAATTGGACATTATAATGCCTGTGACATAGTAACTTTAAATTTCTAACAATTCATAACTGATATTATAAGGTATATATTATGTCTTCGATCAGTATTCTAATATAAAAATGTCATTTTAGTTGTAACAAGTTGTTCAAAATTTACTCTCCTGAGATTTTGTATAAAAATTTTGGTCCACTTTTACTCAGCTCTCTTAAAAATAAAATAGAAATATAACTTTTTCTTTAATTATATATGTGAATATAATCTTAAGTTCAATATTATACATTGATTTATTTATTTGTTTGTTTTTTACGATTTTAAAGATTTTCCATTCAATAAAAAATTTCACCACTTTTCTCACCCAAATTGATACTATTTTATTTTTATTATTTTTATTTTAAATTTTAATTTTTTTTTAGTAAAATTTCGTTGTTTTTTAAATTTGTTTGAAATTGGATTCATAAACTTTTTTCCCCTCTTTTATTTGGAGCACATTTATTTGAATATTGGATTCATAAACTTGTTTGCCTTCTTTTTTATTTACAAGACATTTGTTAAGAGTATTATTTTTATTTGGAGATTATATTCTATTATTAATTTATATTATTTTTATTTAGAAAAATTATAGTTGTTTTTTTTCCAAACTTTTGTTTAGAAACTCTCTTTATTTAAACTATTAGATCATTTCATAAGAAATTTTGACAAATGAAAAAGTATATTTATTCACCTCAATATTATTTCAGACGTGTAAAAGATGAAATGATCGCATTAGAGTTTTAGTTCCTAAAAAATATGTGTAAACATTGGTGGAGTGCTCCTTAGATAATGATTAGACATTTGAAATAATTCGGCCCCAACACTCACCTTCATTGATGTTGCATCAGCAGTGGAGTTGTTCTCATTCACTTCTCTACCTCTTTTGTTCAATGGTGTGATAGAATTTACATTCTTGTAATAAAATCATAGTTGGATTTTCATAGTAAATATCACCAACAAATGATGTTGTAGATGCAAGTGTGATCATTATTTTTTTTTTGGATGGGAGTGTTTGTATGTTTGGGTGTTCACAATAATTAATTTATAAATGTATTTTTTTTTTCCAAATAATATTGTTAGTAAAATATATAATATATGATATATTTAATTATAAAATTAGTTATTTTTCAAATTATGTAAGTTGTACAACAAATCATCCTATTGAAATAATGATTTTGTGGAGATTTCTTAATAATAAGAGCTGAAATTTTATATATAAATTTAAGATTTTCTAATAATAAAAACTGAAATTTTATATGTAAATTTCAAATTTACAAATAAAATCATTTTTTTTCTTCCAAAAATATAAATACAAACAAATAAATTTTTAATTATAAATCATCTATATACTTTATCTATACTTCTTTTGATTAACAACTATGATGGAAGAATTTTCAATTAAAGGAAATTCCACATGCCCTATAATTTCCCCATTTAACGAAGATATCTAATTAAGTTCAACGATGTAAAAACATAAATTATCATTGTACGTTAATCCCATTATTTATTACTATATTATTTTCCAAATATGCAGTGAATTCGGAAAATCAAAAGCCAGCAGAGTCAAGTCTAGTAGTGGCTGGCAAAGGGATAGATTTCGTAACGTAGACTGCAGCTGCTCAGGAAGATCTGAACACCGACCCTTTCACTGCAGCAACTAAACAGTTTATCGATGCCCTTGACCAGACACTTGGCACAGTTCTCCTTGGACATATCTCTCCAGCACATCTCCATCCCATATATGGTAAGATTCGAAGAAACAACAGTGGTTCCGAGAGCAAACTCAATCGGACTAGCAGGCGCCTTAGTGGACAGGTCCGCCATGAGACTGCGAGCGGCAACATTGAATTGCTTATCCTTGTTGCTATTGACGTTGACGAGGCCATACAAATATGTGGTATCTAACTGCGACAGAAAGCTGTAATTCTCGTAACGAAGGAAGCAGTACTCCAGCTGAACGCGGGCGCCGATTGCGTTGGGACAGTCTCGGCGGACGGATTCCACAGCCTCCAAGGAGCATGCACGGCAGTCGGCGGGAGACTGGTCGCCTCTGCACTGTAAGCGTCCCATCACTCGGTTCGGATCATTTTCTTTCCCGTAAACAGAAGTGCTGAAGCCCGTGTAGGCCACTTTGTCCGTTAGATCTTTTAACAGTGCCTGGACGTTGGTATCGAATTGTGTACCGTTGGAGTACTTTGCAACGTTACATAGTGCATATATCTCGCCTTCCTGCGAAGAGGAATCCACCATAACAACAGCGGAATCTCCTACGAAAACCATACTCCCAATTAGCAAAGCAGCCAGATATATCGGCATTCTCGAAACTCCAGTATAAAAATACATTTTTACACGTTATCCTAAGCAATCTGATCAGCAATTCTGTTTATATAACCCCGGAAAACAGGGGAGGCATTACATTTCTAGAATAAATAAGCCGACAATGCTGACTTTGACTCAGTTTTATGCATTCGGCCTAGAAGCTTCTGGCGTTTTAAGTCATCAATTTGCATGTTAGTTGCATTAAAAAACGTTAATAAGTTAAAGATTGTGGAAATGTGCCCACCGCGGTGTTTTAAGTCATCAATTTGCATGTTAGTTGCATTAAAAAACGTTAATAAGTTAAAGATTGTGGAAACGTGCCCACCGCACGTTCGAAACCAAAAGTCAACCTTTGCTGCTTTCGTGTTAATGGGTTTGGCAGAAATGGATTCCAACGATGAAGACAATTTGTATGGTTCGAATAAAAAGAGGCTACGAGTGAAGTCAATTTGGAGATAATGTAGATGGAGTCAATGGAGGGAAGGGAGCTCTCCCCACACAGTAGCATAAATCGTTTGGGTGATGAAGACTACCTTATATTTTTAAGGTTATATTTTAAATTTAAATTTAAATTTTATATTTTATATTTAAAATATAATTGTGTTTTTAATATATTGGGAGTAGGAGGTAGGTTCATGTGTTATAAATTATTTGGTATATCATAATCAAAATGTTTAATATCATAAATTTTAAAAATATTTTATTTATATATATATTTTTATATATCTTTAAAATTTAAATTTTAAAAAAAAAAAAAAAAACATAATAAAAAAATTTCACAAATGTTTATTTAATTTATTAATTTATTACTAATTTATAAAATATTATTAAAAATTAAAAAAAATGTTAACATTAAATTATAAATTCAAGTTACACAAACACTCCTCTAATTAAAAATAAAATGTTTTTAATAATTATGTAATTAATTACCATGCTAAATAAAAATAAGTAATAATATATTTGATAAAAATTATTTATTATATATTTTATAATATATAAATAGATTAAAAAATTATAAAATTATAAAATTTATATTTCAAAAGATTGATATTTTATAAAATAATTTAATAAAATTTTAAATTATTTTACAAATATGATCAATATTAATATTAATAGTTTATTTTTCTTTAAATTAATAAAATGAAACAATATTGTTTAATTTTTATTATTTATCTATTTATTATAAGATCATTAAATCGATAAATTAAATATAATCATTATTATAAAATTAATGGAATGAGGGGATATCCTCCACTTAATTAATATAATATCATTTTGAATTAATGGGATGAATGGATATAATCCACTTAATTACATAGTGATTCCTTGATCATTACATTTATCCAACTATCACTAGACGATCAATACATTTGATCCACTTTAATTTTTAAAAAAAAGAGTCAAACAATCATTACACACAAAACATCTTCGTGAAAACAAATATTTAAAACCATATAGTTTTTGTTGGTCTCGAGTTTTGAAGACGCAGTATTGCCTTGCCTCTGCAATCATATGACTTTGTGTGGTAACAGGTGAGATGTTCTAGATGAGAACAAAAGGGTGAATGGAATACTATACCTTCAAGTTTATCGCTGGTGTTTTGGATTCTCGTTGGTTGGTTTGTTTGTTTTCAATAACACCATTTGTTTTCAATGTTTTTGTTTGAGTCGTAATTTTCTCCTGAAATTTTGTTTGTATAGATTTTTTTTATTATTATATATTTTTAAATTTATTTCAATTTAAAAAAAACACTGTTAGCTTTATAGATTTTATGAAACAATTTTCATTCTAATAAGATATAGGAAAGGATTGATATACACGGATCATATGTAGCAATCTCTTATTGATAAGTGGTATTAAAAATATCTATTTTAATGATTTTTGAAAATAAATATGAATTTGTTTTGTTTTTTTTGGAAAAAGATTATCCCTTTATTTTGATTAGGAAAATGATTTTTTTAATATATTTAAAATAATTTATTTATTGTTTTAAATTAATATTATTTTTGGATTAATAATATTGTTATATGTAAATTTTTTGAAATTTAATATTTGTTTAAATTTGAATAATTATAACAATACTCACAATTAATCAATGTTTTATATAAGAATAATTGAGCATGCATGGGGAACTTATGTAGAAAATCTCTTGTTGACGTGTAATGTGTTTTTGTAAAGTAAATATTAACATTATTTTTAGGAAAAAAAATTATCGTTGGTTTTTATTTGGCAATCTTTTTTTAGTTTATTTAAAGAAAATTATTTAAACGATCAATTTTTTAGGTGACTAGTAAGATGTGGACATGCACAATATTTTTCCAAACTCGGTGCTTTCTTAAATTTTAATATTTTTTCAACAAAAAAATGTTGAGGCCAACATTAATAGCCTCCACCAATGTCATTGGCAATGGAAAGTGTCACGGCATAATGTTGGTGGGCGTGTGCCTTGGTCTATGTTCCCAACATGTATTTGTTTTGTGTTTAAAAGTCATTTGTTTATATTGGTAGTTATTTTTATTCTACTGAATAAGAATTTGATGCATTTCCTAGTATTTGTAGTCGTTGAGATTTTCAATTCAATTTATATAATGTGTGGTTTTGTATATGAGATATTTCTTTGGCAATGAGTGTGTAGAATTCAAAACTATATGGTTAAGATATCTTTATTTTATAATTCAATTAAAGACAAAAGTTTTTAGTGTTTTGAAGTTTTTTCAAGCTACGGATAGAAAATATACTTGTTGAATAAATTACATAAAAGACTATTTTTTTAGGGTAGATAAGTATAATGGTTTTTTCATAAAGCTTTTACAATATTTTTTTGTTGTTTTTAATTTTCATTACCATTTATATTTTCTTGATATTTTATAATGTTTAAACTTTTGAATTTGATTTTATATTTTTATTTTGAAAGTGTATTTATACTATTTTTTGTAATATATTTTTATTTAATTATTAATATTTTTTCATCAAGTTAAAATTTGGTGAATCAATTGGTAACTACAATCATTAAAGTTTAGAAATTAATTTTTTTAAAGTATACATTTTTAATAGTATATATATATATATATATATATATATATATATATATATATATATATATATATATATATATATAAAGGTGGATGCTTGTTATTTATTTTTTCTCTACCATAATTTTTTTTGTTTATTGGATGATTTATGTTTATATTGTTGTGATTTAAATTTATTATCATTATTGGTTGTTTATTTTTATTTTATATTCTTATTTTCAAATATTTCTGGGATGAAGCAAACTGAGATGATTTTGTGGTCAAATTGGATATATATATATATATATATATATATATATATATATATATATATATATATATTATTTTTTGATGATGCAAATTTTTTATAATTTTTAAAAAAATATTTTTTAATATATTATCAATTTTTGTATTTTATAAATATTTAAAGTTCTTTAGAAATGAGGTGTGTAGATTCTGCATATATTAATTTAGTCATATTTTAGTTGTATGAAAGTATTGTAATTGTATTATATGTTGTATATAATTTTAATTCAATTAAAAAAAATTATTTTTAAAGTTTTGAAATTTGAATAATTTATGGTGATAAAATATTTAAGCTTTCTAAATAAATTAAAAATAAATAAATTTTTTTAGTGAATGTTTATATTTATTTTATTTTCTAAGCTTTTGGGTTTACATGTATTAAAGTGATGAGAACTCATTACCTAATATCACATCCAAATACCATTACAATCATACAAAGAATGGGAAATTAGACCTAATAAGAAGAGGAAGAATTAATCCTAAAAATATAATATTAAATAGGGAATATAGGATATATGGTTTAGATAGAGAATGTTTTGTACAATGAAGATGATGAGTATAAATATATTTTGTAATAGGAAACTCCCATGTATTTTTGGGTTCTATTGAAGGTGGTTCCAACAAAAAGATGTAGGACATGTAAGGTGAGAAATAAAAAAATACACACTTCAAGTTGGGAAGGATAATACAAATAAATAAAAGTAACAATCCTCTAAGAATGGGTCCTGACACATATACCTAATAAGGTTCCAAAAAATGAGGCCTAATGAGGTACACATTAATTATACATATTGAAAAAAAAATACACTGTAAGGGTTTATTAAAAAAACTAATAACAACAAAAAAGTGGAGAGAGAAAAAATATTATACAAGGCCTCCTAAGAAAGGAAACAACTCAATACTCGATTAAAATGTTGAATAAGTTGTACTAGATAGAACAAAAGTTAATAAATAAATATTCACTTGGTAAACTCTAAAGTCACTCAATAACTCAATTCTACACTTCTATTTTGGATCCACTACTAGATCAAAAGAAATAATTGACATTGTAATCACTAGAATAACTCCTTATAGAAATAAGAGTGTAAGAGATGTCTAAAGTGAAAAAAAATCATTAAAGTAAATTTGATCAACTTCCTGAAATAGAATATGTAGTGTAAAAAGGGTTATCAAATAACATAACACCTAAGGAAGAAGAATTTTTACCCCTAACACACACCGTCCATAAGTCTAAATGGTTATAATGATTCAAAAATTTGGTATGAGTAGACAAATCTAACTACTCAAAAGTAAACAAGATAATATTGTATGCACCAAAATAACCCCACATCAAGTAGAAAGAGGTTGCCACGATAAAAGAAGATAAGATAAAAATTAGAATCATCAAAATGAGTACATTTCAAGCTAAAGGATAGTTTTAAATTTCGTAAAAAGTATCCAAATTATAGTTAAAAAATGTATCAATAAGGTGGCCCTAGTGGTGATGGGAGTCAAGAAATTAAAATAGTGTAAAGGTGCCCAACATTTTGGACATATGCATGAAGGGAGGCAAGGTTAGATTATTAAACTTGTCAATAGGACTAAAAATTGATCTCGTAAAAAAACAATCCCACTGATTCACTAAAGAAAATCCAAAGTTCTATCAATCTTTAGAAGATGCCATTAAGAATCAATACAGTCTCTCTTAAAACAAAACAACATTGTATGGAAGAAGAGCTTGAGTAATAGAGGAACCACAGTGGTAAAATCATCACAAAGAATGTTGATTCAACCACCACAAGTGAACATAAATTCTTCTTAGAAAAATATGGATGGTGGATGGTGATCCCTGCAAGTGAGTAGGTGCAAAAGATAGAAACTATGCATGTGAGGAAATATTCAAAAGAATGTCAAGTTGACATTTCCTAACTAAAGCAATGTCAGGACCCTTGGCCTTTTAGTGAAGGTGCAAAAGAAGCCATCTATTACTCAAAATCCTCTAAAAGAGTGGAACAAATAAAAGTAAGAGTTATGTAATCAAATTACCTTTGTTGTACTACCTACATCAAAAGTAATTCTTTAGGGATAATTCTAGCTAATAGGTTGAATGGAAAAAAAATACCATGTAAATGTTTTCCAATACCTCCACCAATATATACCATGTAACAGAGCACACATAAACCAAAGTAATATGTTTTTCAAAATAACTAAGAAAATAATTAGGCTGATATGAAGTGGATTAAGTAGAACATGAAATAGTAGGTGCATCAAGATGAAAATCAAATGGTTCAACAACACATGGGTTAGTGGGCTCATAGTGGTGAGATGAGCTCAAATATACCTTTATCAATGAGCATTTCCTATATGGCCAATACTCAAATGAGAGCCTCAAAGTTACATAGTTCTCATCTATGTGCAGGAAATTTGTGTGTACAATGGTAACTATACTAAATGGTAATGCATGGAGTGATCTAGCTTTTAACTTGAAAAATATGGCTTAGGGGATCTCTTTTGAATGCTTTAGACCAATAATATGATTTCTCCTGTGCTTCATATACAAATAGAGATGAATATATTAGTTTGACAATTGATTTATTGAGCTTGAATGTGTTATTTCTTTGTAATTTTGAAATGTTTGGCTTTGATCGATAAAACATAAAAATTACCTTTTTTAAGTTTTCAATTTTTGGGCTTGATATAAATCTTATTTTTCACAATAAAAAAAAATCTAGTCAAGATTGAATATATCAATGTAGCATGTTCTTAGGATAATATGATGTATGAAGAAAAGAATATCCACATTAATTAATTAATTTTAAGATTTACTAAGAGTACATATTCAATGAGAACATAAAAAAACATGTATGCACCGAAAAACACATACACACCCAAAGCCTAACATAAATTGTTATTGTTCTAGGGATTATTATGTCACCTCTCATATTTATCTTATCTATTTTGCTTCTTGCACACTAAATTTACCCATTAAAACAATCGCACTAAATTTACCCATCCAAACATTCACATTAAATTTAACCAACAAAACATTCACATGATGATAATTAAATCAAATATCCATCTAATCATGAAATTTGGGATTCCCAAAATCCTATCCAAACCAAATAATTTTCCAAATATGCAGTGACACTAGAAAATCAGAAGTCACCAAAGTCAAGTTTATCTAATCATAACATAAGAGTTATGTAATTAAATTACTTTTGTTGAACTATCCACGTCAAAACCAGTTCTTCACGGATAATTCGAGCTAATAGGCTGAATGGAAGAAAAAAATCAATGTGAATGCTTTACAATACCTCAACCAAGATATAGAATGCAATAGAGCATATGAAAACCAAAGCAATATGTTTCTCAAAATAACAAAGCAAACAATTAGGCTGATATGAAGTGGGTTGAGTAGGACATGAAATAGTAGGTGCATCGATCTCCAAATCAAATGGTTCAAAAACACATGGTTTAGTGGTCTCATAGTGGTGAGTTGAGCTCAAATACACCTCTATCAATGAGCATTTCCTATATTTCAAATACTCAAATGAGGGCCTCATAATTATTTAGTTCTCACCTATGTACAGGAAATATGTGTGTAAAAGGGTGAACTATACTAAATGGCAATGCATGTAGTGATCTAGCTTTTAACTTGACACATATAGCTCATGGGCTCTCATTTGAATGCTTTAGACCTATAGTATGATTTCTCCTATGCTATATCTACAAATAAAGATGAATATATTAGTTTTGTTATTAATTTATTGAGATCAAATGTGTGATTGCTTCATAATTTTTAAATTTCTAAATGAATTGGATTTGACTCATATTTATACTATCTATTTTTAAAATATCCTTATGGAAGGGTTAATGACAATCTTAAGCTGACCCATACAATTTAAAATATTTTCAAATTTGAGTGTTTGTAAGGTAAGGACAATTTTTTTTTGGAGTAGGGATAGTTTCATTGACGCTATTATCTTACTCTGAATGTAACTCTCCAAGATGAAGAAAATTTATTGAGATTCTGTAAGTAACTGCAAAGGATATATATTAGCTTTTAGGTGTTATATGGTTGTAGTGATCTAGATAATCATAATAATTAGGATTTTATTAAGAAGTACATAATTAGAAGCAGTGAGGTGGTAAGTGCGAGTCTTTTAGCTATGAGAAAAATTAATCTAAAGGATAGATTTTTGAGATATATTTATCAAATGTATGACACTACTTAACATATAAATCTAGATTTAAATATCTATACCGACACAGAATACTAAAGCCTCACATTCCTTCTATTTCTAATTTTGGGGAAAGAAAGCTAACATACAGTATAATAGCCCCAAGCTTTACATTACATTGAATAATCTAAGCCATCATTTCATAAACAACCATGTATATGTACAATTCAACATTCACGCAATTCAAATATTTTCCCATCACATTCCTATAGACATAACATCTAAATTACACCATTTTACCTAAGGTTCTATCTACTTAACTAAACAACTAAATCATTTCTTTACTTGCTCAAGCTTCCCCAAATTTGATTGTCTCTTCCTCCAATTTTTATTTGAGTAAAGAATAATTGAAGGTAAATATAAATTTTAGCCTCTTAATAGAATAAGAAGGTTTCGGTAGGTAACAACCATTAATAGTGAGACAAGTGTTCCCTTCTTGGTTACAACGCCACCTCTTGCCTAAAAAAGAGAAATCATCATTTTGTCATATAATTTTAATTAGAAAGGTTTCATTATCCAAAAGAGATAATTTTTTCACAAATTAAATACAAAAATGACTTTTTAAAATTTTAAACTTGATATAAATCTTATTTTTCACAATCAAAAAAAGATTTAATCAAAACATATGTTTAAAATAATATAATCGAAAAAAAAATAAAAAATAAAAACATAAGCATAAATCAATTAATTGAAAAAGTCACTAAAAATACATATTCCATAAGAACATGAAACAAACATTCATACACCTAACACACATACACACCCAAAGAGTAACATAAATTATAATTATTATATGGGATGGTATTACGTGACCTTTCATATTTCTACCATGCATCTTGCACACTAAATTTACCCATCAAAACATTCACATTAAATTTAACTAACAAAACTTTCACATAATGATAATTAAATGTGATACCCACGTAATCATGAAATTTGGGATTCGCAAAATCCTGTCCAAATAAAATAACTGTCCACATATGCAGTGACCTCGGGAAATCAAAAGCCAGCAGTGTCAAGTCTAGTAGTGGCTGGCAAAGGGATAGATTCGTAGCGTAGGGTGCAGCTGTTCAGGAATATCTGAACAACGACCCTTTCACTGCAGCAACGAAACAGTTTATCGATGCCCTCGTCCAGACACTTGGCACAGTTCTCCTTGGACATATCTCTCCAGCACATCTCCATCCCATATATCGTCAGATTGGAAGAAACAACAATGGTTCCGAGAGCAAACTCAATCGCACTGGCAGGCGCCTTAGTGGGCAGATCCCCCATGAGACCGCGAGCGGCAACATTGAATTGTTCATCCTGGTCGTTATTGACGTTGACGAGACCATACAAATATGTGGTATCTAACTCCGACAGAAAGCTGTAATTCTCGTAACGAAGGAAGCTGAACGGGGGCCGTTCCAATTAGCAATGCCGCCAGATACATCGTCATTCTCGAAGCTCCACTGTTAAAGTACATTTTTAGACGTTATCCTAAGAAACATGATCAGCAAGTCTGTTTATATAACCCAGGAAAATAGGTGAGGCACTACATTTATAAAATAAATAAGCCAGCAATGCTGACTTTGACTCACTTTTACGTAATCGGCTGAGAAGCTTCTGCGTTTTAAATCATATCAATGTCATTAGTCGTTTGACAGAGCCAATTTTTTTTAATGTTGTGTTTTAAGTTTGACGGACCCAACTTTTTTATGTTGTGTTTTATGTTTGATGGAGCCAATTTTTTTGGTGTTATGTTTTATGTTTATGTTTAAATTTTAAGGGGTATTGTGAATGGTGGTTGATTTAATTAGTGACGTTGTTTGGTTGATAAATTTTTTATTATGGATAAATTTTTGTTATTAGTAAAATTTGATACGTGAAAATGATTGAGGTCGGAATCGTATTCTGCATAATTTTGACAGAATGATATCCCTCAATGCTTAACTCTTAACTTAAGATCATTATATAAAGCAATGATTAATTAAAAAAATAATTAAAAGATAAGATATGTATATTTTTTATTTAAATTATAATTAGATGTTTTTTATATATTCAAAATATAAAGAAGTTTTATATGTTGTAAATTATGTTATAATTAAAAGATTTGATATTATAGATTTTTTATTTAAAAAAATTGTTTTCATTTTTATGTTTAAAAAATAAAAATAAAAATTATAACAAATTTCTTTTAAGGAAACAATATTTATTTAGTTTAAAAGTTTATTATCAATTTAAAATTTTAATACGTATTGTTAAAAATCTTTAAAAATAATGTTTATAGATAAAAGTTATATAAATAAATAAATAAATTATATAAATCATTAAATAGTAACATTCTACTAAATAAAAATAAAATATTTATAATTATTATATAATTAATTAACATGTTAATACAAAATAATTAATAATATATTTAATAAAAAAATATTTTATATATAAAATATTTAAATAAATGAAAGGGATTATAAAATTAATATTTTAAAAAATTGATATTTTATAAACTAATTTAATAAAATTCAAAATTATTTTAAAAATTAAATCAATACTAATATAAATAATATATCTTTCTTTCAATTGATAGAATGAAACATTATCCTCCAATTACATAGTATTGTTTGATCTTTATATTTATCCAACTATTATAAGATCATTAAATTCAATATAATCATCATTATGAGTTGATGGGATGAAAGTTTATGGTCTACTGAATTAGATAGTGATTCTTTGATCATTACATTTATTCAATTATCACTATACAATCAATGCATTTGATTGTTAAAAAAATTCAAACTAGCATTCCACAAAACATCTCGAAAACAATCTTTTAAAACCATATAATTTTTATTGGTCTTGAATTTTGGAAGACAGTATTTCAACATGCCTCTATAATGATGAATAAAAAATCTTCGAAATACAAGAATTTTGAATTCTAAGAATAATTGAATTAATTATTACATAAAAAATATTTTATCTTCCAAAATCATATAGTTTTTATTGGTCTTGAATTTTGAAGATATAGTTTTATAATAGGTAAAATGTTTTAGATGATAGAAGGATGAGTGAGATATTATTTATTTTTTATTGAAAAATGTATTTATATTAATTTAACAATAAATATATAGCACAATATTAATCATACAAAAAATAGATGGAAAAGTCACACTCTAGAAGTCAAATTAATTAAGGGAGTCTCAGAGAAAACAACAGTCTAATATAGGCCATAACTGAACCAATAACCAATGCTAAACTAACTCTAGTACACATCAATCAAAAAATATAATGAAATAACATGAACATCAAAGAAACAACTAAATAACAACCTTGAACATGCCAACCAATGGAAGAGGCAGAGACAAAAGGTCCTAAAGCTTACGACACCAACCATCCGAGACCAAAGGAGGAATACTATACTTTCAAGTTTATTGATAACATTTATATTTTGGTTGATTGATTTATTTTAAATAATAATTTTTGTTTTCGTTATTATTTTATTTAAATCTTAGTTTTTTTTTCAACATTTATTTGTATAATTTTTTTAATTATTTTATTTAATTTATATGAATTTCAAAAATATATGACACTCACATTATAAACAGGTCAAGTCTTTCCAATATATAATTTCATTGACATACTCACTCTATAAATCCCCTTTATAAATTTGGATTAGTTTCATTGGCACTTTCTCTATATAAGATTATCGTCATCCATATAGAGACAAGGCCTTGAGCTTGTTTAAATAAATCCCTTCATGCCCATATCGCTCGCTCTTATAATCCCTCACTCCTTGTATAAATTTTATAAAATAATTTTTTTCTAGTGAGATATAGGAATGGATCAATATGCATTGGGATCTTATGTAGCAAATCCCTATTTACAAGTGGTATTAAAAATATTTATTGTATTATTTTTTAAAGTTAAATATATTTTTTTTTATGGAAAATATTATCCCTCTATTTTTGGTCGGGAAATTTATTTTTTAAGTCTATTTAAGGTGTTTTTTTATTTTTTTAAATCAATATTTTTTTGGAGGGATAATAAAGTGCTGACCGGTATATTTCCAACTCAATACTTATTTAAATTTGAATAATTAAAAATATATTTATAAGTGATCAATGCCTTATATAGAAATAGTTGGACATGCATTAAGAATAGTAATCTGCATAGTCAATCCCTTGTTGACATGTTATTACAAATGTCATAGTTTGTTTTAAAGATAAATTCTCTTTAAAAAAATTATATATTATTGTTGCTTTTTTATTTGTTAATATTCTATTTAGGAAATTTTCTTATTAATTTAAATACTCATTTTTTCGTTCTAATGAGATAGAGAAATGTGACATATTTATTATAAACTCAATATTTCCCTAGATTTTAATATTTTTTAACCAAACATTTGTTAATACATCACTAATGGCCTCCATTAATATCATTCATGATGACAAGTGTCACATCAAAATTTTGGTGCCTATGTGCCTTGACATATGTTTTCAACATGTATTTATTATCTATTTCAAAATCATTTGTTCATACAGAAGGTAGTATTTTTTCCTCATTGAATAGGAAGTTGGTGCCTTTTCTAGTGTCTTCAGTCTTTGAGGTTTTCAATTTTAATTATATCATGTATGGTTTTACATAGTTGATTTTCTTAAACAATGAATATGTGGATTTTAAAGCTATATGGTTGTGATATTTTGTTTCTAATTACCTTAAAGATAAATGTTTTTAATGTTTTGAATTTTGTGTAAGTTAAAGATAGAAAATACATATATTTGTTGATTAAATTATAAAAGGAATTTGTTTTTTTGTGTGTAGATAATTATCTTAATTTTCATACAAAATTTTTGGGTATTTTTTTGGTGTTTTTTTTTTGGTGTTTTTTATTTTTTAAATTTTTGCAGTGTTTAAATTTAGCTTTGGATTTTATTTCATTATATTTATTTTTTATTTAAAGTACCTTTTAATCCATTTGGTGATGTTTTTTTGTTATTGAGTAAGATTTTGGTGCGTAACTTGGTAAATGTAATCATTAATGTTTTGCTATCAACTTTTATCAAATACATGTTTTTCGAGGAATGTTTTTCTTGCAACAATTATGCACATATTAGTCTTGTGTGAATTTATATAAGTATTAATATTTATTTTGGTGGATGCATTTTATTTTTCTTCATCATAAATTTTGTGTTGTTATTGTTATTGTTATTATTAATAATTTTGGGGATGATGCTGTTAGTTTTTTTATGATCAAAATTGAAAACAATCAAAAAAATGCAACATAATGAATAATGAACACAACAATGTATCCTATAAAAACCCTCCAAAATGAAAGGAAAAACCCAACAACAATATATCTCTTATATATTGAATGATAAGAACAACAATCTAATTTACAATGCACAAATCCAAGGCCTATAAGTATGGCAAAATGAGATAGTTGTGTGTTCAAATTGGTGATCGATATATACATTGTTTGTGTGTTTTTAATGATGCATTCTTTTAATTTATTATTTATTATCAAAAAATTTATTTCAAGAAATATTTTAATTGGTTTATAGTTGAGGTGTGTAGATTTTAAATATACCAATTTATTCATGAATTTAGTTGTAGAAAAATACTATAGCTACATCATACATTAGGTATAATTTTAATTAAATTAAAGGGAATTTATTTAGTCTTTTAATTTTGAATAATTTGTGGTAATAAAATATATAAAATTCTTAGATAAAGTATAAAGAATGTAATTTTCTTTGGATGTTTATTGTTATTTTATTTGATGAGATTTTGGATTTTGATATATTAAAGTGATGAGCACTCATTCCTTGTATCATAACAAAAAATTGTTATCATAGTGTAAAATAAATCAAATTAGACACCAAAAGAAGAGGAAGAAAAAATCCATAAAATATAATACTAAATAGAGAATACAAGATACACAATCTATATAAAGATAGATTTATACAATGAAAATGATGGGTATAAATATCATTTGCATGACCAAACTTCCATTTACCTACTAGTTCCACTAATGTTGGTTTTC
Organism: Torreya grandis; assembly: GCA_037957365.1. Classification (NCBI taxonomy): domain Eukaryota; kingdom Viridiplantae; phylum Streptophyta; class Pinopsida; order Cupressales; family Taxaceae; genus Torreya; species Torreya grandis. Next base: position 167,899 of record JARHVA010007531.1, on the reverse strand, counting down.
ACAAATAGTTGTAGGATATGTGAGGTGAGTAATCATAAAATTCACAATTATTTAGATATGTGCACACACATATTATACTTAGTGAAAATTTATTATAAGAGTGGGTCTTGACAACTAGGTCTAGAAAGGTACCAATGTAAAATAAGTACATCCTAGAAAAAATTAGATACATTGTAAGGGTATCTAAAAAACTAATTATAATAAAAAATTTGAGAGATTATAAAATATGCTAAAAGGCATCCTATAAAATCAACAAGATCAATACTTGAAAATAATGTTGAATAAGGTGTGTTATATTGAATGAAGTCTTCTAAACATAAATACACTTGGAAGACTCAAAATTTAATCAGTAACTCAATTCTACATGTGTGTTTTAGATAAAATGTTGGATTAAAAAAATTATATTATATTCAATGAAAAAATCCTTATAAAAATAAGAGTGTCAAAGTTGTCAAATGTTCTAGGAAAAAGTAAACTACATTTGATCAATTTTTTGAAGTCTAAGATATAGTTTGGTAAGGGTTATAAATGTGCATAACGCTCGATGAAATATGATATGAACACAAACAAAGAAACACACACACACACACACACACACACACACACACACACACACACACACACACACACACACACACACACACACACACACAAGTAATAGGAAATGGATGAGCTTGGATATTTGACAAAAGTTAACAAATAAAAATGAACTTGATTTGATAAGTAAATCCAAAGGACCCAAACTTAGGTCTAACCTGAGTTGGTAGAAAAAGTGAAGGAATAGAGCTTGATGTAGAATAAAATGGGATCAAACATCGAACAAAGTGCTTTGTACATGCACACACACACACAAGTAATAGGAAATGGATGAGCTTGGATATTTGACAAAAGTTAACAAATCAAAATGAACTTGATTTGATAAGTAAATCCAAAGGACCCAAACTCAGGTCTAACCTGAGTTGGTAGAAAAAGTGAAGGAACAGAGCTTGATGTAGAATAAAAAGGGATCAAACATCAAACAAAGTGCTTTGTACATATTTAAAAAAATAGGAAAACAAATATCCCTAGATTGGTTTTCTCCTATAGTTATTTAAGTCCAAAATCCAAGGCACAAAGAAAATATATGATTAATGATAAGATCATCCCAAGTCATGTCTTTGACAAATCACCTCTCAAAAAAAACATGACATGTCCTTGGTAGTTTGAAGATATGATTATTTTATCCTCATAATAGGATTAGGTGGAAGATCTAAAGCAAAAGGACTTGTGGAATTGGAAATGCTTTTGGAGAATTCCTTTCCTTCAAGATCATAGATATCTTGATCATAATGACTTGTTTTGATTAGACCAAAATATTGGTGAAATATCTCTTAAAATTTTAAATCTCGTTGATTGTCATGAACAATGTGTTCCCCCTTTCTCTCTCTCTTCCCCTTATCCTATATTATCCCTTTATTTTCATTTTTAAGGGGTTCCTATATTTTAGACCTTTTTTTAATCTTTTTGAGAGTCGGGACATTACTTGAGATACTGCAAAATGTGTTCATCTTGACTAGGCTCAACCCTAAAAAGAATTTTTTATAACTACCTCTTAATGCAATAAGGACTTTCTTAACCTAACTTCTACCTTGAATCTATATTTAGAAAGTAGTGCATTATGGGATTATGTGAAGGAGAATCTTCCTCATCCATGGTCCTTTTTTTTGGCATTGTTTAGGGAGTTTTTAATGTTGTGTGCAAGTCTAGATTAGTTTTTTACTTTGAATCTCTTCTATGAAATACTTATGAAAATTAGTTTGATCTTAATGTTGTATAAGCATATATTGTCCTCTATTGATCAAGTGTGGGTTCAAGATTATGGAATTTTCCTTCTTAAGTTTGGTGCATCACCTACTTAACTTTCATAAGAGCCCTTATTCTCTTTCTAATCCCTTTCCCCATGAAGCATTAGTTTAGCATTACACTTAGATGTGATCTATAAATTGAAAATGCAAGTGTGGCAAATTTGAATAACTCACTTTTGTATTTAAAAGATCTTTATATTTTTTGATTTTTGCTTTAAATTTGGAGTAAATAAATTATAATCGAAATTAAAAATGAAGATCAAAATTATAAATCAGTAGATAAAAATTAGAAGATATCACTAAAAAATTTAAAATAGAGTTCGGGTTCAATAGCCTACGTCTCCGGGTCCGTTTGAAGTGAGGAACGTTTTCATTAATTTTGTGCAACAAATAGCTTCCAAAATCAATACAAGTCTTCAATTCACCTTCTCTGATCTCTATTTTCTTGTAAATAAATATCTTAGACCTAAAAATAGAGGTCCAAGGTTGTACAAAGGAAAAATAAGACTCTAACCTTCTTAAAACTCCTTACACAGTCAGCTTTATGTGTCTATTCAAGTAAAAATTAGTCCCTTTTATAACACTTCAACTTTTGTGGCTAAAGTGGTCAAGGCATTAACCTTTTGAACCCTAGGTGCAAGGTTTAAAATTGCCTCCCACCTTTCTAGGTGCTTGGGAAGAGTGAAAAGGTCAGCCTTCCTCCTTTTTAGGCGCACTTTGACTCTGTTTTGTCCCACATTTACTAGGAAAATGGTTTTTCATGCTTAAAATAGACAATTTTAAGATATTTTAAAAATTTTAAGACTTAGGTGTCAACTTAGGCCACACTTTGACTTGGCCTTAGCATGATTGGTGGGATGATGTGGCAGTTTGGCCTTTGGTGCCTTGTTTAAATGTTTGAAAATTTTGAATAACATGTGAATAAAAAAAACCAAATCAAAATTTTTTTGCACCTAATTATTTTCCCACATGTCAAATGGCTATTGATCCACTTGGCATATTTCCATAGTGCCACGTCACTTTTGACACCCTTTTTTTACCTATCGCAAGATTTCTTCAATTGGCTATATCTTGAGCATCGGGACTCCATTTTTCATTCCAAAAGAAGCATTAGAAAGCTCTAGATGAATCCAATGATGTTCAAATTATTTGAATAGAATTTGAAGACTTTTTAAAAAATAGAATGTTATATAGATCCACTTAGATCATTCCTGCCCACTGGGAACTTTTGGACCTCTGAAAGTTGAAATTATTTGGTAATGAGGTAAGGGTATTTTTCCCTCACCTTTATGAATTCCATCCATTTGGCCTTGCTTGGGTGCATCTCTTTGAGACCAACATGAATATATTCAACATTACCTCTTCATGAAGTCTGCATATTCTTGTCAAGTATAGTATCCTCCTACAATTTTGTTAGATATTCAGGAGAAAAATCATCAACGAAAGGAATGGATACACTTTCATCATGATAAATTATCATTGGAGGCTCATAAAATTTTAGATTTTCCATATTTATAACTGAATAAATCTGCATGTAAGATGGTAAATCTAATCAGAAAGCATTTGTGCCAATTTTTTCCGTTATCTGAAAAGGACCATACTGGATTGGTTTCAAATTTTTACCTTCCCTTGTTAGTCTTTCCTTAATAATTTTAAGCCATACCATATCACCTACAAAAAATTGGTGATCAATATGATGTTTGTCATGCCTGGCTTTGTACTTGGCTTGACTTTTCTCCAATTGAGTATAAACAGTCTGATGTATGAGCTATATTTGTTCAATGAACTTCTTGGCTCAAATGGCTTCTTTTGGTTCTCCAACAGCTGTATCATGTCCATAGCAAACATCTAGAGGAGATTTAGGCAAGTATCTATAACAAACTTCAAATGGAGATTTCATAGTAGAAGAATGATGTGCTCGGTTATATGCATGATGTATGTAACACAATTGTTCATCCCATAACTTTGGATGTTTATTGCTATAACCCCTAAGCAAATGTACCACAGTGCATTTCACAACCTCTGTTTGTCCATCAATTTGTGGATGAAATGAAGTTCTCCTTTTTAGTTTAGTGTCCATTAGTCCCCACAAAGTTGACCAAAACTCCCTAATAAATCAAGAATCTCGATAAAAAATAATTGAAGTAGGAAAACCAAAATGAACCCATACATGTTTTAAAAACAAATGTGTAGTGCCTTTGCCAGTAATTTGCTTAGTGAAAGGAATCAAAACACACATTTTACTAAATCTATCCACAACCACATATATCTAGTTATGTTTTCTTTATGTCATAGGCACCCCCCCCCCACAAAATCCATGGAGATACTTTCCCAAGGGTGAGTAGGATTAGGTAGATGAGTATAAAGTCCCAGTTTCCTATTACTAGGTTTACTTGTGGCACAAAGGGTACATCCCTTTATATATTTAGCAACATTTTCCTACATACAAGGCCAATAACAATACATCTTCAAATGTGCAACCATTTTAGAAACTCCAAAATGACCCAAAATAGGAGAAGTATGTGCTTCTCTAATCATGTGCACCCTCTCATTTTGAGGAATACATAATTTACCCAAATGATACAAAAGATCATTGTGTACATGATAGTCCAATTTTTCTACTTGTCTACTACTCATCAAGTCTTTATAAACATCCTGAAAATCAAGATCATTCACATATTGTTCTTTATAAATTTAGTGAGACAAAGAGCCATGTTGTAAAAGAATAGATGAAACAACCATAGGAGTCCTAGATAGCATATCTGCAACCTTATTCCAAATTCTTTTTTTATACTTGATCACAAGATGAAATTATTGTAAGAAACCCATCCAATCAAAATGTCTAGACTATTGTATCTTAGTTTTTGATTGGAGATACTGTAAGGGATGATGATCTCTATGTATTATTGTTCCTTTGCCCATTACGTAATGTTTCCATTTTCTAACACTTTGAACCAATCCATACAATTTCTTATCGTAAGTTGGATATTTTCTTATTGCACTTGTAAAGGTTTCAGAATGATAACAAACTCATTTCTTACCTTGCATTAAAATAGCTCCCATAGCATACTCACTTGCATCCGTCTCGATCTCAAATGGTTGTTGTATATCAGGAAGTACCAAGACTGGAGCAGTAGTTATCTTTTCTTTCAAAGTGTCAAAGGCTTTTTGATGATTGCCTCCCCACTGAAAGACCTATTTCGCATTTGTCAAAGAATGCAAAGGTGATGCAATATATGAAAATTGAGCAATAAACTTTCTCCAAAGTTGTACCTCACCAAGAAAACTTCTAACCTCAGTTGTGTTAGTGGGTGTAGGCCAATTAACAATGATTGCCACTTTTGCAGTATCGATTTTCAATTTGCCATGTCCTACAATGTAACCCAAGTATATTAAAGAGGTCTTGCCAAATTCACATTTTGACATTTTTAGATAAAGTTTTTCCCTTCGTAATGCATCCATGACCTTCTTAATGTGGATCACATGCTTTTCCCAAGACTTGCTGAAAATCAATATATCATCTAAGTAAACTATAACAAAATCATCAAGGAACTATCTAATAACATCATTCATCAATCTCATGAATGTAGCTAGGGCATTACGCAACCCGAAAGGCATAACAAGCCATTCAAATAATCCATGTTTTGTTTTGAATGCAGGTTTCCACACATCACTTTAATTTATTCTTACTTGATGATATCCACTTCTCAAATCCATCTTAGTGAAATAAATAACATGTTTTAATTGATCCAAAAAATCATCAATATGAGGAAGAGGGTAATGATTCTTAATAGTAATTTTGTTTAAAGCATGAAAATCAACACACATTTGCTAAGTGCCATCTTTCTTTGCCATTGAAATAATTGGCAAACCAATAGGAGATGAACTTGGATGAATAACACCTCTATCCAGTAGATCCATTAACTATTTTTTGATTTCCTCATTTTCCACCACTGATAACCTGTACATGCCAATGTTAGGGAGAGGAGAATCCTGCAATAGTTGAATTTCATGTTGAACTCCCCATTTAGGGGGTAAGCCCTTAGGATCCTAAAATACATCGTCGTAAGTAGAAATGATATCAACCAATTCATTCTTGTGTCTAGGATCACACTTTTCCAAAGCTTGAGAATATTCTTTTTCCTTAGACTTAATCATCATGAGACAAAAAAGTCTTGCTTGAATTAAATAGTCTTTTCATTTGCCCTGCTATAACCAAAGAAAGACTTGTTCTAATGTGATATCCTCTAACTATATATTCAATGCCATCCTTAACAAGCAAGTACTTATTCTCCTCTATATAGAAGATTGCTTTTATATCATAAAGATATGGGCTTCCCAAAATAATCCCACATATGTCCAATGGAACAACATCTAACTCAACCTCATCTATGAACTTGATGTTATGGCAAACCTTAGTCTACAAGTTTGTGAGACTTGTAGCTTTGCATTGTCACACACCCAACCTAGTGGATAAGGCTTCAGATGTGGATTTGTTTGTAAGCCTAGCTTCGTAACAACCTCTTCAAAAATTAGATTTGCTTGTGAACCACTATCAAATAGAGTGTCAATCTTAGTATATTTTGAAATAACTCTAATGTGGAACAATTCAATTCTTTTCTTATCAACATGCATAGAATTATATTTAAAATAAGATGCATCATTTGATGACTTAGTGCTAAAAATTGAAAGAGAAAAATCATTATGTAATCCCATAGCTGTGATCTTAGATTGATCACCTAAATCTGAATCTAAGTCTTGAACCATAACATTACCCTTCTTTTCTTTCTTTTGATACCTCTTAGGCCTTAACTCGGGGTGTAGTTTCCAACACTTAGAATCATCATGATTTTTATTCCAATGATTACAAAATGGTTTTCCCTCTTCTTATTTTTTAACAGTATAAATGGATTTCTATTTACCCTTTCCTGAGGAACTTTCCCCTTGGGACTGCTTAACATTAGATTGCTTAATTTTTACTTTAGGAAAAGATTCTTTTGATTGTTTCCCTTTAGCCTCTAAATGAGTTGCTTGAACACATACTGCATCTAAATTAGTGGGATTGAACATAATAATCATATGTCTTAAGTAACTATGCAGCCCACCTATATATTTTAACAGTGTTTCTTGTGTGTATAGAGGAATATTCAAAAGTTAAGCTTTTTTCCTAAATTTTTGTGTATAATCTTAAACATTTTGGCCTTTTCCTTGTCTAAAACTTTTCCAATCCATCATGGCTTGTTGCATATACCCTAAAGGATATAATTACTTTTTGAGTGCTTCAATAAATTCATTCCAAGTAGAAATCAAGTTACCTTTTTGAAGCTCGGCTTCCTTCAACTTACTTTCCCACCAAATGAGAGCTGTGCCTCCCATACGAAGAGTAGCCAAATGAATTTTTGACTCATCCCCTGTAATATTTTGGACCCTGCAATAAACTTCAATTTGCTTGGCCCAATTATCCAACTTTTTAGCATTAACTTCACCATTAAACATTGGTAATTCAAACTTAGTATCCAATTTTAGTGAAGGCAGAGATTCTATAATTTTTTTACCATCATTCGATGAAGAAGGTTTTTTGGTTTCTTTACCTTTCAATTCTCGTGAATCACCTTGTTTTTCATTCTCAAATTTCCTTTGTTTGTCATGGTATAGTTCATTAACCATGCTTCTCATGTCCATGAAGGCTTGGTGGAAAGCTTGTTCAGATTCCATCTCTTCTTTGGCCATCCTTGAAGCACACCTTGAACCAATCTCTGGATTATACTCAACGAGTTGTCCTTCACCCTTTTGGGATTTAGACCTTGTCAACATACACTAGCAATCACTGTTAAATAACAACTACTCTAATACCAAAAAATTGATCTGTAAACTGAAAATGCAAGTGTGGTAAATTCGAATAACTCACTTTTCCATTTAAAAGATCTTTTTATTTTTCAACTTTTTATTTAAATTTGGAGTAAATAAATTATAACCAAAATTTAAAATGAATATTAGAATTATAAATCAATGGATAAAAATCAGAAGATATCACCAACAAATTAATAATGGAGTTTGGCTTCAATATCCTATGTCTCTAGGTCTGTTCGAAGTGAAGACCATTCTCATTAATTTTTTACAACAAATAGCTTCTAAATCCAATACAAGTCTTCAATTCACCAGCTCTGATCTCTATTTGCCTATAAATAAATCTCTTAGACCAAAAAATAAAGGCCCAAGGCCGTACAAAGCAAAAATAAGACTCTAACCTTCTTAAAACTCCTTACACAGTTAGCTTTTTGTGTCTATTCAAGTAGAAATTAGTCTCTTTTATAACACTTCGACCTCCATGGCTAAAGTGGTCAAGGCATTAACCTTTTTCACCCTAGGTGCAAGGTTCAAAATTGGCTCCCACCTTTTTGGGCACTTGGGAAGAGTGAAAAGGTCATCGTTCATCCTTTCTATGCACGCTTTGACTTTGTCTTGTCCCACATTTGTTGGGAAAAATGGTTTTTCATGCGTAAAATAGACAAGTTGAAGATATTTTAAAATGCCTAAGACTTAGGTGCCACCTTAGGCCATGCTTTGACTTGGTCTTAGCATGATTGGTGGGATGATGTGGTGGGTGACGTGGTAGTTTGGCCTTTGGTGCCTTGTTTAAATATTTGAAATTTTCAAATAACATGTGAATAAAAAACACCAAACCAAATTTTTTTTGAACCTAATTATTTTTCCACGTGTGAAATGGATATTGATCCACTTGGCATATTTACACAATGCCATGTCACTTTTGACACCCCTTTTTTTTACATGTCGTAAGATTTCTTCAACTGGCTATATCTTGAGCATCCAAACTCCATTTTTCATTTTGGAAGAAGTGTTAGAAATCTCTTGATGAATTATATGATGTGTAAATGATTCAAATAGAATTTTAAGAACTTTTTAAAAAAAGAATAGTACACGGATCCGACTGGATCAAGGTGAGCATCAAAGAGGAATTCAACCTACATTGAAGGTTCATCCCCAACATAGGTCACCCATAGCCTAGGGTTATCCCAATTTCATAAGCATAGTTAGAGAGAGCCAAAATAACCATCTCCAAGGATGAAAATTAAGGCTATAATAGTTTTTGGCAAGCCTGATGGGACTCAGGTCCAAATCAAAGGATGAATTTTTGGTGTTGCCCTTCTGAATATCAACCTTTGGAAGTAGGTTTTAGGACATCAATGGTAACTCCAAGCACCTATTAGTTGTTTAAGAAACCTAACTAGTGCTTAATCATCATAATATATTATGTATAATTAGTCATATTTTGATCAGTATGTTGATTCTTTACCTCAGCTTCCTACTTATCAAGAAAATAATGTTTATGTGTTTAAACTAAGTGGTCCTCAATAAGCCTCTCAACCTTTTCATAACCCTTGTCCATATCCTCCCCCTATGCTCTTTCCCCATCAATAACATGAAGTCATGTTATCATGGATCTTCTCTAAAACCTTTGACCCTGGATATGCTTTTCCCTCACTTGTAAGGCCACCCTCTCCTATAACCATCCAAAAATATGTAAAAGTGTCCATTTAATACTCATTTTCATCATTGAAAATAGTCCAAAAGAGCATATAAAACACAGAGGATGTGTTAGTTGAAGCAGTCCAAGAGTCAGTCCTCGTAAAGGAAGGGTTAGTTGTACCAAAAAAAATGAACAATTATAGCTCAACTCAATGATCTTGGTGTACAAGAGTTCAAAGACTCTCTCCTTAGTTTAAGAGTCATTTAAAAGAGTATTTAATGTACCTAGATACAAGGATACCCTTCTAGGTTGAAAGTAAGGTGAACTTATTCACCCTCACACCATAAAAGAGAAGCTTGATGAGAAGTAATAGGAAAACATTTATGAACCTACTATGGAGGTAAAGATCATCTCAAATAGTGAATATCTTGAATAATTATGGGAGAATTTGTGCTTGAATTTATTGACTCATCCCATCAAGAACATGAAGTAATCCTATCATGGATATTCTCTAAAAAATTTGACCCTGGCTACGTTTTTCCCTCAATTGTAAGGTCACCCTCTCCTATAACCATCCAAAAATAAGTAAAAATGTTTGTTTTATACTCATTCTAGTCATGTAAAATAGTCCAAAAGGGCATAGAGAAGGAGAAGGTGTTAGTTAAAGTAGTCCAAGAGCTAGTCCTAGTAGATGAAGGGTTAGTTGTACCCAAAAAAAATCAAACAATAATAGCTTAGCTTAATGAGCTTTGTATAGAAGAGTTTTTGAGACTTTATCCTTAGTTTAAGATCTAGTTAAAAGAGAATTCAACATACCTAGTTATAAGGATACCCTCCTAGGTTGCAATAAATATGAACTTCTTCACCCTCCCACCTTAAAAAAGGAGCCCAATGAGAAGCAAGAGGACAACCTTCATGAACCTAGTGTGAAGGTCAACATTAGCCTATATATATTAGATTAGTTTTTATGGTTTTATCTAAGTTGCCTTGTGTGCATTTGTTTAGTGGATTAGTTGTTCTTTCTTTCTTGTATTTTACTATGTGTACTTGCCTTTGTTATTTTGTATTAATCTTTATTGTTTCAAGAGGAAGTGACAAAAAATATGTATCCTTGCATCATCTTAATGATAAGCTCAGTTGTAGAGAAGTGAATCCAACCCAATGGATTAGTTAGGATAAAATAAACTAGGTTCTCAAGCATAACATGCATGCTTCCCTATGAGTCACCAAAAATATTAGCCATAATTGGCCCACATACCAAGCATTTTCCTAGTTACTAATGGTCCCAATGTAAATAAAGAGATAGAGTTATTAATTGATTAAATGATCAAAATGGTTTGAATGAACTCATGATGGGATGAGTGGAATGGAGAAATCATGAAACTCATAAATATTTTTTAAATTACTTTAGGTTAACTTAAAATGTAATTCACTAATTTCTAAAGACTAGTCCATAGTTGTAGAGACCCTATAGAGTTATCAAGATAAGCATTGGAGGGTGTGCAATTCATTTAGTCCACTCATTCCATCTAGATCTTGTCCAGACATTTAGTCCTAGTGGTAATAAAGTTAAGTAGGTAATTTCATGGTGCTACATCTCACACATGTGGTAGTCGCAAGAAGAAAAAATCATATGAGTCTAATCATTTTAGAGTCTAGTTCATATGAACCAAGTTGTAACACATTTAATGAAGTATAAAATAAGATACACATGTTCAAAGTTGGATCCTAAAGCATAATTTTATAATTTTTCATACGTGGCCATTTTAGACTAGACCATCGTGAAGATGTCATCCAAGATCACATGAACTAGTCAACTTCAACATTTTGTGAAAGAACATAAACATATCAAATGGTTAACTAATCAAAAGGGTTTCTTCCATTTAGAATTATGTTTATTACCTAAAAATTTATTGTCCTTGTGATCATTATGCTTCAAGTTATAAAATTACAAAGTTGATCAAAAAATGGTAACCATCTACATAAACGACATTTTTAAGACCCATAAAGTGACTCTTTGGATTTAGAATACTTTGTGAGAACCTGAGAAGGAATGTTCAACTGACAAGTGGTAGGTATGTGGGAGATTTATCAATTCAAATGGTTAGTAAATCCAAGAAACCAATGAGAAATCAAGCTTGGGGTAGTGGATCCTAAAGATCTATGGTCCACATTTAATTAGATTTTAGAAATCTTATAGAGCAGAATAAAGTCAAAAAGGTCAATAATATGGGTCAATTTCTTTCAACCAATAAAAAAGGGATGATCCAAAATGTTTGATGACAATTGATGATGAAAAATGGACACGACTTGATAAGTAAATCCAAAGTACTCAAACTCACGTTTAACCTAGGTTATCAAAAAAAGCAAAGGATCAAAGTTTAATATAGACTAAAATGGGACGAAACATAAAAAAGAGTGTTATATACATATATAAAACTATAAGAAAATTAATATTCTTAGATTGGTTTTCACCTATACTTATTTAAGTCTAGAGTCTGAGGCAAAAACTAGATATATGATTAAGGAGAAGATCATTCCAAGTCATGTCCTCAACAAACCACCACTCAAAATAAACATGATGTATCCTTGGTAGTTTGAGGATATGATGATCTTTTATTTATAATGAGATTAGAGGGAATATCTAAAGCAAAAGGACTTGGGGAATTGGAAATGTAGTTATAGCATTTACTTCCTTCAAGATCATAACTTTACACTTTTAGAAAACTCTTGTCTTCTACTACAGCTTGTTCAACCAATGAAATGATTCAGAGGCTATTTGGGAAAATTAAAAATATCTTGTTTATAATTGCATGTTCTATTTAGACAAAAAACTTGGTTAAATATCTCTTAAAAGATGACAACGCATTGATTATCATGAACATATAAGGGGTTCGATCTCACTACCCCTCCTCCTATATTATCCTTTTTTTCCATTGTGTTAGGTGTTCTTAGATTTTAGACTTTTTTATCTTTCTGAGAGATGACACATTCCTTGAGATACTCTAAGTATGTTCAGCTAGATTATGATTGACCCTATCAGCCATTTGTAATAACTAACTCTTAATGCAATAAGGACTTGATTTACCTATCTTTTACCTTGAATATGTGTTTGACAAGCTATGAATTATGGCATTGTGTGAAGGATAATCTTCCTCATCCATGATCCTTATATATGACTTTGTTTAGGGAGTTTTCACTATTATTTATATGTCTATATTAGTTTTCTATTTTGAACCTCTTCTATTATATAGTTATGTAAATTAGCATGATCTTATGGTTGTGTAAGATAGTATTGTGCTATGTTGATTTTGGTGATTTTCCTAGTTATATTTCTTAGGATCCCTTACTCTCTTTCTAACCCCTTTCGCTATGAAACATTATTTTAGCATTAGTCTTAGCTAAGTAGTAAAGAGGAAGTCGATCTACTCTAGATGTTTATCCCCAACATAGGTCACCCACAGTGTAAGGTTATCGTAATATTATAAGCTTAACTAGAGAGAATCCAAATAACCTTATACAAGGGCACAAGTTAAGCCTATAATACTTTCAAAGATAGACAAGAGTGGATTTCCCCTTTAAGGTATCTCCTAGGAGATACCTTTCAAATAGGTACAAGAGTGTATTTCTATCTAAAGGAATAAGTGAAATTTTTATTTACACAGAAGGCACTAAGTGGTGATATTTTGAAGTCCTTTATAAAACCTTCAAAGTATCTCTTATTAGATACCATTCAAACATGCACAAGAATGGATTTTCCTTTCAAGGTATCTCATATGAGATACCTTTGAAACAAGCACAAGACTGGATTTCTCCATCAAGGAACAAGTGATATTTACTTTACATGGAAGGCACTACTGGGTGATATTTTGAAGTCCCATATAAGACCTTAAAATTAGCTCCTAGGGAATACATATCAGACAAGAACAAGAGTATATTTCCTCATAAGGGTATCTCTTAGGAGATACATTTCAAACAAGGACAAGAGTGGATGTTTCTTGAAGGAACAAGTAAAATTTTACTTTACATGAAAGGCAATTGTAATACCTTCATGGTATCACCTAGTAGATAACTTTAGAACATTCACAAGAGTGTATTGACCATTCAAGGTATCTCATAAGAGATAACTTTCAAACAAGTACAAGAGTGGATTTCTCCATTAAATAACAAGTGGAATTTTCCTTTACAAGGAAGGCACTATTGAGTTATATTTTGAAGGCCTTTATAATAGGTTTAAGGTATATCTTAGGTTATGCCTTTAAAATGTGCACAAGAGTGGATTTCCCCTTCAATTTATCTCCTTGGAGATACCTTTCAAACAAGTACAAGAGTGCAATTTTTCTTAAAGGAACAAGTGGAATTTTCCTTTATGTATAAGGCACTGTTGGGTGATATTTTGAAGGCACCTGTAATACCTTAAATATATCTCCTAGGTGATAATTTTAAAATATATACAAGTTTGGATTTAACCTTCAAGGTATCTCATAGGAGATACATATCAAATAGAGACAAGAGTGGATTTCTACTTCAAGGAACAAGTGTAATTTTTCTTTACATGGAAGACACTACTATGTGATATTTTGAAGGCCCTTAAAATACATTAAAGGTATGTCCTAGGATATACCTTTCAAACATTCACTCTAGTATATTTCCCATTCAAGGTATCTCATAGGAGATACCTTTCAAATAGATACAATAATGGATTTCTCGCATCAAGGAACACGTGGAATTTTACTTTACATAAAAGGCAGTACTAGGTGATATTTTGAAGACCACTATAGTAAATTCAATTCAAATCCTAGGATATACCTTTCAAACATGGAAAAGAGTGGATTTCCCATTCAAAGTATCTCTTAGGAGATACATTTCAAATAGGGGCTTGATTGGATTTTTCCTTCAATGAACAAGTACAAATTTTATTTACATAGAAAGTGATAATGGGTGATATTTTGAAACACCTTGTAATACTTTAATGGTATCTCCTAGGATACACCTTTAAAACATTAACAAGATTGGATTTCCCCTTCAAGATATATCCTAGGAGATACCTTTCAAATAGGTACAAGAGTGGTTTTATCCTTCAAGGAACATGAGGAATTTTCCTTTACACGGAAGGTAGTATCAAGTGATAGTTTGAAATCATTTTTAATACCTTCAAGGTATCTCTTAGGATATTATTTTAAAACATTCACAAGAGTAGATTTCACCTTCAAGGTATCTCCTAAGAGATACATTTCAAATAGGGACAAGAGGGGATTTTTACTTCAAGGAACAAGTGAAATTTTCCTTTATATGAAAGGGGCTAATAGGTGATATTCTGAAGGCCATTGTAATAGATTTAAGGCATATCCTAGGAGATAATTTTCAAACATGAACAATAGTGGACTTCCCCTTCAAGGTATCTCTTAGGAGATAGCTTTTAAATAGGTACAAGAGCGGGTTTCTCCTTCATAGAATAAGTGGAATTTTACTTTACATGGAAGGAACTAATGGGTGATATTTTGAAGGAATTTTTAATACTTTCAATGTATATCTTAGGATATACCTTTCAAAAATGTATAAGAGTGTATTTCCCCTTCAAAGTATCTCTTAGGAGATGTCTTTTAAATAGGCACAAGAGCAGATTTCTCCTTCAAGGAACAAGTATAATTTTCCTTTATATAGAAGGCAAAGCTAAGTGATATTTTAAATTCCCTATTAACACTTTCAATTTATCTCTTAGGAGATAACTTTAAAATATAGACAAGAGTTTATTTCCACTTAAATATATCTCATATTCGATACATTTCAAATAGGGATAAGAATGGATTTTTCCTTCAAAGAATAAGTCCAATTTTCCTCTACATGGAAGGCACTAATTGGTGATATTTTTAAGGCCTTTGTAATACCATTAAGGTATATCCTAGGAGATACCTTTCACTCATTAACAATAATGGATTTCCCCTTCAAGGTATCTCCTAGGAGATACCATTCAAAGAGGGACAAAAGTGAATTTCTTGCATCAAGGAACAAGTGGAATTTTAGTTTACACAAAAGAAACTCCTGGGTGATATTTTCAAGGCCACTTTAGTACCTTAAATGTACCTCCTAAGAGATACATTTCAATCATGGACAAGAGTGGATTTCCCCTTTAAGGTATCTCTTAGGAGATAAATTTCAAATATGGACAATTGTGGATTTTTCTTTTAAGGAATAAGTATGATTTTAATGTTCATGAAAGACACTACTAGGTGATACTATGAAGGCCCTTATAATATGTTCAAGCTGTCTCCTAGGGGATACCTTTTAAACATTCACAACAGTGGATTTCCCCTTCAAGGTATCTCCTAGGAGATGCCTTTCAAATAGGTACAAGAGTGGATTTTTCCTTCAAACAACAAGTAGAATTTAGATTTAGAGGGAAGGCTCTACTAAGTGATATTTATAGGCATTTATAATACATTAAATTTATCTCTTAGTAGATACCTTTTAATCTTTCACAAGAATATATTTCCCCTTAAAGGTATCTCCTAGGAGATACCTTTCAAATAGGGACAAGAGTGTATTTCTGCTTCAAGGAACAAGTGCAATTTTCCATTACATGGAAGGGACTACTAGGTGATATTTTGAAATCCCTTATAAGACCTTCAAGGTATGTCCTAGGAGATAACTTTAAAACATGGAAAATAATGGATTTCTACTTTAAATGATGGTTGATCGAACATCAAATTTAAGATAATAAAGACACCTACAAATGAATTTAAAATTAATGGTCATACACATATCAACCTCAAGGTTAAGTATGAATAGAGACAAATGGCATTCAACTCATAAGATGAAAATCAATAAATAACATTGATTTGGGCAAATATAGATGCCAGATTAAAAAAAATGACAAATACAATGATCTTGTGGGAACAAAAAGGTGAAGGTATAAATACATGATTCAAATGAAAATATAAGGCATGAAACTCACTTAAGCGTGAATATCCACCACCATTAAAGTAAAAAAAAAAAGCCCTGACATCTACAAAAGCCATAATTCAATCATGAATTGATCACAATTTACTCTGGGAGATCAAATCATCATCTAAGTAAGTGAAATTGAGTCCAAGATTGAACTTTTTACCACCATCAATCAATTTGAACAAAATTATAGATATGGAAGATAGAAAATAAGTAAGATAAAGTACAAATCTCTATTTTAGCTCAAATGTAGAGAGAATAATCTTCAAAGACACAAATTTTGATGTAGTAGCTTTAAACATGAGAGATAATAATTAGTCAAAACCTTCTAGATAATTGATGAGCTACTTGTCATCAATAAAGAAAATGAGAAGAATTCATCAATCATAAGGTGGTACTATGACTTGGTTTCCATTAAAATGACAAGCATTCATCACACTAAAACAAAACTAGAGGTACTTCACTGCATTGATGTTCACTCCCCTATTTTTAAAAAATGCAAGATTGAAAAGGTCATGCTAATTAATAAACATACTTTTAAAAGTATAGGTTATATTTCTCCCATTGATTTTGAGAACTAATATAAGTTCCTAAGTCCCAAGTGGATATATCCAAAATCAATAATAGGGATAAGGAAAATGAAGAAAATACCATCCTCACCCCATGGTTGTATTCTAAGAGTCATGTATTCTCAAACATCAATGGCAACATTCCAATAAACTAATTTAGGTTAGGGATTAGGATGATTATGAATTTAATAAATAGGGTGTGTGGGAATCCCACCACCACTTATGTTGATAAAATATGGGTGCCTTTGGTATATTTTATGGTTAAGAAGTAAATCCCTGCTCCCATTAGTGATGTTGTTAGTACATGTTTGTCTATGCATATTTTTGCACTCAAGAAAATGACTAAGAATCAATTCTACATGATGTCCTACTTGTTAGATGTACTCCTTGCCACTACCAAGATACCTAACATTAGTGGATGGTCACCTGAGGGAACATGGAAAATGTCCAAATTCTACTCAAAGATGCACATATTAATGTACAAGGACCATATTCATTTCATCTATCCAACCTTGACTGAGGCCATAACTAGAATCCCAATGGCAATAATTAGTCCTATGGTCATAATTTCAATTGAATCCATCAATGACATATGGTTTTAGGTAGATTGCACAATCATCAACATTGAGGCGACCCAATGCACCCCACTTATGCTACCAATCCATGTACCAAATAAGTTAGTTGAGAAAGAGGTCACATACTAGATATGAAATGGTATAGATGGTGTGTGTAAATATAAGAGAAAGGGAATACTACATACCCTACATGTGACCATTGGTAGGACTATATTTCAACAATAGGATAATATTTAAGCTACTTATAGACACATAACCTCTTTTAAACTATAACATGATTAACTAAGACAATGGGATCCCCAAGGAAGAGTAGTGGGGCACTTGAAATCAAAAATGATAAGTGTGGCATATGAACATATACTTGGTGTCTATGACTCAATATAGATAAAGTCTTCATTATTTATTAATGTTTTGGAAAGATTAAGAAAGCACAACTATAAGCCATAGGCTAGGTCACTGAGAAAGTAGAATCCAAATGGGGATATATGGTAGATGGGACTCAGGAAGTAAAATCTACTACCAAGTCCATCTTTTATACCCCCTCCAACATAGCCACAAATAGAAACACAAAGACCTAATGTATAAATTGAATAGATACTTGAATAAAGGAGACTTGATGAGGTGGCATCATCTTCAGTCCAACCTAAAGAATCAAGATCACCAATTAAATTCATTGTCATAGTGGCATTGGATCCTAAAGAAACACTGGAAGATGTCTTAGACATATTGGTTAGTACCCATGAATCAGATTAAGAAGAAGCTCAAACTTAATAAAAAGAGAAAAAGAAGGGGAAATAAGTACCATTGGACTTAGTACCTATTGCTAACCCACCAAAGAGAAATGCTGAGCTAGCTTTAGTTCTAGTAAGAGGAAAGAAGCCTAAGTTGACATTCACTAATCCTTTGAGTGAGGTTTGCCTTTTCAATGATGAAAACCCAATTCATGGTCTAACCATTCCTAATTTTTATATATATGGAAAGTTGTAGAATATTCCTACCTTACACCATCCTTAGGCTATTAAAAAAATCTATTAACATCCATGTGCATGATGAGCTCAAGCCATGGATTGTAGCTCTACAAAATGAAGAAGAAAATTTGATGGTTTTCATGAGTGAATCAAGTGAGTTACAGGTGGATATTATAGCTCCAAAGATAATTTAATCTTCTATTGGTGTCAAGTTTGACCCAATCACAACTAGACTACAAAGAGTCACTAAGAAGAAAGCCATGGTTGGGGGAGAAGAATTCCCTTTTTAGAAAGTGGAATCATTTATTGGCTTGAGTCCTATTGAAGGGTAGAGACCACGAGAAAATCCCATCTTTGATGAAAATGTTCTTGAATTGGGTCAAGCAAAATCATCTTAGTTGTAGGATTCTATGAAAGGCTTACAACAACAGAGGGAAAATTTTTAATAGTATAAGGAAAATTTGGAGAAGAAAGATATATTATTAATTATTAATTCCATGATTAAGATGTTTGAGGCATCCTTCTATGACATGTTTGACTCCTTAGAGTCAACAAGGTCTAGAAAAAATGCATTGATCCAATAGGATACAATAACAAAAGGTTTAGTCACCTAGTGGAAATATTCAAACAATAAAATAAAGGAATTAGTCAACATATTGGTATAATATCAAATCCTTGGTTTCAAAACCATTATCCTAGCTCACTTGAATACAGCCATGGGATTGATTATAGACAATATCAAGGTTTTATATACATGGTCCAAGAGATTGGAAAGACTCCTTGGAGATGATAAGGAGTTATTACATAGGATAAAATAATTCCTATGGACCACGATTGATAAACTCAATAATGCTCAAACCCATGGGCATCATAACAAATTAATAATGCAACTACAAGACCACCTTGATCATGAAGTAAGTAAGGAGCAAAAGATAAGGGAAATCTAGGACAAATAAAAACAAGGTCATGGATATGATCCTATTAGAAGAATAAATGATTGTTGAGGTAAGGATCATTAATGAGGCCTTACAAAGAAATGATAGGGACCTTGGAGACCTATCTCATTAGCATGATGAGCTTTTCCTAGAACCAATGGTTAATTTGAGGCTTATTCATGAGCAACATCAGAAGGTAGTAGAGCTACTAGAATAGAAATAGGGGACTTTATTATAAAAAAGATCCCAAGGAAAAGTTAGTTACGAATATTATTTTTGTATAAGCTTTGTAATATTTCAGAAAATAAAATATTCTTTTTTTTAAAGGCATGTGCAACTTGTAAACACATTTCTTATAAGTCAATCCACTTGGGAAAGTTTAGTGTAATACAATATGTTTCATTACTATAGAAATAATTTTGAAACTAACTCCCAAGACTAGAGTTTTCATCTATTTTTCATGATTTAATTTGTATTTTTGATCATTTTATATTGATTTCAAAATTATAATTTCCCTATATACACTTATAATTGATCATGTTAATCTCCACCACCTCCAAATTAACTCAAACAAGCTCCAAGTTTGGTGCCAATTAACTCTAAGTCACAACTTATTCTTTTTCCTTACAAGTATTTCACTTTTATTTTAATTTTGAGTCCAAAAATTAAATTAGATATTTAATCTCAAAATATTTCATAGATCCAAAATAAAACTTCTATTATATTAAAGAGCATAGCCTCAATTTGTAATAATCTTTTTCTCGTTTACACAAGTTGGGGAAAGGAGCTCATGAGTGTGCAACCAGTAATTTGTTGTTCATGATCAACCATGAATATTTAAACTTTATTATTCCTCTTAATTTTATTTATTATTCCATTTTATTTTAATTCCATCTTGATTAATATTTTTGAGGTCATCATCAAGTGACATATCAAGGAGCTAATTACCCGAGCATTGAACATTTTCCTCAACTAATTCTCCTTCACTTGATATCATCTTTGGTCATGTTGGAGGATTATTTTACTATGTATTTAATATATTTATTATATTTTTTATTTTTTCTTATAATAATTTCTCATTTGAAATTTTATTTGGAAAAACTTTGAAAAATAATGTTTTTCTTTGTTTCCTTGCATTAAAAATCTAGTTTCATCTAACTTTCATTCACACATTATAAATATTAAAGAATATTATTATATACATTAGATATATGATAATTTTTTTAATATTAAATATATAAAAATATAATAAACACCATTTTATTTAATTTTTCATATCACTCATTCACATACATAAACAAACACTAACAAAGTTACATGCATAAAAACTAGGAAATCAAAATAAAGTTTACACAAAAAATGTGTTAACTTATTTACATAGTAAAGAAAGTAATTATAATTTATAAATTATAATTTTATATTTTTATTAATATATTCACATATCATTTAGTTAGATACAAAATAATCAAAATACTAAATAACTAGCATTCTAGCATGTACAGATAGACTAAATCTTGAAAACATAGAGATTGTAGTTGCACACATAAATTCTATATTTTAGATCTAGTTTCACATTTTTTTATTCAAGATTAAAATTTTAATTATGCTTTAATTTTAATTTAATTTAAAATAAAAATAAATAAAACATCCATTGTAGTGCATGTATGTGACATTTTAAATTCTCAAAAGTAAAGGAAAAGTTAAAAATCAGCAGCTACATTGTTAGTTGAATTTTTAGTATTAACATTTATTAAATTTATAGAATATAAATAAAATAATAAAATAATAAAAAAATATTTCATTTATTTTATTTCTAATAACTTTTATTTTATAAAGTAGTGTAGTTTTTTCCAATTTTCAAGGCCTTATTGAAAACTCAATACAAGCAAAACTCAAAAATCTTATTTAAACCAAAACAAGTCTAAAATTTTATTTCAACATTTTAAAATAGAAATTAAATTTTCATAAACCAAATTGAAATAATAAAACACACTTAAAAAATCCTAACAAGGTTACCTCACGATTGGATGATTCTTCTTGTACAAGCTAATCTCCATAGAGTACAATATTTCCCTAGCGTACATGTTCCCATGCCAACAAATGACATGCACTGTGACATTAACTCAAAACATAGAATATAAATTTTCCATTATATTACAATAAAAACTTATCATTTAAAAAATTAAAATTATTTACAATTAAAAATACCCAATAGAATCCTCAATAGTGAGACCCATTTGCATCATAACATGCCAAGCCTACAATCTCCATACATCTATATCTAAGCCTCCCCCTTTATATTATTTATCCTTGATTCTTGACTCATCATATCTCAATTTATTCATTGATGAAATTGACTAATCATAGCCAACCCAATAGATTCAACCAAATCCCAAGGTTTTTTAATTGGCAGCCTTTTGAATTTTACTGAGCCTAGTAATCACCAAGAACTTTGCTATTTTATCCTTATCCATTTTGAGGGTTATTATAAATCCATATATTCCCACATCACTAGTTCCAATGAGTAGTATCATGTAGGTGAGATTTTTTTGTATCACCATGAGCACCCTCTTCCATCTATCACTCAAGACCTTGGTATTATACCTCAACCTAACTAGTTATCTATTCCATCCCTTATCATTTAAATACCTCATTTTCATCATCCTAACCAATTAAATCATTATACCACTCATCCCATTATCTTTACATCAGTTTTCTTATCTAAGCCTCCAAAAGTCATGTACACAAAATATAAATATATTTATTATATTAGTAATATTGAACATAAATTTTTCATTATACTAGTATTAAAGCTATTGGGATACTAAATATATTTCATTATCTCAAAAATTTCATTATCTCAGCCATTAAATCTAATGACATAATAAATCTTTAGTAAACCAATACATTACATAGATTAAATAGATGACAAGAAGCACTTGTAGAAATGACATTGAAAAATGGGGTCAATGCTTCCACCACTAATGCCATAGTTCATCTAAGTTTAGTCAATAAAATAATGTTTTTGGGCCTTCAAAAGGGAGAGATAAAAACTTATATAAATTAATGGAAAGAGAAAAATATAAACTTAAATCCAATTTTAAAGTGCATCAAAATTTTAATTCTATAATAATTTAAAAGTTTAATAAAGTAAAAGTATCATAATGGAACTTTGGAAATGATTGTAATGATTTAGAAATAATAGGCTCTTTCATAATAAGTGGAGTTTCATCCATATTTTTTAAAAATGTAACATAAGAAAATTATCTTTAAATAGATATTTATTAAGATACTAAATATATTTAATTATTTTTTCCATTTCATTATCTTGACCATTTCATTATCTCAGCCATTAAATCTACTGAGATACTAAATATATAGTTAAAAAAACATTACCTAGATTAAATACCTAATAAGAATCACCTACCAAAATGATAGTAAAAAATGGGATTGATGCTTCCACCACTAACACCAAATTTCACCTAAGCTTAGTAAATAAAATAATTTTTATCTACCTTCAAAAGGGAGAGAGAAAAACTATGAGAAAATAATGGAAATAGAAAAAGAAAAACTTAACCCTAATTTTAAATCATGCAAGAATTTTTAATTCTATAATAATTTAAAAGTTTATAGAAGTAAAACTGTCATCATGAAACTTTGGAAATGATGGTAATGATTTATAAATAATAGGCTCCTGCATAATAAGTTAAGTTTCATTTATAATTTTTGAAAATGTAACATAAGCAAAAATTTTAATAGGGATTTGACTCAATTTTAAGGCCCCCTAGGAATACGTTTGAGATAATCTAATTTTCCAATTCAAATACCTATGAGGGAAACTCTCATTTCTTCAACTTATAAACTAATATTTGGAAATGAATTAAACCCCAAAATGGTAATTAAAATAAGTGACACAAAATCATACCTAGTAACTCAAAGACCTCTTTGAAAAGGATTTTGTGTGTTTATCTAAATTATGGTTATGTGTGGGCATCAACAATCTACCTCAAAACACTTAAGTCTATATATAATATTTTTATATATAGACTTTCTATTTATATATTGTATCTAAATGTAAATTTGTATAATTTAGGGAATTTCATTCTAATAAAATAGCAACAGACTCATCACAACAAATTACACTTGATGGGTCTCCTACCATGGGTTTTGTATCAAATCCAGGGGATCATTAGAATTGAAAAATATTCAATAATATTCTACAAAACCATAGTATAATGAAGATTATAGAATTTTAAATATGGAAATAGAAGTGAAATTATCATCATGGAACTTTGGAACTCATGGTAATGATTTAGAAATAATTATTAGGATTTTTCATAACAAGTGGAATTTTATACACATTTTTTGAAACTGTAACATTATTAATTATTAAGATAAATAAGTGGTGGTGGTATAATAGTAGGCATGCACATTGGAATAAGTTTTGTTTTTTTAACATATATGTCCACTTAAAATTTTTATCATAGTGTTGAACCCAAACTTCTTCTTGGTAACTTCTAAATTTTTTAGCCCCATTGTAACAAAATCAATTTCTCCATTATAATCAACAAGTGAAAACCTAATCACCTAGAACTCTGCTCTTTATCCACCGAATACACATGCCTCCAATCAAAACTAAGAGGGTTATAATTTTTACATAGAGATTGTTCTAATGATTTAAAAATAATAGGCTCCTACATAATAAGTGGAGTTTCATCCACATTTTTGAACATGTAACATAAGTAAATTATCTAATAGAGATTTTACTCCGTAATTTTTATCTCCCCCTCCCCACAAAGAATAAAATTTACATAATTTAATTCACCAATTTAAATACATGTGAGGGTGAATTGCCTTTCTTGAACTTACAAACTAATATTTGGAGATGAATTCGACTCCAAAATGGTAGTTAAAATTAGTTACCCAAAATCATACCTAGTAACTCAAAGACCTCTTAGGAAATGATTTTTTGTGCTTATCTAAATTATGGTTATTTGAGGGCATAAGCAGTCCACATCAAAACACTCTAACAAGTCTATTTATATTATTTCTATATATAGACTTTCAATTTATAGATTGTATCTAAATGTAGATTTGTATAATTTAAGGAATTTCATTCCAATAAAATAACAATAGACTAATTGTAAAAAAAATCACTTGAAGGGTCTCTCAACATGGGTTTTGGATCAAATCTAGGGGATCATCAAAATTAGATAATTTTTAATAATATGCTACATGGCCATAGTACATTGAATATTATAGATGTTTAAATATAGAAATAGAATTAAAATTATCATCATGGAAATTTGGAATTAATAGTAATTATTTTGAAATAATTAATATTAGGCTCTTGCATAATAAGTGGAGTTTCATCCAAATGTTTTGAAGATCTAATGTTAATAATTATTAGGAAAAATAAGTGGTGGTGGTATAATAATAGGCATGCACATTAGAATATGTGGTGTCTTTTGAACATATATGTCCAATTCAAAATTTTATCATATTTCTAAACCTGAAATTCTTCTTAGTCACTTTTAAATTTTTTAATGTTATTGTTACAAAATAAATTTCTCAATTGCAATAATCAAGACAACCTAATCACCCAAAACAAAACTCCCTATGTAGTGAATAAAAATTCCCCCTGATCAAAATCAATGAAGTTACAATTTTGACATAGAGATTGTGCTAATGATTTAGAAAAAATAGGCTCTTTCATAATAAGTGGAGTTTCATCCATATTTTTTGAATATGTAATATAAAAAAATTGTTTAATAGGGGTTTGACTTCTTAATTTTTATCCCCTTAAGAATACCTTTGAAATAATTTAATTTATTAATTCAAATACTTGTGAGGGTTAGTTACCTTTCTTGAACTTACAAACTAATATTCGGAGATGAATTCGATCCCAAAATGGTAATTAAAATAAGCAACACAAAATCATACCTAGTAACTCAAAGACATCTTGAGAAATGATTTTATGTTCTTAAATTATGGTTATGTGAGGGCACAAGCAATCTACCTTAGAATACTTTAATAAGTCTATGTATAGTGTTTCTATATATAGAGGTTCCATTTATAGATTATATATAAATGAATATTTGTATATTTTATTAAATTTCATTCCAATAAAATAAAAACATACTCATCATAACAAATTCCACTTGATGTTTATCCTATAATGGGTTTTGGATCACATCCAAGGGATCATCAAAATTAGAAAATGTTGAATAATTTTCCACAAGACCATAGTAAAATGAATATTATAGAATTTTTAATATAGAAATCAAAGTAAAATTATCATAATGGAGCTTTGGAATCAATGGTAATGATTTAAAAATAATTAATATTAGGCTCTTGCATAATAAGTGGATTTCAATTCACATTTTTTGAATATGTGACAATATTAATTATTAGGAGAAATAAGTGGTGGTGGTATAATAGTTGGTGTGCACATTGGAATATATGGTGTCATTTAAACATATATTCCCACTTCAAATTTTTATCATATTTTTAAACCCAAAATTCTTTTTGGTCACTTCAAATTTTTTTAGTGCCATTGTAATAAAAGCAATTTTTCAATTGCAATCACAAAGACAAAATTTGATCACCCACAACTTAGCTCCTTATCTAGTGAATACAAATTCCCCCTAATTAAAACCAAGGAAGTTATAATTTTGACATACATATCATGCTAATGATTTAGAACTAATAGGCTCTTACATAAAAAGTGGAGTTCTATACACATTTTTTGAAGACATAACATAGGTAAGTTGTTTAATTTTTAGATCCCCCAAAGGAATACCTTTGAGATATTTTAATTTAACAATTCAAATATCTATGAGGGTGAGTCACCTTTATTGAACTTACAAACAAATATTTTTAGACGAATTCAACCCCAAAATGGTAATTAAAATAAGTGACACAAAATCATACCCAGTAACTCAAAGACATATTGGAAAATTATTTTATGTGTTTATCTAAATTATGGTTATGTGAGGGCACAAGTAGTCTACCTTAGAACACTTAAGTCTATATATAATATTTATATATATAGACTTTTAATTTATAGATTTTATTCTAAATGTATATTTTTGTAATTAAGGAATTTGATTCTAATAAAATAGAAATAGACTCATCAAAACAAATTACACTTGATGAATCTCCTACCATGGAATTTGGATCACATTGAGGGGATCATCAAAATTTGAAAATGTTAAATAATCTACTACAGGACCATAGTACAATAAAAATTATAAAATTTCAAATATAGAAATAGAAGTAAAATTATCATCATGGAACTTTGGAACCAATTGTAATTATTTCAAAATAATTAATATTATGCTCTTTCATAATAAGTGGAGTTTCATCCACATTTTTTGAAGATGTAACACTAATAATATTAAGAGAAACAAGTAGTGTTTGTATAATAATAGGCATGCACATTGGAATAGATGGTGTCTTTGAACATATATGTCCACTTTAAATTTTTATCATATTTCTAAACCTAAAATTCTTCTTGGTCATTTGTAATTATTTTAGTGTTATTGTAACAAAAGTAATATCTCAATTGTAATCACCAAGACAAAACCTGATCAACCATAACTAAGCTCCTTATCTAGTGAATATAAATTCCCCCTAATCAAAATCAAAGAAGTTACAATTTTAACATAGAGAGTGTGCTAATAATTTATAAATAATAAGATCTTGTATAATAAGTGGAGTTTCATCCATATTTTTTGGATATTTAACATAAGCAAATCATCTAGAAGGTATTTGACTCAATTTTTATCACCCCTAGGAATACCTTTAAAATAATTTAATTCATCAAGTTAAATACCTATGAGGGTGAGTTTCCTTTCTTGCACATACAAAAAAATATCTGGAGATGAAATCGACCATAAAATGGTAATTAAAATAAGTGACACAAAATCATACCTAGTAACTCAAAACCTTATCAAGAAAAGATTTTGTGTGCTTATCTAAATTATGGTTATGTGATGGCATAAACAATCTACCCTAGAACACTTTAATAAGTCTATATATAGTATTTCTATATGTAGTCTTTCCATTTTTAGATTGTATCTAGATGTAGATTTGTATAATTTAGGAAATTTTATTCCAATAAAATAGAAATAGACTCGGCATAATAAATTACATTTGATGGGTCTCCTTCCATGTTTCTTAGATCGCATCCAAGGGATCATTAGAATTAGAAAATGTAAAATAATCCATTATAAGATGATAATATAATGAAAATTATAATACATTAAATATGAAAATAGAAGTAAAATTATCATCACGGAATGTTGGAACCCATGGTAATGATTTACAAATAATAAATATTAGATTATTACATAATAAGTGGAGTTTTATCCACATTTTTTGAAGATGTAACATTATTAATTAATAGGAGAGACAACTGGTGGTAGTATAATAGTAGGCATGCACATTGGAATAGATGGTGTCTTTTTAACATATATGTCTAGTTCAATTTTTTTATCACATTTCTAAACCCAAAATAATTCTTGGTTGCTTCCAAATTTTTATTGCAATTGTAACAAAATCATTTTTCCCATTGAAATCACCAAGACAAAACTTTATCACCCACAACTATACTCCTTATCTAGTGAATATAAATGCCCTTGATCGATACCAATGAAGTTATAATTTTGATGTAGAGATTGTGATAATGATTTATAAATAATAGGCTCTTACATAATAAGTAGAGTTCCATCCACATTTTTTGAAGATGTAACATAAGAAAATTGTCTAATATGTATTTGACTCCTTAATTTTTATCCCCCCCTCACCCCAGGAATACATTTTAGATAATTTAAATCACCAATTCAAATACCTGTGAGGATAAGTCACCTTTATTGAAATTACAAACTAATATTTGAAGATGAATTCGACCCCAAAATGGTAATTAAAATAAGTAACACAAAATCATGCCTAATAACTCAAAGACCTCGAGTGAAATGAGTTTGTGTGATTATATAAGTTATGGTTATGTGAGGGAATAAGAAATATTCCTTAGAATACCTTAATAAGTATATATATATATATATATATATATATATATATATATATATCTATATATGTATATATGTATATATGTATATATATATATATGTATATATGTATATATGTATATATATATATATATATGTATATATGTATATATGTATATATAGAATTTCCATTTATATCTTGTATCTAAATGTAGATTTGTATAATTTAGGGAATTTCATTCTAATAAAATAGTAACAGACTCATTACTAAAAATTATATTTTTATAGGTCTCTAACCATATATTTTGTATCACATATAGGCGATCATCAGGATTAGAAAATGTTTAATAATCTACTACAAGACCATAGTATAATAAAAATTATATAAATTTAAATATGGATAAAATTAAAATTATCATCATATAACTTTGGAATCATTGGTAATAATTTATAAATAATTAATTTTAGGTTCTTGAATAATAAGTGGAGTTTCAACCTCATTTTTTGAAGATGTAACATTATTAATTATTAGGAAAAATAAGTGGTGGTGGTATAATAGTAGGCATGCACATTGGAATATATGGTGTCTTTCAAACATATAAGTCCACTTTAAATTTTTATCATATTTCTAAACCCAAAATTCTTCTTGGTTGCTTCTAATTTTTTATCGCCATTGTAATAAAAGAATTTTATCCATTGCAATTACCAAGACAAAATTGATCACCCACACCAGTTCTCCTTTTATAGAAAATGTAGATGCCCCTAATCAGAACCAAGAGAGTTGTTATTTTGACATAAAAATTGTTCTGATGATTTTGAAAAAATAGGATCTTGCATAATAAGTGGAGTTTCATCAGCATTCCTTTAAGATGTAACATAAACAAATTATCTTTTAGGGATTTGGATCCTTAATTTTTATCACCCCAAGCAATATATTTGAGATAATTTAATTCACCAATTCAAATACATGTGAGGGTGATTTACCATTATTAAACTTACAAACTAATATTTGGAGATGAATTTGACCCCAAAATAGTAATTAAAATAAGTGACATAAAATTATACCCAGTAACTCAAAGACCTATTGATTAAGGATTTTGTGTTCTTATCTAAATTATGGTTATGTGAGGGCATAAGCAGTCTACCTTAGAATACTTAAGTATATATATAGTATTTATACATATAGGGTTTTTGATTATAGATTGTATCTAAAGTTAGATTTGTATAATTTAGGAAATTTAATTCCAATAAAATAGTAATAGACTAATCACAACAAATTACACATGATGGGTCTCCTACCATGGGTTTTGAATCCCATCCAAAAGATTATCAGAATTAAAAAATGTTTAATAATCTGATACAAAACCATAGTATTACAAAAATTATAGAAGCTTAAATATGTAAATAGAAGTAAAATTATCATCATAAAACATTGAAACTGATGGTAATGGTTTAGAAATAATTAATATTAGGCCCTTTCATAATAAGTGGAGTTTCATCCACATTCTTTTAAGATGTTACATTATTAATTATTAGGAGAAATAATTGGTGGTGGTACAATAGTAGGCATGCACATTGGAATAGATGGTATCTTTCAAACATATATGTGTACTTTAAATTTTTATCATAATTCTAAGCCCATAATTATTCTTGGTCATTTATAAAGTTTTTAATGCCCTTGTAACAAAATCAATTTCTATATTGTTTATCCAAAACTTGAAAATATTTGGTTGAAGTATAATTAAAAAATAAAAACAACGCAATTCAAATAATGCTATATCTAAAAAGAGATGTTTTATTTATCAAAATTGCAGACCCAAACATATGCTTATCTCTGAGAAGAGATGTCTGATTTCCATTTCGGGTTACATATTCTTTTATACATGTTTTGAAGGTGTGGGGAGGATATGGAAGGTCACCAATATTGAGAGAGATGAATTGGTTTGACTTCCATGATTTAGAACAATACAAAATTGGAGGAATTACTATTTTTAGAATCTTACTATTTTTAGACTGCACTACTAAAATTGAAATTCAGGACACTTCCATTGGGTTTTATGGGGGTAAAAATTTATTGAGAAAATATCCATGCAATCTCATGATGTTTCCCTCATTATTAGATTTCTAACGGTTCAAACGGCGATTCAATTGGAGCTACGATGCAAATGTTATGGCTCTCAGAAGTTTCACCATCAAATGGGGTGGACCCATCACCCGAATTGTCATCTTAATTTTTGTCTAGATCATTCCTCCCTCCTTGAGAAAAAATGGTCCCCATTTCATCAAGATTTTTCATCAAGTGTGGTAGTTTTACTTTGATTTGATTCCCGTTGCATACCAGATTGTTCACCATTTCTGTCTGACCATCAGTCTGTGGATGGAAGGTTGTGAACTTCTTCAGCTCAATAACTATTTGCTTCTATTGTTGTGTTATTTGTGTAGTCAGGGTTGTAACATCAGCCCTTTTGGATTCCTGTGGCTTGACCACCATGAGAACAAATTTCTTGGCACTAATTAGAGAGATAGCTATAGAACGTGGTACTTTTGGTACCCTATAACGCCGTGTTCCAAGAGTGAGAGTGATCCTTCTAGTTCTTGATTCATATATACCATGTCGATCATACATGAATGGTTGACCAAAGAGTACATCACAAACATCTAAATTGACCACATCACATAAGACCTCATCTTGGAAAGGTTGTATTTCATATGAGAGAAGATATTGGTGGGTAACATAGAGGTTTCTCCCTGGACTCAACCATCCAATACTATATGGTTTTGGGTGAGGCTTCATAGATAGACTTAGGATTTTCACAACATCAACATATATTAAATTCTTTTGACTTCCACTATTAAGAATGAAATGTAGAGGCTTAACTTTCACCCATAACTTAGAGTGAAACAACCTTTCCTTATCATCTAACATCTTGTCATGTGTATGTGATGAAGTAACAATGGCTTCAATATCAGCATCTATAGTTTCTTCTTCAACCTCTTTGAATGTAGGGTCTGTATCAGGTAGAGCAGAGGATTGTTACTCAGAAAGTAGTGATTTGATAGCTCGACATTCTTCTTTGAAGTGAGTTTTAGATTTGTGATAATCACACCACTTCCCAGTCTTTCCTTCCTTTTGCTTCCAATTTTGGCCTCGTGTTTGACCTTCTTTGTCACTTTTCCATTTCAAAGACTAATTATTTATATTCATTCTTCCATACTTCTACTCAATCTTCACTGCGAACTTGTATGCCTCACCGATGGTTTCCAAATTGAAGAGTTCCATTTCTCCCCGTATGTACCATTGTAGTCTGCCACGATATTTGAGAACCTTATGTTTATCACTTTCTTGGATGCCAAATCTCATAGATATAGAATGAAAAATATCAATGTAATCTTTAACAGATTATTCCTTACCTTGGCGAAGTTGTTGCCACTCTATATATAGATCGTCATATGCTCCAATCGGGTAGTATTCTTCTTTCACCGCTTCCACAAAATTATCTCAGGTAGGTTCCACCTCTAGGCCAATGTCATCTATACTGAACCTCTTTTTGTACACTTCCCACTAATTTTTCAGAGGCAA
Organism: Torreya grandis; assembly: GCA_037957365.1. NCBI lineage: Eukaryota > Viridiplantae > Streptophyta > Pinopsida > Cupressales > Taxaceae > Torreya > Torreya grandis. The sequence continues at coordinate 135,983 of JARHVA010007531.1, read as the reverse complement.
TGTTGATTTCAAAAGAGCAAAAGTAAACTTTTCTCCATCAGTGAACTTATTTATAGAGAAGTAGGAAGACAATTGATCCAACCAATTTTCTACTACATTGGCATTTATTTTTCCTTCAAATTTAGGAATATCAAAATTTACCTGGACCTTGAAGGGTGTTGGGGCACTGAAAGGACATTCTCTAGTTGAGGAGCCAGGAAGTGGAGCTGTAGAGCCAGGATTTCCCATCAAAAGTGTTTGAAGAATTTGGAAAAACTATTGTAGCATCTATGCTTGTTGCCATTAGAGGGATTCATTCACCATTTCCTTGAAATGATTGGATATCTCAGTATTGTCTACCATTTTAAGTCATTTGGAGTAAACAGGTGGAAAATTTGGAAGCTATGTTGTTTCCCACCCAAGCTTCTTGTAGCCTGACCTCGTCCTTGGGATCATACACTCTCAAGACAAACCAATCTGATACCACTGATCCAAAACATGAAAATATTTGGTTGAAATATAATTATAAAATAAGAACAACACAATTCAAATAGTACTATCTCTGAAAAGAGACGTTTTATTTACCAAAATTGCAGACCCAAATATATGTTTATCTTTGAGAAGAGATGCCTGATTTCCATTTCAAGTTACATCTTCATTTATACATGTTTTGAAGGTGTGGGGAGGATATGGAAGGTCACCAATCTCAAGGGAGATGAATTGGTTTGACTTCCATGATTTACAACAATACAGAATTCGAGGAATTACTATTTTTTGAAACTTACTATTTTTAGATTGCACTACTAAAATTGAAATTTAAGACACTTATGTTGGGTTTTAGGGGGTCAAAATTCATTGAGAGAAGCTCCATGCCATCTCACAATGTTCCCCTCATTATTATCTTTCCAACGGTTCAAACGGTGAGTCAATTGGCACTACGGTGTAAAAGTTATGGCTCCTAGAAGTTCCGCCATCAAATGGGGTGGACCCATCACCCGAATTATCATCTGAATTGTTGTTTGGATCAACTGTAATCACTGAGAGAAAACTTGATCACTAAAAACTAAGCTCCTAATATATTAAATATATATTCCCCATAATTAAAACCAAGGTATTTATAATTTTTACGTAGAGATTATGATAACATGCTATCTCTTTACACAAAGAATGCAAGCCATCATAGACAAAATCATTGCATGGTACTTCAGATCTTGATAGGTTTGAGCCCAAAATTATTTTCTACAAAAATATTTTCACAATATCATGGGTTTGGAGTAACTAATAGGTTTAGTTATTTATTTACACTCTTTCATTTCACATAACACGTGTTACCCCACACCCTACCCCCGCAACTCTCGCCCCCTCCACCCCACCCCACGCACCGGCCCACCCCCCCCAACCCCCCCAACCTATCACACAAATCAATTATAGTAGTTATTAAATAAATATAATTGACATACAATATATATCATATTATTTTTATATCTATGATTGACATAGTAGGTTGAGAATATTTAGAAGTGACAATCCAACATAATTGGCAAGTTATATTCTAAATTAATTATAAAGTACATTTACACACATGATACAAAATTATTATAATAAGTGAATAAGGATCTCTAGGTCTATATATGTATATAGTTGGATTGTACATTAATTTTTAAAACCTATCAATAAAGGGTAGAATATTATGCATTCAAGGACTTTGAATATTTCATGAAAAATGACATGATTCACCTAAGAGGTAATGGACTTAGTAGAATGAAGATAAGATAAAACTATTTATTATGTATTTGATGAAATATTTTCACCATTAGTATCTTCTCATGGTGAAGAAAAAGAATACAATATTTTATAGTCATGCACATAGGTAGGACCTTATATATGGGTCTATGATAATAGGCCGATGGGACATTTGTATAATTCTATTTGATCTTGTTGTAATTTCATTGACTGTGTTACAAAATTCAAACCTATGGATATTACAGTTATATTTTGACACAAAACTTCATTCTAATCTTGGACATTTTAGTAATTGTATTCCCATGAGGAACATTCTATGGACAACTAATAAATATAAATCAAAATTAAATTTTTTTAATAGATCCTAGAGTGTAGCAAATGACTCATTTTATCTATTGAATAAGTTGATACCCAAATTGGCCTTGTACAGACCAACATGACATTTTATATTACTTGAAGACACTTATCCCATTCATTGTTTGATCTCTATATTTAAATCCCATGATGGTGACACTTTTCACCCCCATAGAGACCCATTTTCAATGTTCACGCATTGTTCGATCAACTATGGTAGGCTCACATGGACCATAGATATAGGGAACATGTTTGGGCTTTAACTCTTTGTTCAGGGTTTAAGGTTTAAATACTTTTGACATGCCTTCAATTCAACATGACTAATACCAAGATTCATTTGTGTTCATAAATAGGTGGGTTAAGTTTATGCTATGTTTAACATTACAAGGTTAAATTTTTTATCATAGATATATATTTGAGACATTGTAACACTTCACCCTCTGTAAAAAAAATGAGGTAGATTAATTTGAAGAGAAAATCTATCAAATATTAATGTTTGGGATGAATTAAATAAAAAATTTCAATTGCATATCATGAAGCTGAAATCATGTATCACAAGCATTAAATTTGATGTTGCAGACAAAACTTGGCATGGTCCATTTTCGAGTAAAGTAGATGGATAATCAATTAATTTCAAGTAATACAAATGATTAATTTTGTATCTATTTAAACATGGTTACAAATAGTCTATGAAATATTAAATTACATATAAATTATACAAAATAATTGATTATCTTCTACTTTACAAAATAACCATCATATTTTACTTAACCATCAGGTCTTTTGAGCTGTAATTTAAATTAGTGATTGTATTATTTCATGGAAAATTTTAAAATTGACCTAAAACATCGATGCATATCTATATCAATGAGTTTATTTTTCCACTCAAATCCTTTGATTTATTTATCCAGTTTATTAAGACCAGTAAATTTAATTTTGAAGTCTAACTATGAGATATATTTCTTGGTGTTTCTAACTATAGGTTCCACAAAGTGAGCTAGATATGTGTTTATCAATTTTCATGGATAAGACTGGTTGGTGTTTTTCACTCATGTATACTATGGCTTTATTATCATTTTTTTATAATGAATGGTTTCTAAGATGCATGTATCCGTGCACCTATAGTCAGCAATAGATTTTATAATATAATGTTAGAAAATATTTATTTCATATAATATGAATTCATTATTCCCAACTATATTTTTGTATCCAATCATGTATTAATTAATTTATTTTCAAATAATATTGTGTATTTAAAATAATCATAATTTTTTTGAGAAACATATATTTCATAAATATTCAAAGAATGTAGGACTACAAATTAGGAAAAAAAATCCTATAATTTCTCAACAACATGCCCTAAAAAATAATCAATAATCCCCTAACATGGGACCCCTACCTTACTATAGGTGAATTTGATTAAATGGTAACATGTCAAATCAACCTATGAGAATCTTAAAGAGAGAGATATAATTCTTAGAGATGATAATATTATATTATTAGTGGTTAATTTGAGAGATAAAAAAAGAAAAGAAAAATCCATTATTCAGTAATCCAAAAACCCATATGCCACTTCTAATGTAATTCAAACATTTCCCAATCCACTACTGCCACCATTAATTGATGAGAAATTTTTTTTGGGACTAATGGTGGATCGTTATAATGTCCCACCTTCTAATAATAGTGTAGAGGGAATTTAGGAGTATATATAGAAAAAGTAGTCTCATGGAAGAATTTTTTTAATTCTATGTTGCTATTTTATAGGAGATAATATTTAAAATATATATTTTTATTTATAATTAAACTTTACATTAATTTTATCCACTCATATATTTAGAACTTGTAGAATATCTTCTTATAAAATAGAAAAACATATAGAGAAACCCAACCCCCCTTTTTTTCAACCACTTAAACTTCTTAAGATATAGTTAGCTCCTCAATTTCATGAAACTATTCTAAATTTTCATTATACCATGCATTTAATTTTTTATGAGGCCACCAACTCATTAAAAATAGGAGCCCCCTTCATAGGACCCCTACCTAATCGAATAGTTGATATGATTTTGACCCTTGTTGTAAGAAATGTGATTATTAACTGTATGGGGCATGCTCAAGTTGAAAAGTCAAAATAACTGAAAGAAAGCATGGAAATGACAAGTGTTAAAATTATGGAACATAAATTAAATCTAAAGCATCTTCCCAGATATCAATGGTACAAAGCTGAGCATACACATTTTGATCAATAGTATGAAAAGTAAAGGACATAATCTATTAGATCAAGATCAAATAAAGTACATTAATTTGGGTAAGGAAGATCCAACAAAATGAGATTAGTGCAGAATTTTTAATAAAGTTAGACCAAAAATGATGATCACAAGTGTCAAAATCATGAGGAGTATCACAAGATAAGCTATGGTGTTCAATCCCTCAAATCGAGATCAATATCCCATATTGATCTATACAAGGAAATCTGATTATGTGAGGTAAAGATGATTTTTCCAAAGGGAAACAATCAATTTTTAATATTAATGAGCTAGATGCCATGGAGATTCCATGATGACACCAGATAAGTAAGACATGATAGATTTGAAGATTTTATGGACCCACAAAAAACAAAGATATAAATGCTCGGTCCAAACAAAATATAAGACATAAAACTCATAATTTGGACTCTTTGCTTCCTTTAGAGCTCTGCATAAACCTTCAAAAAAGCAAGAGAATGTACAAGAGCCTTAATTTGACCCTATGATCATTGTAATCAATCTAAGGATAGTTGGATTATTTTCTATGTAAGGATAATTCAATTTATGATCCAAATTATAATCCACTAATGGGAAATTTGATGAAATTCAAAGCCATGACAACTCAAAGAAGTGTTCCCAAGGAGGATGTGGAGAATTACTTAACCATATATTACATTGTATAATATGTGTTTTTATTATATATTTTAAATAAATATTATATATTTTAATGAAATATATAAATATCATTTTAATATATTAAATATATCACTTACCTTCAATTTGAATTCACTAATCCCCAACTAATTTTAAATTCAAATTTACATTGAAAAATGGGGTATGTATAATTCTCACACATTTTTAAGAGGAACAAAAACCATCGAACATGTATAACCAAATATACTCTTATACTTACGTATTCTTAGTTTTTTCTGAGCATACATTATAGATTACTGACAGATCAGAACATAGTAGGTTGTAGAGTGTTCAAAGCATTGACCATATTTGTTACTATCATTTTTGTACCTTATTTTTTGGTATTTAATCTTAACAGTTTTCAATATATTTTTCACTCTATCTAAAATACATGATTTTTTTGTGTTTATTTTGCCCATTTATTCCTTTTTAGAACTTTATGTTATGAAATCGCTAAGATTCAGATTATTGTAATCTTTTTGGTGATGTTAGAGCACACCAAGCTATGATATTAGTGAGCCTTTTGTTAAAGGAGTGTACACATGACTCTTATTTAAGAAAATAGGGTTTTTAGATTGTAACACTAAAATTTTATAAAAAAATACAATAAATATAATTCTAAACACTCTCCCTGTATATACTTCAATCAATTTTTAGTAAAAATTACGTAATTTTTAAGAATATTTGTTGAGTTCAGGGAGGCCCTAGGTTGGCCTAAGAAATAATGATCCCTACTGTAAGGCCTTGCACAAAAGGAAAAGAGTTCAAAAGAGTCAAGTGGGTATATTAGACAAAAATGGGTAGAATATAGGTCTGGCTATAATTCCATATGGGTAGACTCCTTGTTTGGTTTAAATTCTATGGAAAATAATCATACAATAATTACTTTGTACCTTTTTTTTATCATCTTCATCATCTAGCGAAAACTAACCAGTTATTTAGATTTAGCTAATAAACCATGTAGTTCAAATGTCCTTCCTTATAAATTAATATGCATGAATAGTTACCCAAAATTCATCTCAATTGTGCATAAATTAGTGAGCTATTGTAATCCAAAAAAGATGTTAGCCCCATCTATGATAATAGAAAACATAAGATAATATAAAATAATGGTTGAAATATTGAAATGATGGGGATTAATAGGATTGTTTAGTGCTTATTGCTATTTATTATTATTTATTTATTACTTATTATGTGTGGAAAACTAATAGGGACCCAAATGATAAATGTTAGGATGATTCATTCTGACATTTTTTAGAAATTATAATCAAATATTCTTAATAACTAATATATTTAATAGTTTTAAATTTAAAAAATCTACAGAGAATCACATAGACCAACCAAAATGACCAACTTATAACTTGACAAGCATCCATTGATGTCTAAATTCTATTTCCACTTACAATATGATGAGAATAATGATCAGATAATTTATACAGAGCAATTATAGAATTGATTAGTAATTAAATATATATGTTTAATGTGTGAGATTAAATTAGATATAGTGAGATTTTATTTACATGATTTACATGTTTATATAAATTAATAATTTTGTATAATTAATATATTTTATGTTTCCATTCGATGTCAAAATATTATTTGAGTAGCCTCATTGGTGGAAAAAATATCCAATACTCACATCATAAGAAATAAATCCTTGTTAAAGTACTCTCTAAGCATGTGAAATTAATGTGAGATTAATATGGTGCTATTTGAGTAATTAATATTGTGCTTAGGTCAATGTCAAGATCATGTTAAATTAATGTGATAGAGATTAAAATGGTTACATTTGAATGATTCATACTATGCTAAGGTGTCAATGATGGTACATTTTACAATTTAATAAAGTGTTTATTCTTCATTGGAATGTCATCATTTAGGAGTGACCTACTTTTTTACATGTAAATAGACTATAGACTATTTAACATGTTTCAACATTAGTTTTATTATCTAATTATAAACATGAAAAAATCAAATAAAATTAAAGTTGTGTTTGAAGTAAATTTGGCTTATTTGGGGATCTATATCAAAATACACGTGAAGACCACCCTACCATAATGGTAGGGTTCTCTTATATGCAATAAACCTTCAATCCATGGGATTAATGGTGAGTTTATTCTTTGGAGATATTGTATTTTATATTAATTAATTACTCTTCCAAGAATTATATTTTTTCACATATGAAAGAGTCTTAATTTTATGGCAATTGTGATAGAGTCATGACATCATTGTGGATTTGGAGATTCTCCTATTTTAAATTTGAGTGATAAAAATTTTGATGATGAAAATAAAATTTTGAAGCCTAGCTTTGAAAATTTGAAGCCCAGGATAGAAAATTTGAATCCCAACATGGAAAAGTTGAAGCATGGAAAATGGAAAATTTTCTATTGTGAGTCTTTTGAATCACTTTAGACATATAAGTTTATGCATGGTAAACAAGTTGTAATAGTATTTTATATAAGTTTAATATGTGTAAATTATATGTTGTGTTACTGTAACTCTTCCCTCCCCTATTTCATCTCTTCTTGTGTGTTTATTCAGAGCATTTCCAGTACTATTATTTGGTCTGGACTATCCCCATATTCTCAATATTTTGTTTTACTTAGTGTTGTTAGTTGTTGATGACCTGGACTTACAAATTCTATTGTTTATACCATAGATATAAATCAAACATGGGATTTAGTTGACATTCTAGAAGGAAAAGAGGTCAAAGGAGACAAGTGGGTGCATAAGTTAAAAATCAGTAGACTCCACCAATTGTAATTCAATATGGGTAGATATTTGGTTTAAATTATATGGAAAATAGTCACACAATAATTAATTTGCATATTTTCTGATCATATTAATCATCTGGTGAGAACTAACCAATTGTATAGATTTAGCCAATAAAACATGAAGCTCAAATGTCATTCACTTTAAACAAAAGCACATGAATAGTTACTCAAAATTCATCACCAGTTTCTTCATCCAACATTGATATTTCACAAAACTTGAGGGAATATATATAGTTGGGTAGTTGCAATTTGAACTGATTCTCTTGAACCTACTAAATAAGAATACTGACAAGGCCAAATCAAATCTCTATTACCTTCTTCATTGGACCCCTGAATCTCTTCTTGATTTGGTATAACCAAACCAGATCTTTGACCCAAAAGTGTTGTTTTCATCTATTATGTTAATTATACAGTCTTTAGTTTTTAGATAAATGAAACTCTTTAAAGAATGGATTAACTAAAAGCTTTATTTCTTTTCCTTGAATTCATTACTTATCACTTTCAAACTTCCATTTTTTTAATGATTAACCTCAACATGATATTCCTTAATTTTGACATATCTACGAAAGATTTTCTAGACCATGTTACGAGGCTTTTAATCATAAAATATATATGTAAGGATTTGTAAATTTATCTATGATTCTAAAGTTTAATAATACATCTGCCTCTGTGAATAGTTTCCAATGACATATAAATTTCTTCTTACTCTTGGGCCAAATTGGTTTTTTTCCACCATAAAATATGTGGCTGTTGCAGTGCCAACAACATTATTTAATAGGAGCAGTAGCAATTGTAGTATTTCTATTGGTGGGTTTTCCAAATTTAGCCATGGAAGAGGCATACTGGTTGTCAAAATAGTGGCAACTGCTCATAAGTCAAAAAACCCTTACCCTAGAGAAGACAATGGATTTTTTGAGGGAATAAGGTTTCTGGCTATGAGTCTGGACACTAGAGATGTTGTCAAAGTAGGGGAAAAGGAACCAGATATTGAGGCCATTAGAAGGTGGGAGCCCACAATTGAAGGTTATCTTAAGTTCTTGGTGGATAGTAAATTGTTATATCATACCTTGGGGAATATATAACATAAGGAATATTATCCTACTTGTGATTAAGCAAAAACCAAATTTCACATTTTCATATACTTGTTCTCCTTTTTATTCATGTTAATTGCTTTTATTGGGAGTTGTTTTAAAGAAGAGCACTATTTATGTTAATTTTTAGCATTCTTCTGCACATTAAATCCCTAGGTGGAGGCTCATGAAACTACTTACCAACTTCTATTTATTTTAAATTTTTTACGTATAAGAGAAATAATTAAAGATAATGAAACTTATAATAAAAAAGTTGTCATTTGTGTAGATGCTAAATTTATAAATACGACATTAGAAAGGTCAGATCATCTTTTAAAATATTTGGAATGGTTCACAGAGCATGGTCACATAATTCCAGAACTATTTTCTCCTAGAATAACTTATGCAAATTATTTACATGAACTGTCAGAGCAAGTCCCAAAAAAATTTATCTATCACTTTTATAATGTTTATTTTAGACATGTTGTTGGAGGTTCAATGATTATAAAATTGATATCTCTCTTTCTCATAATTGAATTGTTAGGTTAGGCATGTATGATAATTGAATTTAGAAACCTACCTATACTCATCATCAAGATAAACAATAATTATTCAAAACCCATTTTTTATTATAAAATCATGCTGAAGTGTGTTTATAGACTATACTAAAAAGGTTCCCCTAGTGTCTCCAAATCATCTAAATGTGTTCACCCTTTTATTATCCACAATAATATTCTTTCTCTCTTTCAAGAAGATTTGGCACAAACTTTGAGATTTCAATTTCTTTCCATTCCTTTTGCTTTACAAATGTTATGATCTTATCAAAGTTTCTTTTAATTTCCTTGTTCTATAGAATTTCACCTTATGACAAGTCTATCTTGTTCATTAATTTTCTAGATAATTAGGTAATACTATCCTTCTCCCTCTATTAACATTTTAACCTTTGATATGAGGTTTTTTATATCCTTCTCCATCTATTTATTATGGTGTTTCCTTTTGTAATGTTTCTTGGGGTTTCTAACTTCTAGTGCTTTGGCTATATGAGAGAAACCATTTTTTACCTCCTTGTCCTCTTTTAGCTTGGCTTGGTTCAAAATTTTAATCTTCAATTTTTATCCTATAGTTCTTCTAATTACTCTTTTTAACCTCTCTCCTTAACACCTTGTTCATCATTTTATTCTCTTTTATTGAATATTAATTCTCTTTAATATTTTATATTGATTTGGCTAGTTATACTCACTATTTTCAATGGTAGACTCTGTTGGAAATATTCTTGGTGGAAAGGAACTAGAGTTATATAAGTGGGATGGAAATCTAAAAGATTTATTAGATTGTGTGAAGGAGAAGATCAACAAGGTTGTAGGGGTGAGAATTCAGAAATGGGTCTATGAACCCTTGAATTCTTAATTTATTTTCCCCTCGAGTACTTTTTAGTAGTAAAAGTATGCCATTCTCATAGGTTTACTTTACGTAGGGCTGCTCTCAAGAAGAGAAAAACTATTCATTGGAATAAACTCAGAATTCCTTTGAATAGTACTAAGATCTCATCTAGTTGATTATCTCATGATCAAGCACCCCACCAAATTCATTCTACAATACCAATATATCAATGAGAAGTGTCAAGGTTTCTTTATTCCAATCTTGTGGGTTTTTTTAATCCTACATAAATAAATTCTAACAGATATGTCTTGTAAATAGCTATAATTTTTGTTTAACCACTTTTTCTATGATAACACCTACTCAGTATAAATCCACATCACTTACATGAAAGCAGATGATAGTCTATGTTTCTAAGGTAGGATGGAAGTATATTTTGGATTTATGATGTAACTACTAAACTAGTTAATATCATATCTTGATCTCATGGGTTTGTGAGTTTCAGGTAAGCAAAGTATCTACACCTCCAATGTTCAACCCAGAAGACCATGATGGCTACATGGTGAGTCTCTCCAAGTTTAAGGGCAAACCACTAGTGCTCTAATTTTATCCTATAGATGATATCCCTGGCTGTACTAAAGAGGTAAAGTGTATGGTTGTTTCTCTTACTTTGTCTAGATTTAAATTTTAAGGAAAAAAATCTTATGTCTTCATTATTTCTAGTTCTGATTCAGGTGTGTGATTTAAGAGACTTGTATTAGATGTTAAAAAATGCTGCTGTGGAAGTTGTTGGTATCAGTGTAGATGACCCTAAATCTCACAAGGTGTGTATACTTCCTCTTTAAATTCATGCAAGGGTAAATTTTATACTAAAAACATGGTAAATACTATTATATATGGATTTAGACCTTTGGAAAAAAGTACAAGATACCATTTATATTGCTAATTGATGATGGGAACAAGGTGCAAAAATTATGGGGAGTTACAGCAACCTTATATGGGTCATTTCTTGGTAGGGAAACTTATGTCATTGATAATAAGGGAGTAGTCCAAGTTGTTTATAATAAGCAATTCCAACTAGAAAAAACACATTGAGGAGACCCTCAAAATGATGAAGAGTCTATATCCACCAACAAATTTTGAATTATTTTGTAGTGTGGATAATATTAAAGTCACCTAATTCTTTTATTATTTATCTAGAGTGAGCTAGATGGCACTGACACCTGTAATTTTAGAATACCCCCAACTTATCTGTGAGTATTTTTTTATTATTTTATGAAACCCAAAAATGATAGTATAGGGATAATATATTTAGGATTTTTGACCCCTCTTGAATATCTTAGCTTTGTTCTCAAGCCACACCTTATTATCACTAGCATCTTAATAATTGTCTTCATATTTATAACTTCTTAGATTAGAGTTCTATGGATTTATCATGTTATTTAAAATCACTTCCACTATTTCAAATATTATATAGTGTACGTGTATAGCCATCCTCAGGGAGAAAGAGAGATATGATGAAACTATATAAGGCTTAGTGTGCATTAATAATATTCATTAACTTCAATGGAACAAAAGAATTTGATCAATCATTCTGAACTTGTAAAATCTATTTCCTTTTTCTTTTTTTATTTCTCATTTCTTCGTAATAAATTAAATAATTAAAATATATGGCTAGTTAATTATACAAATAGTTAATTACATATATTTAATGACTTGATCATTAAAGAGAATTAGAAGCTTAGTAAAAAATAAATTTAATCACCCATATTCAATCTTTTAGTATTTGTTTCTCTTATGTTATTTGGTATTCATCTCCAGGAGTTTCTTATGCTAAGTCCACTATCCCTATTTAAATTAACCCTTTTTAAATTTCAATAGTTTCACTTACTCTCTTGTACTAGTAATTATTAATTAAATTCCTTCGTAATCAAACTAAATTTTTTAATACAAATTTGGTGCTTTTTAGAAACAAAATTTTCCACTAAAGGCTATTCATCATGTCAAGAGCAATTTATGTTCCTGGTGTGCTCTTTAATTCTAGTTTGGAGAGGTCTACCTGTCTCAACAACATATGTGTTACCATAGGAGCAAGGGACCAAGTAATCACCTTTTTGTAATTTTAGATTTAATGCATCCTTTGCAGAGTCCAGAATAGAATAATGGGTATTGTGAAGTTTAAAAGTGGTTTGCATCCCCACGTTTCTCAAAATTCTAGCTAGATTTTTTGACACCCCTTTCACATAGGGAATGGTGATACTTGTTCCTTTCTCTTCCTCATTAATATTCCTCTATCTTCTTTTACTTTCTATATGGATTTACCTTTTGAAACTTTTATTTTACATATTTAAAAATTCACCTTGGTATTTTTGATGGAGATATTTTTTTTCATTTCTTTAGCACACATTACATGCATTTTGATTATGATACCAAAGTTTTTTGAAATTAGATTTACACATTTTGTGATCTAAATTCAAGTTACCACACCTAATGTTATCCAAAATAAAATATGGGCTATAGACACAATAGGGTATTGGAGCCAAACAATTATAATCATTGCATTCTATGAGAGAAAATTTTGTTGAGGAATTTTGATAAACAATTTGTGAGTCATATATACCTACACATTTTACAAACAAGTCTATCAAAGTACTCAAAACTACAACATCTAACAAAAATATGCTTTTTATTATTCTAAGGGACAAACATATCGTATTCACAAGCTACCATTTTGGCACATGTGAGGATTTTTCTTAGGGAATTTAAGATTTGCTTTGCACTAATTATATGTATTTAATAAAAACCCTTTTTTATATTTTTTATAAATAATTGCATATCTTGATCAACACCTTGTGGACACATTTTCTAAAGAAAATATGAGCCTTATATACACTTCCACATTATTCAAACTAGGCTTATGATCTAACAGTTCTTGATAGATATGATAGTTCTTCCATTGATGTGATTGACAACATGAATACCATTACCATCTTATTACTATGGTGGTTTCTCAATTTCATCATTTAATAGAGATATTCTATCTAGAATGTACTTCTGCCTTCATCTCCCAAGTTGGTTTCTCCACTTTTGAATAGATCTTCTATGTTTTGTGGGAGAGGTCTATATCCATTTAAATATCATCTCGCATGCCCATCTCTGCATAAATTTTTAAATAGAATAGTAAAGGTTTTCATTTGAACTAATTGGTGTCATGAATTCATTAGATTAATTTTTTAATACAATCCACTATGCACTAAACTGACAATGCCAAAATCATAATTATTTTTTGATGAAGTAATGGAGGTTGCCTCAATTATTATTTGGGTGACTTAAATTTGTCTAGGCCAAGATAATTTCTACATATGAGTATGTATAATACATATATCCTCAGTCTGAAAGCTAATGTATTTGAAGCACATACCTAAGGGAATTCTCCAATAATATAAAACACCTCAACAGAGGAGATTGATAGCAAAGGAAAGTTACAATCAAGGACTAGTTTTACTTGCCAATCAAACTAGACTTGGCGTTGAGTGGGAACCCATGTTCCAAGATCTTGTTTAAATTAGGAGTAACAATAGTATATAACCCAAAAGACTGCATAAATAATGCCTTTGGAAATATTAGATGAATATATGGTATTTGAAACATAAATTAAAACTTGTGTCACTCACTACATCGATCATTGGGGTTTTGTTTTCATTCTCATTTTTTTGTATATCATCCATCTACACGTGTATAAATTTCATATTTATCATAGCCAAAATAGTGCATTTTGGTTAGCTGATGACTGTTGAGATGTTATTTTAGAAGTATTCAACAAATTAATTATATTTCATTACTCTGACATTGACTTTTATTGTTCTCTAATTTTTAATTTTATCTAATAATTTGTTGTCATAGAAGTCATATTAGTGGGAGTAGTTCAAAACATATTAAATCATACCATGATTATATTATCAGATTAGAAGAATTACTAAAACCTTTTTCAGGATGCAATCAAATTTATCTACTTTATAAGATGTAGAATTAGAAGATTTGTTTTTGCATAGACTATAATCTGCCATAGAAACATGTATTTATGAGAATCAGGGTATGTGAGCAATGCATTGATAATTTTCATTTAACATTATAACACCTTTAAAAATAACTATGGTCCTAGGCCTAAGGATTTATAATAACGATCTACAGTTTTGGGGTTCACACAATACAAAAGAACCATTTCTATGGCTTCATTATAGGAAATAGACATGCTAGAAAAGTTTCTTAAACTAGACCTAATTTTCCTATTATTCATCTTATTTTTTTATGTGATTAATATTTTAGTATTTTACTGTCTTAAAGAGTGATCTTATTTTCATGGTTCACATAGTCAGGTATCCTTTTGAGTATCTAAGGATACCCATAAAGTAAGGATAAATATAATCATTTACTACATCAAACATTCTTACATGGTATCTAGGATCTCATAGGATACATGGCTAGATAACAATGAGCTCTAATTAAATGGGTTGTGATGATTTCTCAAAAAAGGGTTCTATGGGCACTAGTTTTTATTTTTTTAGAGACTAAAATTTGAAATATTTTAATGGCCATATGTGTGTACTCTACAGACCATATGGTGCAAATTATAACTCAAGCCTACTATCTCCATGTGCAAGACTTTGGGATATCATTTCTCAAGGCTTTGTTGTTGATGAAAATAAAAATATCTTTACACTTGAATAAAATTATGGTTGATAGTTTAGTTAGTTGACTTCTTAGAGAGGTTGATAGATACAATATAGTGGCCAATGTTATTTTTTCAGTAATCATTCAATATGCAATAAAGTCAATGGTGTCTTAGTTAAATTGATTTATTGACTGCCAATTGGTATATACAACCAAACCATCAAAACCAGATCATTAGATTACAGTCAAGTTTTTGAAATATGGCAAAGGATTTTGAAATCTCGTACAAGGCAATGCTTCAATATTTAGCTATAAAAGTATTTTTCAACTAATTTTTTTTAGATATAGATGCTCTATACTATGTCATTTTTTTTAGATATAAAGACTTGGCGCATGGCACCCTTGTCAATATTAAAATGGAATTAATTTGTACAATAATTTTAAATTTAATTAGTTTAGTTTACAAATTATCAATATTTTGAAATATAAATTTTAAAATTTATAATCCTTTTTATTTATTTATATATTTTGATATATAAAATAATTTTATTAAATAAATTAACTATTTTGTATTAACATATTAATTAATTATATAATTATCATAACTAATTTATTTTTTAGGTGAAATGTTATTTATTATTTATTTATTTAAATAATTTATTTATTTATATGATTTGGATATATAATTTTTTAAAGATTGTTAACAATATTTTTAAAATTTATAATAAATTATTAAATTAAATGAATACTTTAAAGAAATAATTATTATTATTATACAATTTATTTATTTTAATTTTACAAAACATAAAACTGTATATATCTTTAATATCAAATTTTTTGAATATAATTTATAACATAATTTACAACATATAAAATCTCCTTATATTCTTAATATATAAAAAACACCTAACAATAATTTAAATGTAAAATATACATACCTTAACCCTTTGCAGAGTTGAGCATGAACATAACTTAAAACGCAACATTAAAAAAATGAGCTCCGTCAATCTCAAAACGCAACATTAAAAAAATTTGGCTCCGTCAAACCGAGAAGTTGTTGATATCCAACAGCCAAACGAATTCTGGCATTCATTTAGAACTCCGAATAAGTAAAACTCAGTCAAAGTCAGCATTGCAGGCCTATTTAATTTATCAATGTAGTGCCTCTCCTATTTTCCTGGGTTATTTAAACAGACGTGCTGATCATGTTTCGTAGGATAACGTCTAAAAATGTATGTTAACAGTGGAGCTTCGAGAATGCCGATGTATCTGGCGGCTTTGCCAGTTGGGAATATGGTTTTCGTAGGACAGTGTAGTGATTCTGCTGTTGTTATGGTGGATTCCTCGTCGCAGGAAGGCGAGATATATGCACTATGTAACGTTGCAAAGTACTCCAACGGTACACAATTTGGTACCAACGTCCAGGCACGGTTAATAGATCTAACGGACAAGGTGGCCTACACGGACTTGAGCACTTCTGTTTACGGGAAAGAAAATGATCCGATCCGAGTGATGGGACGCTTACAGTGCAGGGGCGACCACTCTCCCGCCGACTGCTGCGCATGCTCCTTGGAGGCGGTGAAATCCGTCCTCCGCGACTGCCGAAACGCAATCGGCGCCCGCGTTCAGCTGGATTACTGCTTCGTTCGTTACGAGAATTACAGCTTTCTGTCGCAGTTAGATACCACATATTTGTATGGCCTCGTCAACGTCAATAACGACAGATGAGCAATTCGATGTTGCCGCCCGCGGTCACATGGCGGATCTGTCCACTAAGGTGCCTGCCTGTGCGATTGAGTTTGCTCTCGGAACCACTGTTGTTTCTTCCAATCTGACCATATACGGGATGGAGATGTGCTGGAGAGATATGTCCAAGGAGGACTGCGCCAAGTATCTGGACGAGGGCATCAACAAACTGTTTAGTTGCTGCAATGGAAGGGTCGGTGTTCAAATTTTGTTGAGGAGCTGCACTCTACGCTACGAAATCTATTCCTTTGCCAGCCACTACTAGACTTGCCTCTGCTGGCTTTTTATTTTCTTAGGGCACTGCATATTTGGAAAATTATGTAGTTGGGACAGGATTTTGGGAATCCCAAATTTCATTATTACGTGGATATCAGATTTAATTATCATCATGCGAATGTTTTGTTGGTTAAATTTAATGTGAATGTTTTGATGGGTACATTGAGTGTGAATGTTTGGGTAAATTTAGTGTGCAAGATGCAAAATAGAAATAAGAGAAATATGAGAGGTGACATATTAGCCCCTACAACAATTACAATTTATGTTAGGCTTTGGGTGTGTATGTGTTGCTAGGTGCATAAATGTTTGTTTATGTTCTTATTAAGCGTGTACTCTTAGTGACACAATTAATTAATTTATGTGGACGTTCTTTTTCTTCTTGTCCAGCATATTATCCCAAGCACATGCTACATTGATATATTCAATCTTGATTAAATTTTGTCTTGATTGTGAAAAATAAGATTTATATGAAGTCAAAAATTTGAAAACTTCAAAAAGGTCATTTTTGTGTTTTATTGGTAAAAAACGAGCCCCTTTGGATAATGAAATCTTTGGAATTAAAATTATGTAATAAAATGAAGATTTCTCTTTTCTAAGAAAGAGGTGGTATTGTAGCCAAGATGCATACAATTGCGTTACTTTTAGTGGCAGTTACACACCAAAACCTTATTTTTTAGTTAAGAGACTAAAATCTATATTTACTTTTAACTATTATTTGCTTTCATAGAATCTGGAAGAAGAGGAGACAATCAGATTTGCCAAACAAAGTAAAGAAATTATTTAGTTGTTTAGTTAAGTAGATAAAATCTTAGGTAAAATCGTGTAATTTGCAAGTCATGTTTTTGGAAATGTGATTGGAAAATGTTTAAACTGTGTGGATGTTGAATTGTGCATATACATGGTTGTTTATGAAATGATAACTTAGATTATTCAATGGGAATTCAAGCTTAGGGCTGTTATGTTGCACGTTAGCTTTCTTTCCTTAAAATTAGAAATAAAATGAGTAACGTGGGACCTTAGTATTGTGTGTTGGCCTACATACTTACATCTAGATTTATATGTTAAACAGTGTTTTACATTTGACAAATATATCTCAAAAATCTACCCTTTAGATTGAATTTTTCTCTTAGATAAAAGGCTCCCACTCACTACCTCACTGGATCCAAATACGTAATTCTTAGTAAAATCCTAATTATTTTGATTATCTAGATCACCTACAACCATAAAACACCTAAAAGCTAATATACATCCTTTGCAGTTTGTTAGAGAATCTCAACAAAGTTTCCTTTCATCCTGGACAGTTGTATTTAGAGTAAGACAATAGTGTCGATTAAACTATCCCCACTCCAATGAAAGTGTCCTTACATTACAAACACTCAAATTTAAAAATATTTTAATTTGTATAGGTTAGCTTAAGAATGTCATTAACCCTTTCATAAGGATTTTTAAAAAATAAATAGTATAAATATGAGTTAAAGCCAATTCATTTAAACAGTTAGCAATTACAATGCAATCACACATTCCAGCTCAATAAATCAATTACAAAACTAACATATTCATATCTATTTGCATATGAAGCACATGAGAAATCATACTATAGGTATGAAACATTCAAAAGAGAGCCCATGAGCCACATGTGTCAAGTTAAAATCTAGATCACTACATTCATTGCCATTTAATACAGTTCACTATTTACATAGACATTTCCCCCATATAGGTGAGAACTACATCAGTCTGAGGCCCTCCTTTTAGTATTGGCCATATAGGAAATGCTCATTGATAAAGGTATATTTAAGCTCAGCTCACCACTATGATTCCACTAACCCATGTGTTGTTGAGCCATTTGATTTAGAGCTTGATGCACCTACTATTTCATGTCATACTCAACCCACTTCATATCAACCTAATTATTTACTTGTTTATTTTGATAAACATATTACTTTGGTTTTCTTATGCTCTAATGCATGGTATATATCTTGGTGGAGGTATCAAAAAACATACACTTGGTATTTTTCTTCCATTTAGCCTATTAGGTAGAATTATCCCTAAGGAATTGGTTTTGATGTGGGTAGTTCAACAAAGGTAATTTGATTACATAACTCTTATGTTATGACCCCACCATGTGGTGTATTATACTTGTTATAGACACATTGGTTCAATATATTCAACGTGGCCCCGATTGATATGTGTATCATTGTTATAGCTAATTATTATCACTTATATGTTATGATTATGCTTATCAAGTCTCACTGGTTATGACTGATTTATAATTATAGTTTGTGTTTAAGCTTAGTTCATTGATGACATATGTTTTTTTCTTTTTTTTTTTTTTTTTTTTTTCATATTGATATCATTAATACTTGTTATTTATTTCTTGAGTAGGTATTGTTGATAATCCAATTGGTGGTCAAAAGAATAGGTCAAGTGAGCTATGCTCAATAGTTGACTTCATTAGTTGGGATAATAATGGGTAGGTGTTATGAGTAGTTGGATTGATACTGATAGGTAAAGAGTAATGTGACACGATTTTTTAAAAATCCATTGGTCATCTAAGTCTTCTTGCTTACCATGGATCATATTTATTTAATTACTCTCATGTTATGTAGATTTTGGTCTATGTTATTATTATGTGTGTTTATGTCAGTTGTTATTTATTCCTTGCTAGGTTGGTGAATTCTCTAAACCTTGTCTCTCTTATCCCCATTTTTATTTTTGTGCTTTGTTTCTTCTTGTGTTTGGGTGTTATTCCCTGGGGTTAGACTTGAACCATAACACATTTTGTTTGGCCTTTTATTTTAGGGCCACATTATTATTATTATTATTATTATTATTATTATTATTATTATTATTATTATTATTATTATTATTATTATTATTATTATTATTATTATTATTATTATTATTATTATTATTATTATTATTATTATTATTAACCATGTGCATTATACCTAAGTAAGTAATGACTTGTCTCTCAAGGCATTTTGGGACATCTTGCTTCCATGAGGTCTTGGTAATAAGTTGTTATTAAATTGATGACTTGGATAGACATCATAGTGGGGTTTTGGTCAAGGGTCAACTTAGCACTAGAGACAGTAAAATTATTTTGTACATGATTTGGTTGACTTGCACTCCATGGCAAAGTTCTAGGTGGAGATTTTTTAATAATTATTATTGGTTATTGGATCACTTAAACATGTTTGCATTATTATTATTTTATGCAATCTCATTTTGGGGAAGTTACAATAATATTATTATTTAATGATGTCATGATTTTGACTAGCAAGACATGTAAAATTTTTGGTGGAATATTTATTATCCTTTATTATTTTTGCTATGGGTTGTCTCCCAAAGCCCCTATGATTATTATGCATTCTTTTAGGAGAAGAAAGAAACAAATCCAAACCCCACCTCAGAAAAACCATTGGCCATGGAATGGGGAGAAGAAAAAGGAATAATGCTCTTTGGGAGTCTGTTTTAAGTTAAGAAAAAGTTATGGCATCACATGGGACATGGTGGCTAGGCAAGGAATAAGGGGACAAGTAAAAATTGACCCTATATTGCCCTGTAATATTCTTTAAAGTAGGTGGTGCTTTAGATTTCATTTTTATGCTTAAAGCTTACTATTACTTTTTAATTTATAATGGAGATTGATAAAGTAATGAACCTAAATTGATATAGTTGATTGGGATTTAGTTGAAAAGTTGGAGATAATTGTAGAATGATATTGGTATTATATTTCACCCTAGATAGATTTGGCTAATATGTCAAATATTTTCCTTTTTCATTTTTGTGGGATGGGTGTTAAATTTAACCTATTGGGTCAATTTTATAGCATTGGCTAAAATGTATAATTTCATATAAGGCTCTACCTCCTAATACCTAACCATGCCCTCATTTGCAGTTCATTATTTAGGTGAAATTCAAATGTGTTGTTTTAGATTTGTGAGTGTTTGAATAGAAAATTAAATGAAAATATGAACCCCTAATGTATTAAAATTATCACACCATTATGGGTCTATGCCTATTTCCCTTGCTATGCCAAATTGGTAAGTAATGTTATTAATATCCTATGAATTAGGCCACGCTAGAAGTTTTATAGTTTGGGAAATAAGTTATGAAGGTCAGTTCCCTGAGTATGGTGGCATGGGTAAATTGTAACCATTATTTTTATTTATTAAAAAAAATTCCCCTTTTAATTGGGTATATGTTGTGATTGCCAAATCCCTTGGTGGGCAAACAAAAATCATTAATTAATGGTCCTTACATGGAATTTTTTCTAGCTATTAACATTATCTTCCTTATTTGAATGTTTTCTATTTTCAATATAAAACCCCTATATGATCATTTTGACCCCATATGAGATAAGGAAAATTATATAAAATTTTAATTAAACCTCCTTAGACTGCATGTTATTGTCCATAGTCCAATGGTTGTAGGTAATAAATTACCATGAATGGGTGGAATACCTATATCTGAG
Organism: Torreya grandis; assembly: GCA_037957365.1. NCBI lineage: Eukaryota > Viridiplantae > Streptophyta > Pinopsida > Cupressales > Taxaceae > Torreya > Torreya grandis. The sequence continues at coordinate 114,580 of JARHVA010007531.1, read as the reverse complement.
TTTATATACTCACGTATACTAGCGTGCTTACTTTGGAAAGTCTCTATTGGTTGTAATAGGTTAGATGATGTATTGGGTTTCATTTGTATGTAAACTTAATTTTTTAATTATGTGTTGTTTTGATTTGAAAATCCATTGTAAATTAATATGATTGTATGTAGAAATAACGTAAGGCTAGTTATACTCCACCAATTAACTCATTTGCTAAAATGATTTAAAAAGCCATTGGTTGAGTAGTTTTATTTCATGAAACAACCTCGTATTGTTGGAAGTTCATTGGGCCACCCAAAAACTTTACTTTATGACAATGTAAACTTCTTGATTTAATAAGATCAATTGTGGATCTTGGATGTTGATTATATTAAGTGTCTGACTTTATAGTTGCTCATTTTAATGGTTAGATGTTTACTTTGTCTTGTATGATTATTCTTAAATTTCATTTTTCTAGTTGGATGTACATGTGGAATTTAATTGGAATGCTAGCTTTTATAAACTTTTTGTTGAAAACCATTTTCCCATGTAGGTGTTAGTGGTGTTTAAACATTTTTACTATTATTGATCTCTTTTATGATTTACCTTTGGTTGCTTGACTATTGTTGATCTAGACCATGTCTTGTGACACATTAATGCTCATCTCTACCTAATAAAAATTGGATGCTTGATTCCACCATCTAGCTAATGGTTTGGGTGGTTAGGGGAACCAATGGTTGGGATTATAAAGCTAGACCTTTAGGTTGACCCTATGTAGACTTATCATTTCATTTCTTACTATAAAGAATTTAGAGCTTGCAAATTGATTGATTCCATTATATCTAATATGTGGAACACTTGTAAATGTTTTAGATTTTCTCTCATCAATTTTCATTAATGTAATTTATACTTGTGTTGATACTATGACTCTTGTATTCTAATTTATTAAAAAGATAAATTTCATGTTAGCACTCTGGATTTGATTTGCATGCATAGTAATGCATATCGTAGTGATGTATAACATTCAATACATAGAAATCAAATCCACTAACTCTATATTGGTACCACATTATACAATTCTAATTTTTATTCTAGATTGTATGGCTGTAGAAGTTATATTATCATTGTTATATTTTGAAAGTAATGCTAGAATTATAAATTGGTTACACTTCTACTAGTAGTAAATATTTAATGAACGTGGATAAGTAGAAAAGTGTTGTGTTGGTTATAAATACTTTTGATTTCTATTATTAAATATTGTATCCTTTAAATCTTGGTATGTAAGGCATATTTTTTTGATGTTTAGAACCTTATCTAGTTTTGGATATGTTGTACATAACATGGAATTCCATTTGATTAGGTATTCTATTATTGGTCTAAAATGTAGTTGCTTGGTGGACCTTTGAAAGATCACTTCAAGATCAAGAACAACTCTAACTTCCTCATCCAATTATGGTAATTCTATTTAAATGCAAAATCTATGTCCAATGACCTTTTTTAGGCGTGATACATGAAATACTAGATGTATTCTAATAGATGAAGGAAAATGTAACTTATAGGCCATACTATCAATTTTTTGCAAGATCTAATAAGGACCATAATACTTAGGGGACAACTTGTTATCCTTTTTTTATTTCTTTAATGACATCTATTTGTATCGATACAAGCAAACAAAGACCCAATCGCCAATATCAAAATTCCTCTCGCTTTTGTGTTGATCTTCTTGTTACTTCATGCAAATCTAGGCCATAGCTAAATTTTTATGCAAAGTTGCAAGGACCTCCTATTGTTGGTGAATATGTTCTTCAACTGCATGAACCTTAAGATGGACATTCAAAGTTGAAGTGATGGATGCAAGGTGCTATCCATATATTTCCATAAAAGGAGACATTTTAGAAGAACTATAAACAAAAGTATTATACCACCATTTAGCAAGTGGCATCCAATGAAGCCATTTATCTTATTAATTAGAAACAAAACAATGGGGATATTCTTCCAAACATTTGTTGACTACCTCAATTTGTACATCAGATTGAGGATGATAGGATGAACTATGAGCCAATTGGGTGCCTAAACATTTAAGTAACTCACTCAAAAAATTAATAGTAAAAAATTGTTCTCTATCACTGATAATGATCTTAGGGGGCCTATGCAGTTTTTGAATTGTATTGAGAAAAATAACAGCGATTGTACTAGCAACAAATGGCTGGGATAATGAATAAAAATGAGCATACTTATTAGGATGATCTAAAACAACTATGATAATGTTTTTACCATGAGATCTTGATAACCCTGTAATGAAATCTATAGATACCTCTTCCCAACACTAGAGAGGGATGGATAAAGGCTATAAAAGACCTAGAGTTTTGATTGTTTTACCTTTATTTTTTTGATAGATCATACATTCGACCACATATTTTTGGATATCCCCATTCAGAGCTTCCTAAAAAAAATCTTGCCTGATTCTATGATTTGTTTAAAAAATTATTGGATGACCCTGAATTGGAATTGCATGAAGTTCTCGAAGGATTTTTTGTTTAAGAAGAGAATTCTTACATAGGTACAATATGTCTTTATACCATAATGGATTACCTTTCCATGTGAATTTTTCAAATCCACTTAAACCTTGATGAACATTTTTTATCAAATCATGAACATTACAATCATGTTCCCATTTTGATCATGCTTGCTCTATCCAATCTACCTAAAATATGGTTATGGCACATAGCAATGCCTCAATTGATTCATCTTTTCTAGATAGTACATCTTCCACCACATTTTCCTTGCCTTTTTTATATACTATTTCAAAATGATAGCCTAACATCTTAGTTACCCATTTCTATTGTTCTTCAGATGACAACCTTTATTCTAAAAAATACTTAAGACTATCATGATCAATCATTACCTAAAAATGATGACCCATCGAATAAGGTCTCCATTGATTGACTGCATGCCAAATGTCCATCAATTTCTTCTCATACATGCGCTTGTGTTGATTTTTACCCTTGAGTTGATGACTTTAAAATGTAAGTGGTCTACCTTCTTGCATGAGTACAACACTGATACCATACCCAGATCACCACATTTAACCAGAAAAGTCTTAGAAAAATCAAGAGTGGCCAATACTAGAGTAGTTCACATCAATAATTTAATTATTCAAATACTGATATATCTACGTCAGTCCACTGAAAGGAGTCTTTCTTTAACAAAGAGGTGTTTGGGGTTGAAATACTACCATAATTTTTTAGAATTCTATGATAATAACTAATAAGCCCCAAGAATCCCCAAAGTTACTTGAGTGTCTTAGGAATTGGCTAGTCCACCATTGATTATTTTTTTCAGGATCCACTTTCAGTCCATAAGAACCATATGAGACAAATATTCAACCTCACTAGCCCCAAAAGTACATTTAGAAGGTTTGGCATATAATTGATTTTACTCCAAAATGGAGAGTACCTATTTCACATGTTGCAAATGGCCTGCCTAATTTTTACTATATATGACGATATCATCAAAGAATACCAAAATAAATTTTCTAAAAAATGGCTTAAAATAGTATTCATCAAACTCTTAAAAGTATATGGTGCATTTGTTAGTCCAAAAGTCATAACCAAAAACTCATAATGACCCTCATGAGTCTTGAAAGTGGTTTTGGGTATGTCTTCATCATGAATCGTGATTTAATGATACTTAGAGCATAGATCTAACTTGGTAAAAGAAAGATCACCATTTAATTAATATAAAAAATCATCAATGATAAGAATTGTAAACTTATCTTTGATATTGTACTTGTTGAGTTTTCTATAGTCAGGGCACATCCTCCAAGTGTCATATTTCTTTCTCACCATGACAATTGGTGAAGAGTATTCACTTTAGATATGGTAAATGATTCATAAACCCAAGATGTCTTATATAATCTTTTCAATTTCACTTTTTGTGCATAGCGATAACTATATGGCTTGATGTTGAGTCGTGTACTACCAGGAATGAGTTTGATAGCATGATCATGTGTGTGGCTAAGTGGAAGTCCTTTTGGAATGTCTCTAAAAACAATGGAATTATCATCAATTATTTCTTAAAGATCAAGAGGTGGATATGGTTGAGTTGGATGTACTTCCATAGAAAACAATCGAGCTACAAATCCATCAACATCCTTATGGAGAATCTTTGTCTTTTGATGGGAGATAAAAAGTTGTGGAGATTTAGCGTTTAATCCTCTTAGCTCAAATATCCTTTCTTTAGAATGAAAACACATGAATAATTCTTGAAAATTCATCTCAATAGTGCCCAAAGTGGTGAGCCACTGCACTCCCAAAATAATATCAACTCCACCCATCAGAATAGCAAACATAGGAGAATCTAATAAGTAGTCTCCCATGGCCAACTTAATACAGTGACATTTTCCCAAACAATAGATAGTACCACCATCTACAATCATAACCTAAAATTTTGGAGCTATATAAATGAAATAGTTCAAATGAGTAGCCAATTCATTATGAATAAAGTTGTGTGTACTACCATAATCAATCAAGAAAGTGACCTTTTATTTCTTAAGGAAACCCATCACCTTAAGAATTTAGGGAGTACTAATACCTAATAGGGCATGAAAT
>JARHVA010007531.1:10000-105000 GCA_037957365.1 Torreya grandis | reverse complement strand
ATATAAAAGACTAGAAGCTATTATTTGTATGGATATGTTTTGATTCTGTGATGTTGTTTATTTCTATCATGGGTATGTTCTAATACCATAAGGAGGCTTTGATGTTCTTGTTTATATTTTACATCCATGAGGATGTTTAATTGATCTTGGGCTAGGTTTGGTGATCCATGATGATGTCTATTATGATAATTGATATATTTTACATCCATAAGGAAGCCTATTGTAAATTTCAATTGAATTATATTATTATGAGAAATTGTAATTCCCACGGTGATGATATGACACTCTCCTTGAGCCTTGGCTAAGTTTACCCTTTCTAAAAGTAATGTTGCATCAAATCAAGCATCACTATTCAACATATGACTTATTAGATCAAGTCAATAAGAAGAATGAAGATATAAGCTTGTTTTTAGAATCAAGAAATAATGCCTTGGAGCTTGCATGGATGGGTCATTCGATGATGCTGAGATACAATATTTTAGGAGCTTTAAGGGTGCAACTCAATCTTGGAGGGCCTAATGTAGTGAGTATGACTGACTTGCTTAGATAAGTTAGAAATTTTTTTGGGATCTCTAGTTTTTATCGGTATCATAAGCCATTTACTCCATGATGCGTGAACATTATTGGTAACTTTCCAAAACTCATGGGAATAGATTTATGGTTTTGTTAGAACATAACTTTTCTTGAGAGAAGGTGATCACAAACAAGAGATCCCTAAGATTGAACATGTTGTACTATATGATGGGTATTTGATGTTATTAAGATGTCATATAGACATTAGTTAGATCAATGGAAATCTTAGACCTTTGTGCTTCATCGTCATAAGTGCTTAATTATTTTGATGTGAAAATACACTGGCATAAATTACCAAACAACTGAGTTGTTTATGAGTTTCCTAATTCATATGGTTCCTTATTTTCTTTTAAAATTATTGAATGTCACGTAAACCCTTACGTTTTATTGATTATATTAAAACATGTAAGTTTGGAACTCTCTAGACTATGTAAATGTAATCAACCATGTGGACCTTATTTTAATCCATGTTTTTTAAAAAATTGTATGAATATTTCATATACATATCATAGAATAAATGTGACGTTGTGTTGTTTACATTTTAGTATGTGTTAGTGGGATCATAAACTACATATGTGATGTAACTTTTCCTCTTCAAAACCACCTTTATCAATTGAAATCTGCCAGGGTAGAGTGTTATATTGCACAATGTATTCCCACATCACTAATATAGTAATGATAATTGGTGCACATATGAGGTTGAGGGTAGATAAACACTATATCTATGGTGATTGTATAGCTATGTGATAGGAAGTGGAGTCTATTGTAGGCCGAAAACCTGCTTTTCCCATTTGCATAAGTAACCACCATATTCATTCAAGGCATCCACCATGAGTGCCATAAGTTGGTTGTCTGATCTTCATGTATAATGGTCACTTTACATATTTAATTTTCTTTTATCTACCTCTTGAATCATGTTTTAAAAATAGCTCATGTGAAATTTTAATTGTTATAGTCTTATGAAACACTGATTAGTCTTGCAATTTAGATATTGATGAAAAATCAAGGTGTTACTTGCTGTAATACATGCATGTGTTGCCTTATCAATGAAAAAATGATAAGTATGACTTATTATTTTTCTTTATACCCAATAGATATATTCTCAAATGAACATTTTAGATTTGTTTTAAAGCATGACTAGAATGTATATTAATTTTGTGTTAGGAAGGAGAAATATAAGTCGTGATCAAGGAGATTTTGGAAGATTAAGTAATTATAAATGTTGCTAAGAAAAAAGTATAGAATGATGATGGGGTTATAATCAATGGAATCATATAATGAGCTCATAAAGTTTCTAGAGAGAATGTTGTAATCCTTTAGGCTACATGTGAATTCCTAGGATGGCTCTTTTGATATTTAGTATGGTTATTGCAGGATGTTGAATGGTATTTGTTAGAATAAAGTAACCAAGTAGTATGGGTTACTATTTTGAATTTTTATTCTGTGATGAATGATATGAAGTTGTGTGCAAGCATAATCAATGTATGAAAAACATTATTTTTGGGTTCCAAGATTGTGTTGGAATTTGGTTGGATTGAATTAGTACCTCTACTATCTTAAAAGGGATATATTTCTATGGTGACCTATTTATACAATAAAGAAATGGTTAACCCAATAGTTTCTATTATTTAGATATTGATCTTAATTTAAATATATAATCTAAATTTTTTACTAATGTCTCTATATTTATGTGAACTATTAGCTATAATTACCACTATGAAAGTGCTAAAAACTCTCTTGTTGAACAAGTGTTAAGGTGAAGTTGATCACCACAACCAATTTCTTTTATTTTTGCTTGAATGACTTAAGTGCACACCTACATGAGTGGTTGGAAATTTAGTAATATTAGACTACTGCATTTAAAAAATGTACTTTGATGATAAATTCTACTAAGATAAGAGAAGTTTTAAGGCAACAATCCTATCAAGTAGGAGTAAATAACTACTGTATGAAAGCAAATGACCATATGTGTCATAAAAGGGTAGAATTATGCTCCCAAATTTAGATGCACATGTAAATTGAGTGCTATAAAAGTATACAACTCCCTATTTATTGACCATGGTGTTACTAGCTGGTTCATGAACTGATAAGACAAATTATGATGGGGTGTGAATGTATTTATGGTAATATTAGAATATTATCAAGTAACACTAAATATTTCAATCTTGAAGGTGTGTTATATGCTCATGTCATACTAGGATGAAAGTTGACTATAATTTCATTGGGTTTTATTGATGAAATATGTAAGTATGCAGTTTTAGCATAAGATTATTTTGATTAACTAGTAAAATATTGATCTAGTGGTTGATTTATTACTAGAACATAGTTGTCAGTGTTCTATGTTATAAAACATTTTGTAAAAAGTGTGATAAAATCTATTTTAGGAAACATGTTCCCTAATTTTTTAAAATATTCACTAGGATGGATCCTCTCTAAGAGGGGGAGGATTTCATTACCCCTCCATGTGGTGCATTGTACATCTTATATACTCATTGGTTCATCTAATTTAACATACCCTTTTATTGACATTTGGATGATTATCACAACTAATTGTTCTTACTTATATGCTATGATTATCATGTCTGATTGGTTACGACTAATTCATTATTATAGTTGGTGTTTATGCTTAGTTCATTGATGACTTATGTGATATTATATTTATATTGATTTCATTATTATTTATTATTTATTTTTTGAGTAGATACTGGTAAGGTTTTAATTGGTTGTTTCAGGAATGGTCAAATGAGCTAGGATCAACAATAGACTTAAATTATTGGGATAATAATGGGTAGGAGTTGTGATTATTCATATCAATAAAGATAGGTAAAGAGTAATGTGACACAAATTTTTTGAAATACATTAGCTGTTTGATTCTTCTTATTTACCATGGATCCTTTTTATTTAATTACTCTCATGTTATGCAAGTTTTGGTATATGTTGTTGTGTGTGTTTAAGTTAGTTTTTCTTTATTCCTTGTTGGGTTAGTGAATTATTTGGACCTTGTTTCTCTTGTCTCCATTTTTATTTTTATGCTAAATTTTATTTTTTGTTTGGGTGTTATTTTCTAAGGTTGGACTTAAAAAATAACACATATTGTTTACCCTTTTAGTTTATTGACACATTATTATTATTATTATTATTATTATTATTATTATTATTATTATTATTATTATTATTATTATTATTATTATTTGGATTTTAATTAACTATGTGCATTATACCTACATATGCAATGACTTGGCTCCCTAGACATTTTGTGATGTCTTTCTTCTATGAGGTATTGGTAATATCTTGTCATTAGATTAATGACTTGGGTAGATAACATAGTGGGGTTTTGGTCAAAGGTCAACTTAGCACTAGTGACAATAAAACTATTGTGTACATGATTTGGTTGAGTTTCACTCCATGCCAAATTTATACATGGAGATTTTATTCGTAATTATTGTTGGTTATTGGATCACTTAAAATTTATCCCATTATTATTATCTTATGTGTTCTCCTTTAGGGAAAGAGACAATAATCCTATTAGTTAATCATGTCATGATTTTGACTTGCACAGAACATAAATTTTGGGGGGAATATTTAGTATCCTATATTATGTTTAAAGTGGGTTGTCTCCCAACATCTCAATGGTTATTATGCATTATTTTAGGGGAAGAAAGCGTAAGCTTTGAACATTACCTATGAGAAACCTTAGGCCACAGAATGGGGAGACTAAAAAGGAATTATGCTCTTTGGGAGTCCGTTGGAAGTTAAGGAAAAGTTATGAAACCCCATGGGAGATGATAGTTGGGCAAGTAAAACTCGACCCCATATTATCCTATAATATTCTTGCAAGTAGTTGACATTTTGGATTTCATTTTTATGCTTGAAGCTTACTATTACTTTCTATTTTATGATGGATATTCATAAAATAATGAAATCTTAATGCACCTATATCAATATAGTCGATTGGACTTCAGTTGATAAGTTGGAGATATTTTTAGAATAGTATTACTATTATATTTCACCCTAGATCAATTTGGATAACATGTCCATTATTTTACCCTTTCATTTTTTTGGGATGGATGTTAGATTTAATGTGATGGGTCGATTCTATATTAGTGGCTAAAATGTATAATTTCATATGAGGCTTTGCCTCCTAATACTTAGCAATGCCTACGTTGCAGTTCATTATTTAAGGTGAAAATCAAATATTTCATTGTTTCATATCTTCTAGTGTTTGAAAAAAAAAGTTAATGAAAATATGAACCCCTAATGTATTAAAATTATCACACCATTATGGGTTTGCACGTATTTCCCTTCCTCTACCAAATTGGTAAGTAATGTTATTAATATCCTATGAGTTGGGGGACACTAGATGGTTTGGGGTTTGGGAATTTAGTTGTGAATGCAAGTTTCATGAGTATGTTGTCATGGGTAATTGTTAAACACTATTTATATTTGTAAACAAAATTCCCTTTTTAATTGGGTAGATGTTGTGATTGTTAAATCCCTTACTGAGAAAACAAAAATCATTAATAATGGTCTTTACAAGTAATTATTTATAGCTATTAGCATTGTCTTCCTTATTCAAATATCTTCTATTTTCCATCTAAAATCATTATTTGATCATTTTGACCCAGTATGGGATAATAAAAATTATATACAATTTTAATAAAACCACCGTGGACTACATGTTATTGTCTGTAGTAGAATGAATTTAGGTAATAAATTACAATGAATGGGTGGAATACCTATTTCTAAGTTTATATACTCACATATACCCCTACACATACTTTAGGAAGTCTCTATTGGTTGTACTCAATTATATCATGTCTCAGGTTCCAGTTGTATGGAAACATAACCTTTAAATTATGTGCTATTTATATTTTAAAAGCATGTAGACATTAATATGACTGTATGTGGAAATAATGTAATTCTAGTTATACTCTTCTAATGAAATCATTTATTGAAATGCTTTTTAGTAGAAAGGCACTTACAAGGAAACACTTTACACATTCCACATATGAGAAAGAGGGTATATCTATCCTTCATTCCATCAAAAATTGGAAATAATACCTAATCGATATGGACTTTGTCATGAAACCTATTGAAAGAGCCTCAAATAATTTTTAACACAAAGAGTTTTTTTTTTTTGAGTAATAAAAGTGGGTAAATAAATCCATGTTATATGACTATGATTTTATGTAAAATAAGGGTACAAACAATGTTATCACAAAGTGTTGTCTTGAAATTATTAATAACATATAACCTTTTATGTATTATCTTTTCCCATTCCATATTGGGTGAATTAGACACAACGCAAATGATCCTATGCCACCCATATTCAAAAAATAATTTAGGAAGTGACCTAAAACACTACATCTAGGATTAATTATTCTTGGGATAGTCATTATCTAAGGAACAAAGGACATATGATACTAGCACATAAATCAACATTAAGAAAAAAACTTATGCTTAAATTCCATTTCTGTCAATCAAGTAGAAACTCTTTATCAAAATATGTACTTTAATTTTTTCATGGAAGGCATAAAATAATATTTTTTCATTATGTCAATTGTGTTACTACAAGAAAGGGGAAATTATCCCACCCAAGCATGCTCCAACCCTTTCATATTCTTATTTAGGTATGCTTAAATATTTACATGTAACATTTTGAGGAACTACCCATGTCACGTAGGATATAAATGATTCTCATGGTGGTGGGTCAACATTTCAAGTATGTCAATTTTTGTGCCCTTGATAATACTTTTACTACCTCCTCTATGAGTATAACATTTCTTGATCAAATATTATTCCATCATGGGTTACCCAAGACAATTGCGTATGACCATGAATCCACTTTTAATAATCAATTTTGGATCAAATTTTTTCATTACTTGGTTTCCCTAATTAAAATGAGTTAGGTCTATCATCCACAACTTGATGGTTAGAAAAAATTTGTCAACCAATAATAGGAGTCCTTGCTACATTTTTTATCTCTGATGAATAAACTCATTAGATGAAATGGGTTCCACTTTTTGAATGATGTTACAACTATAAATAGCACAATATGACCAACATACCCTATTTTATGTTGTTTATGTTTAGACAATGCATGTCTTTGGATGTACCTTTCAAGAAGCTCCGAGCTATAGGAATTTGATAACATTCTCTCCACATATAAAACTTATCCTTCAAAATATCAAGTATAACCTCCATATATCACAAAACTACATAAATTAATAGATTTATCAACAGTTCTCATAATTAGATTTTGATGTTGGTATTTCTAAGGCTCTATCCTTATAAGTCGACTCTTTGAGGATGAAGGATTGATGGAAACTTGCATCAAATTTTAATGGCCCTTATCAAGTGATTTCTAATATTGATACCATCACATAAAATTTAGATATTTACTATTCCTTCAATATCCAGTTGGTTTTTCAATTATGATTTTTAATAAATTTAATTATTCAACATGTTGAGGTATAATTGTTTATCCTAGACCTTGAAAATGAAGGATCCATCCTCCTAAAACCTGAACGTATCTTTAAAAAGTTATGTATTAAACTTTTAAATCATATTATCGTGAATATTTTACTATAGTGATGTAACATACAACCAAAAATATTCAACATATGAACCCCTACTCTAGCTACAACTACATTTTTCTCATCTCAAGCATTGTGGAGGAATATTTTTTAAGCAACAGAGAATGTTATGAACCCTTCATCTAAAAAACTTAGTTTGTATTATGTATTATTAATAAAATATTAGGTGCATATTATTTTTAAGTCATCCCATTTTCTATATATAATCATCCCACATGTATGGAAGGTATTAGTTTTCTTAAGTAGAGTAAATTAGATAGAGTTCATGTGAAATAAGAAAGATTATCTATTGAATATTTTGTATTGATTCATGTACAAAGGAGGTTTTCCCCTCAAATATTCCCTTGATACTCTATATTGACCTTATATAATTTCAATAAAATATTTTCATTCTCTTTTTATTTAGCACATGTTTATTATATTTTTGTTATTATATTAATTATTTTAAGAACATGTTCATAAAATGTACAATGTAAGCTTAGTTGACATAAAACCTTTTAATAAGGTATGAGTTTATATCTAGAGTAATATTTTAGATAATATGGACTTATCAAAAATCCAAAATTTCAATAACAATCATAAATAAATTGGACTGTATCAATATTAAATTAGACTATATCAAGATTAAGTTGGATTTATAATGAATAGATCACATCTGTCTAATGTATTTGTGGTAAGTAAAAATAATTTAAAATACTCATAAATAATTAGTAGTTTAAAACTATCATAAATAAATTGGACTTCATCAAGAATTACTTAGACTTACTATAAATAAATGACATCTATATTATATATTTGCAATTAGTCAAATTTATGTGATCATTGAAACAGGTTCACAAACCATGCATTTATAGATAATAAGACTTGGTGCTTTATTTATTAAGGTAAAATAATCCATACATAAATCAGGGACTTGGGCAAGATGTGATTTAAAACACCTAGAATGATTAGGATACCACATGTCATTAGTTGATTGGATCATAAAATATTTATTTAATCTGATTTGGGTGACATCCTCATGATTATAAAATTTTATCTCCTATTTGTGTATATGGCACATGTCAATCATGGGATTTTTATTATTATATTATTAATTTAATATCCCACATATTCAAATTACCAAGATTGTGATGTGTGTTACAATCTTAGGTGCTCACATTATTTAGGATTTCTATTTAGATTGGTCATTTTTTCACACAGCTGAGTCACCAAGATTGTGCCACATGGCACAATCTTAGGTTCTTGTGCAAAGTGTAATTTGAAAAAATAAAAATCCAAATAACAATTTTTTTTTATACACAAAATTACCGAAAAACAAATCTTGATGTGCAAGTGGGGCAATCTAAGGCATAAACACATAATAACTTTTCACATACATGGGAATGTCAAAGTGTATTTTGAAAAACATAAAATCCAAAGTGTAAATTCTTAGATGTGTATATTATGAAGACCATTTTCTGAAGATCATTTTGAAGGATGCAAAATGTGATGTTTAATTTGAAAAACTGAAAAACCGAATATGTTTTCATGATTCATAAAATGCAATCTTACCATTTGAAATACATAAAAACCAAAGACAATTTTGAATTAAAAAAATGTGATGTGAACATTCCATCAGTCAAGTGATATTAAATAGAAGCACAGTTATTGAAATATTGAATTGTTGTAGTAGAAAATATAAAACTCAAATTCTAAAGTGTGTTTTCCAAGTCCCAAAATATGAAGTGACACTAGAAATAAATATAAATAAATAAAACAATAAAAAATTATACATTATCAAAAAAAGGACTAATTTTTGAAAAAATAAATTCATATTTCTCATTCCAAAAATTAAGGAAACACCATTTCAAATTTCCCAATCCTTTTATCACTATTTTTATTAGTGCCTAGTGGGATGATGCATTCAAATAATCTATTGCAATGCCTTTCAAAAAATCATTAATAATAAGTGTATAACCTCTCTAATTTTTATTCTGCTTCTAACCATACATGATACTATCTATGAGTATAGATGGTAAAGATGTGTCAGTTGGGTTTGGCTTCCATTTCTTGTCCAAGTATCCTTAATAAATTTCTACTTCTTCTACATCTTTTTCCCTACATGAACTAGGATGAACCAAGATACATTGACCCTTCATTCTATATCCCAATTTATTTCTAGTATCTTAATATATCTTTTAGCTCTAGAAATCGATAATGTGTAGTCCACTCCTGTAGAATCATCAGGTACGACAAGTAACAGATCTCTGATTTACACATCTTGAGTTGGATTAAATGTAATTTTTATTCTTTTGCTTTTTGTACAAACATATCTATCTATAGATGCCACTCAAAAATTAAGGGTCCTATCATGAACCATTTTATGTAGATCTCGATGTAGGGGTATTTTGTGATGATTTCTAGGTCAAAAATCTCTGATGAACTCAAAATCAGAATGGAATGTGTCTTCTTTCATTATTTCATGGATGTTTATAAAGTAATATGATAGATCCTTGAACTTACTATTTATGGTCAAACTAAATTCATTGATTTGTTATACATACTTATTCAAGTTATATTTAATTAATTTTTAACTATTTTTTCTACTTCTACCTGAGTCTTTTGAAACAAGGGAATATTAAGACATTTATCTACTGTTAAATCCTTTGAATTATATTTTTTTTAGATTTGAATTATATTTTTTTTCAAATTAACTTCTGGAACATGCGTCTCACCATTTTATTTTGTTCCCCATAATTTAATCAAGGGTGACCAATTTCTATATCTTATAGAGTTTTTACAATGCATAATGGTGTAGCCTTCTTCCATTCATAGATGAAATTATTGACCTTTCATCAAGCCTACTATATTGTTTCCTATTAACATAGTCTTTGAAATCCACTACCTCTTCAATTAAATAGTGCATGAAGATTCTTGTATTTTCACAGGTCCTATAAGTTCATCATCTCTACCACATTCCATACATCTTTCAAATTTATACATTCAGAAAGGTTTCTCAATGTATCATTGATGTCCTCATGGGTATTTCCTATAGGGTAAAATCTAACCTTGACATCTAAGAAAACACATTTGTAGATAAGGAGAGATAAATATTGTAATAGATACCTATAAAAAAAATCATGATTTTGTGAATTTATAAATGTAACATTAGTTCATATAAGGTTTGAAATGTTTTAAATATAATAAAGGTTTAAGTAACTATACTCATTACCCATATAATAGTTGTATAGTTGAAAGTATAACCTAGAAGGAAGTTTCTTGAAGGCACCAATTGATTGTGCTTCTTCTCTATATTTATTTCACTCAGTGTAGTAATTGTTAGAAAAAAGTGCATCATATAATTGATATTTTGAAGATATAGGTTTATATAGTAAAGATCCATAAGTATCTATAATTATTGTTTACATATCCACAAATCACTTGTTCAATAACATGATAATAAAGTTAGACCCTCCAAGAATGCACATTAAAACAAATACCCATATCCACATGCACCATGACCATGTGTTATAGAACCTTCCATTGAAAAATCTAATATTCTATCATTAATTACATTACTTTTTATCACTGTCATCGGCACAAATGGTTTTTGACATTCCACCTTGTCATGAATTACATTGAGTCTCTTTAGGGTATTACTTTGACATTAATTTATGTGTGTAATACATTTGTCTTGCAAAAAGTATTTGATTTGCGTGCATTACAAATTCTTTATTGATATGCTCTTCATGATCTCTAAAGAGGGACCTAGAGGGCTTATGTTGAGTCAACAAGATACATGTTTTATACCTATAAAAATCATTAGACATGGCAATGGTCACATCATGAAAATTGTTTTTCCACATGTTATTGAATTTTGGCTTTAATATTATATCATATTGCATATCTGCAAGTTGTGCATTGATATGGCACCTCATAAATTTTTGAGTGAAACATGCTAGAAGATGTCAGATATTTTCTTGTGAGTTGTTTATATCTACCTAGCATGTTAGTCATGGAGAAATATCTATAAAATCATCCACTAATTGGTCCAACAAATCTTTAGCTACCATTGTCTTTTATTGTGGATTTTATATAAATATCCATGAATAAAATATATTTTGTTCCCCATTTTTGTGACAATTTTGAATGTCAAAAAAAAAAAAAAAAAATTGATATGTATATTTTAGGCCAAGCTTCCAAATAGATCTCTATATCCTAAAAATCAATGCTAGTTTTATTTTTAATTCTCTTAAATAAACTGAAAAAAGGGCATTCAAGACATGTTGCCTCCTATCTATTGTGGTGGAATCAAGAAACTTCATATTTGAAGATTTTATAATCCAAAATGACAATCCTAGCTGAAAACATTTTTTTTTGGAAACATTTATGTGCGTACATTGTTGAAATCTCATTGTCTATGCTTTCATCAAACTCCACTTGGCTGAGTGAAGTGTTTGGCTGATTTATTTTTTGACCCGAGCATTTGTAGGCATGAGTTAATTTTTTTGGATGCCTTTTCATTAATAATGTCAAGCAAGGAGTGAATTCATTATCCACTACGTCCCAAATGTTTCTAATTTTTCCCCCTTTGGTGTCATGTATGGAAAATTGACTGCTTTACAAGTCTTAGTGTCCACTATTTTGTTAAAAGGCCATTTAATGATAGATGTTTTAGTAACCACAGTACTGCAAGTCTCACAATGTTGTATAACTTGCCTTTTGTAAACTACCAATTCATTTTATAACATTGGGATAAGAATTTAACCAAAAATCTCCCTTGCTTGTGCAAATTCAACATATCCACAAATAATGTTTTCACTATTTACAAGAGCTAAAGAGTAAATGCACCAACATGGGGGATAAAAAAGGTCCTACCCATGGACATGGTTTTTCATAAATTCTAAACTATGAACTTTTCTAAATAATTAGAGATAGCTACACTCAAAATTTGAAATTGATATACAAACATGAATTATAACATTTCTAGTCTAGTTTCCGAAAAACTATTTTCTTTTGAAAAATGGTTAAGTATAAATAGGTAAAACATTTAAAATTTTAAGAGGACCTCTTATTTTTTTAAGAAATTTTAAATTGTACCATTTTGTGTGGCCCACCATTTTTTTAGCATTATTAACTATTGTTAAAAATCCTTTGGTGAATATTTAGATAAGATCTTCTAATGTATTATGAACTTTTTTTAAATATTTTTTAAATGAATATTTTGTTTTATTAATTTTATAATTAAGTATATATTTAAAACTAACAAAAAATGGATAGCAATCCCTATGGCCCACCTTAACTACCTCAAAATATTGATTTTTGGATGTGTGTAGAATTATGCCTAGTTTATTACTATATAATTTATTTTACATTTGGATCAACAAAAAAAATTTAGATAAACATGAATAGGCATGTATGGGTGAGGCATGTAGTGGCATAAAAAAGGTGTTATTAGAAATAAATATAGTTTGAACCCTTAAAGTATCCCAATAATTATTAAAATCATACATTTATAAAGAGGACAATGTGCTCATTGTAACGGTAAGAATTTTTCAAAATTTGATGTTGAAATCCATAGCGTATTTCATGATTGAAGTTGTAATTTGTTGGTTTTTCCTAAAACTCTCAGTTTCTGCTATAGATGCATAGTCCCAAGCCTTTATCTTGGAAATCTAATCCATTTCCAAGCCTAAAGGCTTAGTTTTAAATTAAAATTCAAATAACATGTACGCATTTTATAATGCAATAAAGAAAATGTACATGATATACAACATGTACGCATTGCTTTTACATAAAATAAATAAATAAATTTCACATTTGTTATGGGGGAAAGGTCCCTTTAGCCATGCATACTTATAGAGGAAATGTCCAATTTCATGTTTCTTATAGGGGAAAGGTCCCATTAGCTTTGGACAGTGAATTAAGGTGCCATAACATTGCATTAGACTTCAAAAAATTTACCCATTTCAATATGTCATCTTAACTACTTATATATAGGGCTTCAAGGTCTAACACATCATACATTTGAAAATATAAATGATTTTACCATGAAATGTCATAAAATACATTTTAAAAACCTAATATCAAAACCTAACCTTTAGAGTACCAATCCCTGTGCATTAGAGTATCAATACTTGACTATTACTTGTTAAGATGTGATTGGTTACTTTTAATTTTATAGAATAAATATTGAACAAGTATTAGATATTACATGTTCATCTTCTAGTGCACTTTAATATTTATATACAGTAATATGTTTCATCAATAGAACACATTTTAATAAAATCCTTTTTCAATAATTGAAACATGTACAGCTATTGGGATCTTTCCCCTAGTAGGGCAAGGATATACCTTAGCACCTTTCTCACTTAAAATCCTACTTTCCATTAAATTTTGTGTTTCTTATTTATATTATCCTACTTGCTTAAAATCCTACCTTACCCTTTTGTTGTTTCTTTGATATATTTGACCAAACCCCTTTATTTATAAATTTTGAACGAATTTGTTTAAGTGGAAAACCCATTGAATTGTATTATGTAGTATAGATAATCTTGTGTAAGTAAAAATAAGAATTGATCCCTTGGTGTAATAGTGCATATCTTGGATATCTATTTCAAGAATAGTATCTAATAGTGTCTAATACATGTGACCCTTGCCTTGGATTATCCTAAAAACATTCCTAAAATGTTTTAAACAAAATATTTTAAGTTTCCTCTAAGGTCACTTAGTCCATCTAATTCAATAGGTGCATTTGAAGGTCCCAATTAAAGTTCTAACAAGAGTTTTCTATTATTACAATTATGAAAGTTTAATTCCCCTAATGTATTCAAATACATTATTTAAATGTTTCCTAAAACTAAGATCTCTTATGAAAATATGGTTAATCTTCTATTCTATGAACCCCCTTCATCTACCCCTCCATCACATATGGGACAACCATCAACCAATCCGTCCATTCCCATATCATCTGAAGAGTGTGTCTTTGACATGGGACTAGTCCTAGCCACACCATGGATTAAATAATTGTAAGCTCAAATATAAGATAGTTAATACTTAGTGTTTATCAATTCTATAGAGTTTTATACCTTACTATGTAATTGGGATGGTAAGATACGGAATTAGGATGATGGGCATACAATGTATGTACATGTTTTTCTTAAATATTTTGGTCAAGTTGGGTACACATTTCATTTTTTATAAGATGTTGTTTTGACCTCAATAAACTTAAAATGGTCACATGTATCCATTAGTGATGATGTGGTTTTAAGATGTTGTGCCTGTAGTGATGAATGTATAGCTTAGAAAATATCTAAATTCACTAGGGAATTTTTTCAAAACCATTAAGGGATAGTGTATACCTACCATTGACCAATTATGACATATGTATAAGTTACCCTAGCTCAAAATCTATTGAACTTATTCAAGATACATTAAACCTATGACAATGTCCCCTAAATCAAAGACCTACTTCCCCTCAATGATGATGCTAAGCAAAGAGACCCAATAATTATTCATGTGGATGATGAACTACTCACCTCATATATATGGTTGATCAAAATTGAATACTAGTGTGAATTGCCTCACTGAAGGTTTCAAGATTATATACATTTTATAGATATATCTTCAATATTCTTGTTCATATTTCATTGTAATGAGATTAATCCTTATGATGTGGACTGCAATAAAATTGTACATGTCTTAAAATTCTTACTCTGACTTGGGATTTGAGGTTGAGGCTCATCCATTGTTGAATTGTGTTCTCTCCTTCATGTAGGACTTAATATGAATGTAAGTTTTGGGATCTAGAGGTAAGTCAAGGTACAAGGATATAAATATTTTGAATACATATATATAGAAAAATGATAATGTTTGGTGCTTGCTCAATTTATATATGACCTTAAAGGGCACTAAATGACAATTTTTATACATTAACGGCAAGTTAGAGGCTTGCATCTTGTGAATTATTTACTAGACATGAGTTGATTGGATCGATGTCAATATTTAAATAATATTGGCTTCTATGAATGTATGCTATATTTTTGAATAGGCCTTAGTTAGATTAGTTGGACGAGTGATATAACATGTCTAAGAATCAAAGATGTGCATATCTAACAACTCTAACATTTATCTATGTGTACTAGACCTACACATGTGGAAGGCTTTGATTAGATTGCACATCATAAGGCACTAACAAATTTGATGCTTCTAGGACAAGTGACAATTTTATCTCTAAAAAAAATATATATGTGTAGAAGATACACACATGCATGTATTTAATTATATCATGCCTCATATGAATGTGATAGATCTCTTTAATGATTCTCAGACCTAATACCTCTAATAGTGTTGACACTTTCTAGTATGTATGAGGTACATGTGGTGACATGTAATTAGATTTGGTTTCCTAGGGAATTATCAACTCGTAAACTTCTTGGACTTGATGCATCTTTGATAAATCTAACAATTTTAAGTGTATGAGATACACACATGGAACAAAAAGGTTAAATTATATGGTAAATTCAATTAAGGAGGCATGGGAGGTTAATTTGAACCCTTTCTTGATGTAAATATAAGATCATGATATATGATTTGGGATAAAATTAAGTATGATTCTATCTATCATGATTTGAACCAATTAGTTGATTGGTTAAATTAGGGACATGATTTGGGAAAAATTGAGCCCCTAAACCAAATTTATGGTCTAATAGATTGTATAATATAGATGCAACATGCATAACTTAACTGACTCTAATTTAATCAGAAATATAAATACAATTGCATACGTAGATAATTTCAACCCATTGAACCTAAATTGAATCTATGATGTGAATGAAAGGGCTAAATTAGGTCATTTTTTTTGACATGTTGATTACAAACCCTAATTTTATCACTTGAACATGTACAATTGACAATATTTATTGTTAGTGTTTTAGTGCTCTAAAACAATTGTGATAATGAAATTGAGGGTGGAATTAGGTTTCATGGTCATTGGAAAATGTGTAATTTGGCTATTTAGATGCATTCAAAGTTGTATATTTTCACCTACTAATCCTAGAGGTAAATTTTCTAGTTATAGGTAAGGGATATTAAAATAGTTAATTTGGTGTGCATTTGAGCCTTTGATATGTTGTGTCATTCAAGATATAGAATGTTTGGTTAGAATAGGGCTAATTAGGCCTACCTTGGGGGTTTATGTCAAATAAAGTGATAACCAAGAAAATATTGAAGTGTTTTAACTTTGTGATGAGTCGAATTGTAATAAAGGGTTCCGTAAAGTATTGTTACATCTTAAATAAAGGACACAAGTTAATCAAACTAAGGGAAAAATAGTGAAAATAGGGCTACAAGCCTAGATAGAATATTGTGATTTTGAGGTGTAGAAAGAATGGCATAAAGTGTTTGTTAAATTTATAATTTTTTAAACAAGTGCATAATGATCACTAGAGACCATCAATCTAATGAACTTGATTCTTAGTAGCTTAAACCAAGGAATGGTTGTAGACACCTAATGGGCTACATTCTGTGAACAACAATGAACACCCCAAGAGAAGTACTGAAAGGTGAATTAGGTTTGAGACTTGAAATATGTTTGTAAAGTCATGTTTGGACCATTTTTTACCATTCAATCATTTTTATTTTACTCTTGAAACATAAAGTGAGATTTGGTCCTTAGAACCCAAGGGATTGTGCCTAGTCAAAACTCGTGAAGAGACTATAAGAATCAAGTCATAAAGTATATTAATAATAGTTTTAATGATGTGTTTTATAAATATCCTAAATTATTTTCAGTATAAATGAAGGCAAAATAAGATGATGACTCATTTGTGATATTAAACTAAGAAGACATGTGTCACTAGCTTTTGCCAAATTAGGCCTACATGACAAAATATGCTAGATCTAATCATGGAATTTGGTAGAGAGGATAATTATGACATAATATACCCATTAAATATATTTTTTATGATTTTTTTGAAAGGAAACTAGAAAATATTTTAATGCAGTCAACCCTATGTCAAATCAAGGTCAATATTGGAGAATGTCTTGGAGAACCTGGTCTATTTAGGGCATCTATAGGTTGAGTCAAATAAATAAATCTGGTAAGAATGGTATCAATGACATAAAAAAACATCCCATTCTATCCTAAATCTCTTTAAAAGAGTGAAATTTCTTATTATTTTAACACAGTCGTCTTGTAGTCAAGAAGGTAGCCATTAGAGATTTCTAGAAGTTTTCTCAATTTTGGATGCCAAGAAATAGTTTAGGCCTTTGAAAGATATTAAAACCATATAATATAATTCTATAAACCTATATTGTTCTATATAAGTGATCAAATTTATATTTTTTATGCAAAATTTTAAAGAAAGACAAGTTCTGGCATGAAGGAAGCATGCAGCTAGCTCAAGCTAACTTGTGGTAAAAAGGTTCTACAAGATCAAGTACAAATCCAAATGACTTAAAAAACTGTAAGATTGGTCCTAAGGAACTAGTATACCCATATATAGTATTTTTAAT
Organism: Torreya grandis; assembly: GCA_037957365.1. Lineage (NCBI taxonomy): Eukaryota > Viridiplantae > Streptophyta > Pinopsida > Cupressales > Taxaceae > Torreya > Torreya grandis. Next base: position 87,337 of record JARHVA010007531.1, on the reverse strand, counting down.
GTCATCATCATTGCATGAGTCTCTGTCGACTTATAATGAAGTAGGAGTCTCCACCCTAGTCATTAGCTAAATAGATAATCTAGTAATTAATAACTCTGGAATTTAATTCATTAAAAAAGTTGATAACAAACTTTATCTTCTACAAGATATGAAAAAATATAATGATTTTATGGGAAACAAAAATGTGACAAGTGTATATGTGCAAGATGTGACTTGTAACACCATATTGAAGGCAATAAATGTTAGTTTCATGAGGGAGAATGACAAGACAATGAGGGAGGATTTTTGAGTGAATTTTGTGAAATTGAGTCATTGAATATAATTTATGTGTTGAAACATCCTTGATATGTACCTATATACACTGGTTTGGATGCTTGTATAGCTTTCTTTAGGTTTATTTCATATTTTGACTAGATTACATGGTCATTATGGATAAACATCTTAAGGTAATGAATTGGTATAGTTGAGGACAATCCTATGAGTATTTGTGTGATCAAAAATCCCTTAGAACCAGTCATTATGATAAAGACAAATAACATATATAGGTGTTTATTGAGAAGTTTATAAATTGAGTTTTAATCAAGTTAAGACACCTAGAGTGATAAGTTGCTTTTATGGGGGACATTTATACTTGAGCCTTTTAAGAGTGTCTAAAACCTTATAAAATAGGTCTCATCAAAATATAAAGAAACATATAGAAAATAGAACTAAATATTGTAGAGATAAGAGTGAGTGGATAGTCTTCTTTACAAGTGCATGATTTTGGTTACCCTATAGGTGACATTAGGTTTACTATTTATCTTTAGATTGCCCTTAAATTTTTCAAGGGAAGGTATATATGTATAAAATAGAAGTAGGTTGAGGTCAACAAAGGGTGATATAGTCTTTTTGACACTCAATATTTATTTTAGGTGGACTTTCTTGATGAAAGGTTTTATAGTCTTGTAGAGTCAGCATATCACTTGAGTGATGAAAGTTCATGGATATGGATAGGACCTCTCACCCAAATATTTATTTTAGGTCTTTGGGCCCTTTAAATAGGTGGTGCTATAAAACTACTCAACCTCATCTATCTATATGGGGTTGAGGTCCCCTATTTGTATATGTTCACAAGGCCTATGCCATATACATATAGGCTATAGTTTATAGTCTATGCTCTCCCAAAAAACTAATGGGATCTAATGGACACTCTCCTAATAAAATAAATAGAATTGACTATGTACAATGGGATCAAGAGGCTATGCCATCTAAATTTATTACTCCATAGATAGAGATAAAATTATTATGCTCGAATGGAATCAAGATGGGAATTCAATTACAAGCTATAACCATTTTGGATGTTGATCATAGAGATTGAACTAATCTATGTGACTAGGATAATAAGAAATCAAGTGCTCAGTTATGAGGACAATATTTAAAACAAGGGCGTGGTGTGCATATTTATGAATAGATGCTATACTTGATTGGGAAATTGATAGAAATATATTATACCAAACAACATTTATCAAATGAATTCTATATATATACATACAATCTTATTGATTGGGATTGACCCGCTATGGGAACTACATACAAAGGGATATCAATAGAATGTTCAACTTGTTATTTTGGTTATTGAAAACATAGTTGTGATGGAGGATGAGTTTCTAACAAGTTACACCAATCCATGTGAATACATCAAACAATAAAAAGACCAACAAAATTATATTAGGTATTTTATATTTTCTTACATAAAATATACCAAGGAAATAATTAAGGTGTATGAATGTACATCTAGAGTATATAATATTCACTTGAAATTTTACCTCTATAAATGTATATGGTGTCTTACTATCATGGATAGATGTAGTGGCCTACGTTGGCCAACTACCTAGTTGTGACATTAAAGGCAACATATCCTCCTCGAACATAAAAGAAATACAAATTTATTATTTAATTCAAATATGTAAATTAATTTTTACCATTTTAATTTTCAAATATAACTTAACAATTTAACATTAAATTTATATAAATTATACCTACATGTGTGTAGAGACTCCCAATGTGTCCAAACCAAATGTGTGTGCCAATAACTCATTAGTGAAGACCATATCCTCTAAGCCCCATTAAGTGCCACCATCATCATCTGAAGTTCTAGTGCATATATCACCATAACATCTACATGGGTAGGGTTGGGTATAACCACTAGCTAGAGTATCTTGAGCATCTATCTCTAAAAGTTTAATCATATGATGAAGTGTATCAATAAGCACACTAAGTGCATGAAAAGTGTTTATCACCACAACCTCTGTCACTACATAGGGAATATTTGGATGGCATGGATTTTTTGTAATGTTCCTTGGAGGTTGATTAGGTGAAAAATGTGTACATGTTTGATCCTATGTGGAACCTTTGCTTCCACCCTAAAACTCACCATAGTTAAAGTAGTTTGGAATTTTATTGAGGATAAACTCACAATAGAGTTTCCTAAAAAATTACAAATGTACCTCATGGTTTTTATAAGGGGGATAGTCAAACACCATCAACAAATACTCCCAAAATTTGGCTTTAATAATATCATGTTGGCATCAGTGGATTAAGAAATTTTTGGTCATTATGAGAAATAAGGCATTGGTGGTCAGGTTGATAAATAAGGCACAAATTTTATCTCTTTTATATTTTTATTCTTCACCACTTATTCTAACAATTTAATTGCATAGTAATCCCTCAAGTTATTCCTATATGACCTCCATCTATCAATTTCACTTGTTATCAAGTCAACTTGACCTAATACTAAGTCTAGGTTATTGATCAAATAGGTGTGGTGGGTATTCATGGAAGTGGAATCCCTCATTCTCCTAATTATCTACTCAATTTCAATTTTATTTTCGATTATTTGAGCATATATCCTCTTGACTACTTAGGATATCTAGGAGATCTATATGAGGGTTAGGCAATGGGTTAGGAGGGTCAGGCAGAGTATAAGGTGGGGAGTTAGGTGAAGCCTACTGACATGTTGGAGAAAAAAAAACAAATTGATTGTAATTCACAATCACAAAAGATTCCAAAAACTCCAAAAATTTGATTTGATCTACAAAAAACCTACCTGTTCTTTGTGTTTACATCATCGATCTCATGAATGGAGGTTAAAATGAAAATTTATAGGCTAAAACATGAGTTGGAGGGGAAAATGATGTTTTGAAGGCCAAAATGAGAATAAGAAGCAGCAAAATATGATTACAAAACACAAAATAATGATAGAGGTTGAGCTTTTATTTGTTTTATAGTTTAAATAACATTTACATGTTATATTAACTTATAGGAACATGTACGTGGTCTTATAACACATACAAATTTCTATGAGTTAACATAACACATAGCTGTTATTGCTATAACACATGAATTATGTCTTGTGAATATAGAGACATAATGTGTACACATTATAATAATAATAATACATACATGTTATGTTATAATGCATACGCATAGTGGGTTATGTCCATAGAATTGTCCCCCAACTCCTTGCACATACCCTATACATTTGTGCAACAAATATACCCTTTTCCAAAGAATTTTTTTGCATAGGATTTCAAAAATGGCAGGATCATCAATATATCGAACAAATGAATCCAAGCAAGGGTTTTCTTGTTCTAATGGTTTTATATATATAACTAAACTCAAATTATATTGTCTTTGTCCCATGTCATTGTCTATACAAAACTTGTCCATGATGTATTGCATCATTATTATGATCCATAAAGTAAAACTATCAACTATATCCCCTAAATTATCCATGAAATCTACATGAAATGGAAGTGGTAGAGTCATATCAAAATATCTAGTCATATTAACACTTACACATTCAATACATATTTTTTCATTATGGCATTTGGTAGTGATATTTATGTGTTCCATAGATTCATCGTCTAGACCTACCATTTTATGTATTCTTCCTTAACTAAGGACCTTACCATTATTTATGAGAGAAACATAGTCTCCATAATGAAAAGCCATTGATGTATGATTTTATAGCCTAGACATTTGTAAAAGACATAAGAAGAGCTGTTAATCAGGTTATTTATAAAATGAGTCCAATTTATACTTGTATGTAGGATATAAAGCTATATCTATGCTATAGCATAAGAATGGAGATAAGTTAAAACCTAAAAATGATAAAAAAGGAATATATAACATTTTTCTAATGACACAATTTATGTCAATCTAATAAAAAATATCTTTTAATATCATATGTTGCACACTTAAATTATTTCTTCATCCTTCTTTGAAGGTATATCCTAGGAGATACATTTCAAACATGCATCAAATGAAAATAGTGGCATAAAGAAAAAGAGATAATTAAGTCAATATTCAACCATGGATTTTATTACAATACAAAATGATAATATGTAATGGGGGTTTTAAGTAAAGTTATTGAAAATGATTAGATTTTTGTATTTTGGTATCCTATAGTTGATTTGAACCTCTATTTTAGACACAAAATTTTGAAGGTATTTCTTAGGAGATACCTTTCAAATAGTTGTATGGGTACCCTTGAAGAATTGAAGGGCCTTGTAATACCTTGAAGGGTACCTATGACATAATAAGACTTCATTTTTAAATGGTTAAGGATAATTGACATGCACCCATCAACCTATGACATTTTAACATGAATCCCCTGATAGAATTCCTTTGCCTTATGAGTCTACCCTTCAAAATTTATAAAATGATCACTTTTATCCTAGCCATTCAACTAATTTTGTTAGACAAGTGACCTTTTTGGATAATTTTTTGTGGAAATTTTGTCCAAAAACAATGCTCTTGAAATAATTTCCTTGAAAAACACATTCCCTATGAACTCCTTAAACCTACCCTTTAGTTAGTTTGAAAATGTCCTTTCAAACATTTTGAAGTGGCCACTTACCCTTATGGACTTTTGTCTTACATCCTTTACCCTACAGGAGTTATCCTTCTAAAACTCATTCCTACACTTCAATATATTTGTCTCAGTCTTTTTACCTTACAAAATACATCCTTTGGCCTCTTGGTAATGAACCTTTTGCCATGGACATACCCTTTGGTATTTTATCTTCCTAGACCTTCAGTCCCTTATGAAATGATAACTTACCCTTTGAGATAATTGTCATAGAACTTTCCCCCATCAAAAATACCCTATGAAGTAGATCTGTCAAGCATTTTCCCATGATGTAGACCCTTTAAATCTAAAGGAACATAGCCTTTAGACTTTATGTAATGGGACTTTTGGAATGACCCTTAGTCATGAAAAACTTCCCTTCAGGGAATTGAAATTTCCCTTTGGGATAATTGTCTCAAAACTTTTGACCAGTGAAATATCCTTTCAGCGAAATTGTTAAAAATATTTTTTGTAAAAAAAATTCTCCAAAATAATTAGTCATCGATCATCTTACCAAAGACTTTTTCTCGATATACACCTCAGTGCCCTATTACCAAGAGTACCATTCCCCTCACCATACTTATTCAAAATAAAAGTGAAAATATTTCCCATCAATTTATTAAAATATCCCCATGAACTTGAGCTAATCAAGTTTAAATTATAAATTTTTATAAAAATAAATTGAATGTTGCACATTTATGTTGTATTAACTATTATTAAATACATAATCCTATATAGGTGATTCAAAGCTATTGAAATCATCAGTGCTTTCAAACTAACGTTAGACATAATCATCTTCAATATGGATGACATCTTTCCCTTGAAATTGGTAATATTTTACTTAGCCAAGACAAAAGTGAAAATGTATCCCATAAATGTATTAAAATACCCCCACCAACTTGAGCTAAAAAAGTTTTAATTATAAATATATATAAAAATGAAGTGAACATTTCACATTTATGTTTCAAAAACTACTATTCAATGCAGAATCGTATATAGGTGATTCACAGCTATTAAAGCATCAATGCTTTAAAACTAACATCAAACACAATAATTTTCATTGTGGCTGACATCTTTCCCTTGAAATTGGTAAAGGTCAAAGTCTCCTTCTTTCTTATAGGGACAAAGAGCCTTAATTATTATCTCAAGAATACTACGAGTAAAACCATGACTAAGCTAGGGATGAATTTTTTGCACAAAATACATAACACAAAGAAGAAGACTTAGAGTAACACAACACATATATACACACAATGAAATCTTCATCAAAAGTGTTTCAAGGGGTAAATCCACCATCCCCATATTCAATCAAGGATTCCATGAAGTTTAGAAAAACAGTCTTTAATGCTACAACATTTGGAGATAGGTACCATAACTATTTAAAATTATGGGATGTTGATTTTATGGATGTATTTTCACTATATCATGAGATGAAACTTATAGATAAACTATTCATCAAGGAACTTCTAGTTTTTAAATGTCAAATATTACATTTTTCTACTACCAATCTATATTTGATGTTGTGTATTGACCTTCTATGGGATTTTTTTTCTTAGAAAGGATATCACATGATGCTTTCTTATTTCATTTGAGAGATAACACAATTTTTGTACACATATTTAGAGAAAAATTCCAAAGGTATTTATCTTTAATCTACTTGATTCTTATTTTGACAAACACACAGTGGTTAATTTCAATTGAGAAGGCATTGTCTTCATGGCTACTCACTGACTAAACCATTGCATGAAAGGGGAAGAAGATGAAATGAGCTATTTCGATCAACAAATTCGTAATGGGGATTCACATTGGCATGGCTCTCCTCAATCAACTATATGGTATGCCAAGTATTCATTTTAGCATTTTAGACTAGGTGTCGTTATTGTATATGATGTTAACCCATGATGTTGTATACACCCTAGGTGAAATAATCAGATTCCACTTGAGAGAGCTGATAATCCATAATGAAAAGCATCCCATGCCTTCAGGTAATTTATACATGATGTCTTATTTACTGGAAGCAATCATGGGTAACTATTATAGATATCTTGGGTAATTAAGGACTCCAACCATGGATTGTGAAAATAATAGAATTTTTAACCATTATCAATTCATGCATGTATATACATATACCAAAAAGATGGTTAGGATATTAGAATATGTCTATCTGATGGTATGTCAAGCCATTTATGGCTTACCTGTGCCTAGAATCGAGATTAATATCATAAATAAAATAGATGTAAAAGGGGACTATTTCCTCTATCCAAACAACATAGTAATCATGATTTGGATGAACAAGGTAAATCCATTATGTCTTTCCAAGCATGTCTCATACAAGTTGGTGGAGAAATAAATTGATTTCTAACTATGGTGGAGTGTCAAGGAAGATTTATATACACAAAATAAAACCTTGTTATTTATCCACCACATGAAAATTTGAAGAATGGTTTATACAATGAGGAATATTTTTTGTGGAAGTGGGAGGCAAGTGAAAAATTTACCCATTCCCCATCCTTACACATGGAGATTAGGATCCTCATAGATAGGTTCAAAATCACATACAATTATTCAAAATCCCTTATAGCCATGTACCATATCCATATTATTTTTTATTTCTTAATACAAAATCTAATGAGGACGTTTAAGAGAGCTAGGGGCTAAAAGAAGATCATTTTTGGATAATCCCAGATAACACCTCAATCCTTGTCAAGCCCCAAAAGAAACAATAGGTTCAAGAAGAGGCTAAGGAAGAGTTTTTTTTCACAACTTCTAATTCATCTCAATTAGACATCCTTCCATGGGTAGTTCACTTGGTAAGTAAGGTTTCTCAAATGCCAAGCTTCAAAATCACCAAGCTTCCCTCTGTGTCCACATTATTTGATTCCCCATCTAGAAGAATTTAGAGAGTGAGGAAGAGGAAGATGGAAGTTGAAAAAGGTACTAAAATTATCCTTGAAGAAAGGTAAGAATTTTTCTCCCTCAGAAAGAGGTAGAGAAGCATCTGGAGTAGTCTCCATATGTTTGAAATATTGAAGACCTAGTATAGGTACACAGGGATGCAATAATTTCTATCCACAAAGGCACAAAATTGGTTTGGTAGGAGATTGAGGCTGAATTGTAGAGACTAGAAGTCAAGGTGTATCAACTAAAGGAGTAGGAAAATATGGTACACATTCCTATAGGTATAGAAATTGAGGTACAAGAGGCCACTTCTAGATGTTACAACTCCTTAGAGGCCATGGAATTCATGAAGGCCCAAATGGCCCCTCATGTGAATGATGTCAAACAATTGTTTAATTTGTGGAGAGATAATACTAAATAAAATGTATTAGTTTTATACATGGGTAAATCTCTGTACAATCATCTTGACCTCATGACAATGCTAGAAGCATCTAATGCCTTAAATTTGGTCATCACCAAGCGAAAAGAGGTAAAAGAATGGATAGAATTAGTTGGGGATTTATTCCCCAAGTATCAAGTGCATGAGGCCCATTTCCTCTAAATTTTTCATTAGTTTAAATGATCTAAAGTTAAGGATACCACTAGTAATCTGATTCATAGGATCAATTTTGACATAATTATTTAAAAATCAGCAAGTGACTTCAAGCGTAGTTTACAAGGCCTAACACTTCAAGAGATAGAGTTAGAATTGAATAAGGCTTGGAAGAAAGTAATTAAGGTCAAAATTTTCAAGAATAAATTTTAGATAACCAAGGATAAAAATGCAAATCTCCTTGAGCAAGTTAAAATAATTCATCGACCATTGCTACTAAATTTGAATATTATAGAGCAGTAACATGATGTAACACATAAAGTTTATGAAGATTATGAAGTGAGGAAAAAGTAGACCTTTGGTGGTGTGTCTACTTCTACATATACCACCTCAATAGAAATGCTGACCAAGGTACATGGAACACTTAATATGACTAATCCTTGATAGGCTAAGATTTTGTGCATGTATAATTTTATAATGGCAGATATATTTATAACTTCTTTATAGTTTGATCCATTTATTATAAAAGTTAAATCTTCATATTTTTCATGCATGCACATGTTGCATGGTTTGGGAAAGGTCAACTTATTTAATTAATAACTATAATTTTTATTTTATACAATTTTAGATCGTAGTTACAACTACATGTTCTAACTACCACTTGTAATCAATTTGCATGGACTTGGAATATCAGGCAACCTCTTCCCAAAATCTATATATATATATATATATATATATATATATATATATATATATATATATAGTTTTAACCCAACTTTTTTTTTTGTTAGATAATTTTGAATATAATAGGAACATTAGTTTTGATTATCAGTGAATGTGTTTGCATATTTTCTTTCTAATTTTTATGTAACTAGTTGTTATTTCCTCTGGTTGCAAGTTTCAATAATATTTTTTATGCCAAAGTTGTGAATGGATTATTGATTTTTTTGATTGATATACGAATATGTAGTTCTCCAATAGATTCTCAAGGATTGGTAAATATATTGGTTAAAATAGTCAAGTTTAAATTCATTCATAATTCTAATTATGCATGAGTGTTTTCATGGATGTAGTTTTCTATGTGTGTGTAAAAGATACCTCATATACTTCACTATCCTAAGCCATAAACTAGTAATTAAGGGTTTAAAACAACTCCCCTAAAGGAAGTAACCTTTGTCTGAGTATTTTTAATTTTTTACATCTCTATCTCCTTAGACATCTTAGCTATCTCTGATTGTGTGTGTGTGATTGTTGTTAGTAATAGGCATAGGTTTTGAAATCACTTATCCTTTTAGAAAATAGTCATAGGAGTAGTTCATAAAAACCACATAAAACTTATTTTCTACCTTACCCTACACTTCCTTTTTGGGTTTGTTTTAAATATCTACCGACTTTAGAGTAGCAACCATCCACCCAACCAACTTATGAAGAGATTCACTACCCCTATAAGAACCACACCTCCCTCCAAAAAACCTTGGAAACAACCTAAAATCCCTACCCACTATTTCATCAATAGGTTAAAATAAACTACATACCTTGAACTTGTTCCCAGGAGTGGAGTTTACATCCATTGAGATCCTAAAACATTTGAAGCTACCACATTATGGCTATATTGTGCATAAAACCCACATCAATAGCTATCTTATAGGAGATACCTCAAAGGTAGTCAAAATACCTTACATATTGATTGAAAATGTCCTTACAAGGGATTTGATATAACTATGACACCTTTTTATTTGACAAGATCCTTGATGTACATGATTGGAATTTTCCTTTGACATATCTCCTAGGATATACTTTAAACATGTACATGATTGGAATTTTATTTCAAGTTATCTCCTAGGAGATACCTTGAAAGGCCTTAGAATAGCCTCTATTTCAATATCAAATGCCTTTATAAATGATTTGATATAACCATGATCACTTTTGATTTTGCAAGAACATTGATGCAAACTATTGGAATTTTCTTTCGAGATATCCCCTATACCATGAACATGCACACGATTGGAAATTTACTTAAAGGTATATCCTAGGAGATAAATTGAAGGGCCTTGGAATACCTTCCATATTTATTTCAAAGGTCCTTGCAAAGGATTTAATATAACCATGACAACTTTTTATTTGGCAAGAACCTTGATGCACACTATTAAAATTTTCTTTCGAGATATCTCTTAGGAGATACCTTGAACATGCACACAATTGGAATTTTATTTCAATGTATTTCCTTGGAGATACCTCAAAGGACCTTAGAATACATCCCATGTTGAGTCTTATGAGATAATAATAATAAGTTTTGGCACTCCTGATATTATTTTAAATAATTCTATTACTTTTATGGGTGTTAGGATAGTTGATTAGGAAAATAGTAATAACATTGCTCCAAATCATAATAGACCAAAATTGTTGATGGATAAGTATGAGACCAACATGTTTCAATTAGGAACTTCATCAAGGAAGTTAGGTATTTATTTTTTTAAGGCTGAGGATAGGGGAACCATGTGCTAAAATTGTGTTCACCAAGTAAACTTCTTAGTGGGCCTCGTTTATTTATTTACTATCTAATAGTGGTACTTAGAGGTCTAACCAAAAATAAAATGGTTTTAACAAGCATAGGGATGCCATTTGATAGGTGGGTACTCTATCAAAGTGAAAAAAGAGATTGCTCAAGTTGGATGAGTGTGAGGCTATCATGTGGAATAAGTGAATGCAGGTTGACACTTTGGAAAACATTTAGAAAGGTGCCCACAAAAAAGGGGGGCTAAAAGGAGAAAAACCAAAAGGTATTGAGGCACTGATGGATATACCAATAGAGTCTAAAATAAAATATGAACTACTCCAAAATAACAAAATGTGGATATCGATCCATAGTTCTTGGTGATTCATAGCAACATCCACCTATGGATGAGAGAACAAAAACACTAGTGCATAGGCAGTCGAATAAAAATTTCAAAATAGAAGGGAGGCTTAACAACCTGTAATTTTTGAAGAGCCACCTATAAAGGCATCCACTTTTATTCTTTAGCCTTGGTCTTCTTTCTCAGAGCCTTGAAGGCTCTATCCAAATTAATAATATCCTTGAAGGAGATGTTTCCCAAACATTAAACAATGACAATAATTTTAAATTCAAGATAGGTGAGTGGATGCAATATCTTATCCACATCAGAGACATTAGGTGACTGACAAAGAGATGCAAAAAATATCTATTAATTCTAATTTTATTCCAAAAGTGCTTTAATTTTGTCCTTGTAGAGGGTGTTATTATCTACCAAGAAGGGGGAGGGGAGTCCCAGTTAGACTAGTTGTTCAATGTTCCCCTACCTATCTTAAACCACTTTATTTAAGGCATTTAGGAATGAATTTCACTTATTCAATGCCTTATTGCAACCTATAAACTTGTGGACATTTACTACTACCTACCTTTGATGAGCTACCCCTGCTACTTGTAGTGTTTCATCAGAATCACCGTAAATCTTTTGGATGAAGAGATATGAATTTGGAACCTTAGGAGCCATGAAGGTGATGACTTGATCAATAGACATGCTCACTTGTGAGCTCATATTATGTGATTCTATGATAAATGTGAGGGCCAAATTCATGTGTATGTATGTGGCCTTGATCCTCTCCCAAGAAGATGGATCTCCATGACTAATGAATGGGAAATTAGGTCTTTCTTTAGTTTATCAATTTATTGGTCTTTGATCAAGGATTATTATTGTATGTACTAGTAAAAATTATTGAAACACTTAATTGAAATCCATGAGATATTGTTGGGTTTTCCTAGTTCAGACTTTTTTTATGTAACTTGGTTGTTGTAGCCACTCGTAGGTTGGCTTCCACATAGAATCTCTCACTAGAGATGTAGACCAAAAGGTTAAACCTTGTTTTCTTAAGCTCTGCATCTTTGGCCTTGTCCTCAACATTGAGGTGATCAACTATATCCCTCACCTTGGTGAGTTTAATCTTGGTTTCTTCTAGATGTTGTGTCCCCTTTATATAGTATATGGTTAGAAACTTTTGTATTTTCTACATCAATTTGATGTTATCAATGGATCTGACAAGGATAATATTGAGGCTAACATCTTGTATGGCATAGTCCCTCAACTAAATCTATCTTTAGGGCTTGACTACTTGAGGGTCCAGATGAGAAATCTTAATGGATTATTGTGCAAGGTCATAAAATGATCGTGTGTGGGTCTATGTAGTGGCCCTATCCTGATTTCCCCTTTTCTTTTCTATTTAGACCTTATGTTTCTTCTTTATTGAGTCCATCTACTGATGGTACTAGTCTAAAACTTGAATTATTTCCACTAAAAGGAGGATTCCTTATGGAAACATGAATGGGATGGTTACTTGATATTGCAAAGTGGTAGACCCTATCCCCGAAAAGGAGAGTCAATGGACAATGAGGGTGGAAAGAGAGAAAGGTGGGAGGCTATGCGATGAGGTGAATGGATATTGTGCCATAATGGAGGATGAGGTGGAGGGGTCAAAAAGGTCATCCAAGAAGAGATCAAAAAGGCTAAAGGTCATTTCAGTTAGACACAATTCCAAAACACTTTTTCCAAAGGATCATTCTTTGACAAAGTGGACCAAACAAAAAGTCTGAAGAGTATTTTTCAAGTGAAGTGTCCTATACAATTTTCCCAAAGGGTCATTTTCTAGGAAATTATCTTAAGACAAAGTCCTAAAGAATCATTTATTCAACAAAGGGCCCAATAAATTTTTTCCAAAGTGTTATTTATTCAAGAAAGTGGTTTAAAACAAAAGTCCTAAAGGGTCACAAATGTCATTTGAAAGAAAAATCTTGAAGACATGAATTCTTTCATATATTTTGTCCATAATAAATTGTCCAAGGAAAGTAATAGAATTAATTCTTTCACATATTTATCCTACGATAATTTCCCTTGGCACATTTTGTTTGATGAAAAATAGATACAAACAAATTCCTTCATATAAAGTTATTGTGACACAAAACCTGCAAACAAATGTCAAGTAAAAGGTCTAAAAGAAATAACCCAGGGAATTTCTGATCCATAAATTAACAGTTGTGCATGTAAATTGATAGGTGCATAAACATTAAACTCAAGCCAAAATAAATTATTCTTTAAGTTAGAATATCCCAATAATTGTATGAATGAGCATCATTTTTAGAATCAATTAATTATAGAAGAATACTCATGCACACTATTAGAATTTTCTTATAAGGGTGTTTTAATACATTCCATTTTGATTGAAAAGGTCCTTTCAAGGGATTATATATAACTATGAAAATAAAATATTTGCAAATAATAGTAATGCATAGTATTGGAATTTTCTTTCTTAGGATATCTCCTAGGAGATACCTTAAACATGCACACAATTAGAAATTTCATTGAAGGTATCTCCTAGGAGATAATTAGAAGGGACTTGGAATACCTCCATGTTTATTTCAAATGTTCTTTCAAGGTATTATATATAACAAAAATAACCTTTTATTTGGAAAGAACACTGATGCACACTATTTGAATTTTCTTTTGAGATATCTCTTAAGAGATACCTTGAACATGTGTATGATTGGAATTTTATTTCAAGGTATCTCCTAAGAGATACCTAGAACATAATTGGTATGCCTTACATGTTGATTGAAAATGTCCTTGAAAGGTATTAGATATAACCATGACAACTTTGTATTTGGCAAGAACACTGATGCACACTATTGGAAATTTCCTTGGAGATATCTCCTACGAGATTCCTTAAACATGCACATGATTGGAATTTTATTTCAATGTATCTTATAGGAGATACCTATAAGGGCCTTGGAATACTCCATGTTTATTTTGAAGTTCATTTCAATGGATTATATATAACTATGACAACTTTTTATTTGGTAATAACACTGATACAAACTATTGGAATTTCCATTTGAGATATCTCCTAGGAGATGCCTTGAACATGCACATGATTTATATTTTATTTCAAGTTATATCATAGGAGATACCTTGAAGGGCATTATAATACCTTACATGTTGATTTCAAAGGTCCTTAAAAGGTATTAGATATAACCATGACAACTTTTTATTTGGCAAGAACACTGATGCACACCATTGGAATTTTCTTTTGAGATATCTCCTAGGAGATACCTTGAGCATGCACATGATTTGAATTTTATTTCATGGTATATCCTAGGAGATAAATTAAAGGCCCTTATAAATCCTTCCATTTTGATTTAAAAGGTCCTTAAAAGGGATTAGATATAACCATGATAACTTTTTATTTGGTAAGAACACTAATGCACACTATTGGAATTTTTTGTTAGATATCTCATATGAGATACCTTGAACATGAAAATGATTGGTATTTTAATTTAAGGTATCTCATAGGATATACCTCAAAGGGCCTTGTAAAAACTTCAATGTTTATTGTCAATTTCCTTTAAAGGGATTAGATATAACCATGACAACTTTTTATTTGATAAGAACACTAACACACACTATTGTAATTTTCTTTTCAAATATCTCTTAGGAGATACCTTGAACATGAACATGATTAGAATTTTGTTTAAAGGTATATAGATAACTCTAAGGGCTTTGAAATACCATTCATGTTGATTAAAAAATTCCTTTCAAGGGATTAGATATAACTATGACAGCTTTTTGTTTGGTAAGAACACTAATGCATACTTTTGGATTTTTTTTTGAGATATCTCTTTGGAGATACCTTGAACATGCACATGATTGGAATTTTATTTCAAGGCATCTCCTAGGTGATACAACAAAGTGCCTTTGATTACCTTCCATGATGGTTGTAAATTTCCTTGTAAGGGATTAGATATAACCATGATAACTTTTTATTTGGCAAGAACACTGATGCCCATTTTTGGAATTTTTCCTTCAAGATATCTCCTAGGAGATACCTTGAACATGAACAAAATTAGAATTTGAATTCAATGTATCTCCTAGGAGATACCTCAAATTTCCTTGGAGTACCTTCCATTTTGATTGTAAAGATCTTTTTAAGGGATTAGACATAACAATGACAACGTTTTATTTGGCAAGAACACTCATGTACACTATTGGAATTTACTTTCAAGATATCTCCTAGGAGATACCTTAAACATTCACATGACTATAATTTTATTTCAAATTATCTCCTAAGAGATACCTTGAAAGGCCTTGGAATACCTTCCATGTTATTTACATAGGTCTTAGAAATGGATTATATATAACCATGATAACTTTATATTTGGCAAGAACACCGATGCACACTATTAGAATTTTATTTCCTAGGAGTTACCTTGAACATGCACATGATTAGAATTTTATTTAAAAGTAAATGCTAGGATTAACCTTGAGGTGCCTTGGAATACATTGCATGCTTATTGTAAACATATTTTTAAGGGATTTGATTTAATCATGGATCATTTTCATTTTACAAGAACCCTAATGCCAAATCTAATTGCCTATGAGAATGATGCATGGCACTCCCACAACCAACAAAAAATAGAGGTCCTCTCCAAATATATTGACATGAATAGATATATGCCACATGTCATAGTAAAAAAATTCATCACACTAAGCTACATTTATATAACCCCTGAGAATAATCAGAAAGTGCCACATGTTAAAAGGTGACAAAGCTTAGCTTTAAAGATAAAATTGATGGTGAGTCAAAGGAAAATCAATGTTAAATTTGAATTATAATGCAATTCAATTCAAAAATAAATAGCTACAATCTTCCCATAGCCTTAGATCATTCCAATGTTAGTCTAGATATGAATTAGATCTAAGTAGTCTGATTTTGACTAGGTTCTATATAGGTTGCTAATGGAAATCAAAGAAGATTTTTTAGTCTTTGTTGTTGCAAGGGAACTTTCTTTTTTGCCCTACGTTACTCTGTCCTTTTAAAATTTTATAACATGAATCACTTTAATTATTTTTATGTATATCTATTTATTTGTTTAAGATATTGGGGTTATATTGGAAAATACAAAGTAATTCACATAATAACAAATTTAGGTAGATTGTATCACTACCATATTCCTATAGTAGGGTCTGGTTGCATATTGGAAGGTGGTAAGTTGTAACCACATAATATATCTAGTGAAACTGAGTGAATCCCAAATATGTCACTGCCATATTCTTCTTGTCCCTATAATCTTAGAAATTTTATTCTTATGTTCACATTACATCCTTGACACAGACATACATTAATAGTATGGAAGGAACTAAGGATGAAACTAAATATTCTCAACCTATTATTTCCTATCATGCACTTTTAGGTATTATTAATCCTCCACATATTAAGGTGGTTAATTTCCTCAAGAAATAGAATTTGACTATATTTATTTAATCTAGAGGTATGCATAAATTAATCAATTGTAATTTGGATACTTAATTGAACTATTTCATTTACCCAGCTCCAAAATTACAAATCCTAATTAGAGGTGGGGGTATAGTTAATTTTTCTAGTAAATGCCATAGTATAAATCTATGGGAGACTATCTATTATATTATCTTATGTTGTCTATTGCCATGAATGGCGTTAACATTTTATTTGGATTGTAATGGCTCAACACTTTACGAATAATTTTCTAGAAAGAGAAAATTGATCCTAAAGTAGAATTTTGGATGATATTATGGTGCCACATTAACCCAAATTGACCCAAAAGAGGAATAAACTCATGGTAGACCAACAGGAAGAGTTCTATAAATATATCAAGTTTCCATGAACACCAACATCAATCCAATGTCAAAAGAAATAGACATTCATAGTGTGGTATAATATCCCCAATCCATAGTAATAAGGAGTCCACTTTAATGTTGGGGCATGCAATCTAGGTTATAAATATGGATCATAATTTTGAGAATTGACTGCTCTTACCACTATACTATAGCCTAATGAACATTTGACCAATAATGTCAATTACACAGCGATTACAATAGGAGAACAAACCTATAACAAGCATAGTTACTCAACTTTGATTACAGAGTTTTATAGAAAAATGCTAATCTAAGGGATGATGGTCACAACTCCAACTCTACCACCAATTATCATAGATCAAAAGCTATGTTTCAAAATAACTTACATAGGTGTTTCTAAATGATTTGTTTAATTATCATGGAACCTATAATAAGTAAATCACATAATTTCTCTAAAACAAAAAAGAATAAAAAAATTGATTTAATTTGAACTTTAATTCAAACATTTTTTTAAATAATTTTTTAGCTTACATACATCAAGGACTAAATTCTTTCAAAACCTAATCTAAAATCTTTGTTTTCAATAAATAACATAATTATCTTGAAAATTACTTCAAAATCATAAAACATAGTAGCAAGTTCATGATTCATGGAATAACTTTGGTGAGGCAAATGCACTACAAATATCATTATAAAATAAACCTTGCCATGTGATAAATCATTTAAAATATTATGATAGCCTTAAAAGTAAATCCAAAAACCTCACTTCAAACCCCCAAAAAAAATCAGTAGTCAAGATCGCCTATTACCTCATCCAGAGCTTGGAAACATAAACCATATCAAAAATAAAATAAAATAGATAACTAAAATCAAATATAATCAGATCAAAACAAATAGAAATTATTTTTGTTTTCAAATGCAAGAAATTGCAATATTCCTCCTTAAAATATGTAAAGGCCATATTATGCATCCAACGTCACATGATCAAAACGAGATGGAAAACTAGATAATTAGAGAGGAAGCATTGGACATAAGGATCCTGATACTTCCCTCAAAGCAGCCCTTTGAATGCCTGATGACGACACTACTTCTAATGCTACCCCTCTTACCCGCTCAGAGATAAGAGGCTAACAATAGAGATGTGACTGACCTAGAAGACCTAGAGAGAATCAAAATCCTCAGTTATGACACTATTGTTAAAATGTACAAGGTCTGTCATGAAAAAACATAGTGCCTCTATGCCCTCAAGGCCATGGATGGAATCCATGATTTGTCAAGCGACTCCCTGATCCTCTATGAGATGGACATCCTCCATCAAAATAAGTGAATAAATGCATTGAAAAAACAAATCATGAATGTGAATCCATAGTGCTCACCTAAAACATATCCAACACTGACACATCAAATTCTCACTTAATATTTTTAAGTCCATTTCAATGATTTTAGTAGTTAATGTTTAGTGGTGAAGGTATCAGAACATATTAATAGGTGAATTGCATTTATTTCAATGCACTCTTCATGATGTCAGTGCTCTCTCACTTAATAACATGTTAAAAATATCACCAATAGAAATATAGATAAATGCCATTTTTTATATTTTTTGCTAAGAAATGTACAAGTTAACTATTATAAAATAAAAATTAATTTAATGCATAAATAATAATGAATTTTGATTGGTGAAAAAGATCGAGCTTAATCATCAGTTAAAGAAAATTAATTCCATTAGTTAACCCTTCGAGACTAACAATATATCTTTATTTGATTGATAGAATGAAACATTATCCTCTATTAAATTACATAGTGATTGTTTCATCTTTTCATTTATCTAACTATTATGAGATCATTAAAATCATTTTAATCATCAT
Organism: Torreya grandis; assembly: GCA_037957365.1. Lineage (NCBI taxonomy): Eukaryota > Viridiplantae > Streptophyta > Pinopsida > Cupressales > Taxaceae > Torreya > Torreya grandis. Next base: position 68,413 of record JARHVA010007531.1, on the reverse strand, counting down.
TTTGAATTGACAGGATGAAAAGCTATCATCTATTTAATTAGATAGTGATTCTTTGATCAATACATTTATAAAATTATCACTACATGATATATTCATTTTATTAAAACAAATTCAAACCAACATTACACATAAAACATCTTCTCGAAAACAATATTTTAAAACTATATATTTTTTATTGGTTTTGCATTTTTAAGATAGTATTTCAACTTGATTCTATAGTAATGAACATAAAATATTTGAAATAAAAGAATATTTAATTTATAAAAATAATTAAAATAATCATTATATTAAAAAACGTTTTCATAAAAAAACATTTTTTAAAACCATATAGTTTGTATGACTCTTGAGTTTTGAAGATGCAATATTATGATGGGTAAAATGTTCTAGATGAGGATATAAGGGTGAATGGGATATTATTCATTTTTTATTGAAAAATACACTTATATTAATTTAACAAGAAACTTATATTACAATGTTAATCATACAAATAATATATGCGAAAGTCACATTCCATAATCCAAACCTAGTTAAAGGAATCTTAGGGGAAACAATAGTCCAATAAAGGGCACAACTTGAGCAAAAACCAAAACTAAACTAACTCAAGTGTACCTCAATCAATAGAGATAATGAAATAGAATAAATAACAAGGAAAAAACTAAATAACATTTGTGAACATGGAAGATGATGGAGGAGGAAGAGATAGAGGGTTTGATGGCTTTCAGCTATAGCCATCCTAGATCAGAGTAGGAATACTATACTTTCAAGTTTATTGACAATGTTTGTATTATAGATTGTTTGTTTGTTTTCAATATCATCTTTTCTTTTCATTATTTTATTTTTAAGTCATACTTTCTTCTTCAAAATTTATTTATATAACTTTTTCTTTATTATTTTATTGGATTTATGAGAATTTCATAAACATACAACACTCACACTATAGAATGATCTAATCCTTAAAATATATAATTTCATTGACATCCCCACTTGATATGTAAATTTTGATTAGTTTCATTGGAACTTTCTCTATCTAAGATTATTGTCACCCATATCTCTATTTTCTATAGTCCATCAATCCTTGATTAGATTTTATAAAAGAAATTTATTCCTAATGAGATATAAGAATGGATCGATATGCATTAAGAACCTAAGTAGCAAACCTTTATTGATAGTTTGTATTAAAAATGGTTATTGTATTGATTTTAAAATTAAATATTGATTTCATTTTTTTTGACAATATTATTCCTCTATTTTGATAGGAAAATTTACTTTAAATCAACATTGTTTTTGGGATAATAATATTTCAACATGCATCTTTTTTTCTAACTCAATACTTGTCTAAACTCATACAATTAGAAAAATATTCATGACTGATCAGTGCCCTATATACCTTATATAGAAATAGTTAGACATGCATTTTGAATCAGGGATCTGCCTACCCAATCCCTTGTTCATATGTGTTATTACATATGTTTGTTTTATATTTTTTTAAAATAAAGACAAATTTTATATTTTGTAAAAATATTAGTATTGTTTTTTTATTCGTTAATATTTTTTATTTAATTTATTCAAAGAATTTTATTATTAATTTAAATAATATTTTTTTGGTGTCTAGTGAGATTGTGAAATGTGACATATTTTTAACAAACTCAATACTTCTCTAAATTTTTATATTTTTTAATCCAAAAAATCATCGATACATTATTAATGGCCTCCATCAGTGTCATTCATGATAGCAAGTGTCACATTAAAATGTTGGTCATTATGTGCCTTCAGCTATGTTCTTAACATGCAATTATTTTGTATTTCAAACTCATTTTTTCATATAGGAAATTGTGTTTTATCTTCACTAAATTAGAATTTGATGTATTCTTGTGGTTGTAGTCTTTGAGGTTTTCACCTTGACTTGTATCATGTATCGTTTTACATAGAGGATTTTTGTTTTAAATGAGTTTGTGGATTTCAAAATTATATGGTTAAGACACTTTGTTTTTTATTTACTTAAAGACAAAGGATTTTTAATTCACCTTGACTTGTATCATGTATGGTTTTATATAGAGGATTTTTGTTTTAAATGAGTTTGTGGATTTCAAAATTATATGGTTAAGACACTTTGTTTTTTATTTAGTTAAAGACAAAGGATTGTTAATGTTTTTATGTTTGTGAAAGTTATAGATAGAAAACACATAATCTTGTTTGGAAAATTCCATAAGGGAGCTTATTTTTTTGTGTAGATAATTTTCCCCAATGGTATTGGGATATTTGGTGTTTTTTATTTTCATTACCGTTTACATTTTTTGAATCTTTGTAGTGTTTAAATTTTTGAATTTAGGTTCAATTTTTTTTCAAATTGTATTTATATTTTATTTAAAGTATTGTTTATTTTATTTGATGATTTTTTGTCGTTGAGTAGGACATTGGTGAGTCGCTTGGTAAATGTAATCATTAAAGTTTTGTAATCAATTTTTATAAGTACACATTTTAAAGGATTATTTTACTTAAAATAATTATGTATATTTAAATTTTGTATGAGCTTTTATGTTTGAAATGTTTTATAATATAATATAGTAAAATATATAAATATAATATGTAAAATACTATTTATTTTGGTGGATGTTTGTTTTTTTTCCCTACCAAAAATTTTGTGTTTACTATTAGATTTATGTTTATTTGGATGTATGATTACATTACGTTTTAAAATTATTATTATATTTTTTAATTTCATTTAAATTTTTAATTTATCGATGTTATGAGGATGATGCAAAATGAGATGGTTGTGTGGCCAAATTTGTGACCAATATATACATTGTTTGTGTGTTTTTTAAAGATGCACTTCTTTTATTAATTAAGGAGTTGGGTTTCTTAAATTTATTATTTATAATAAAAATTTATTATTTTATGAAATATATTAAGTGGTTTATAGTTGGCTTATAATTGAGGTGTGTAGATTTTAAATATACCAATTTAATAAACATTTTAGTTGTCCAAAAATATTGTAGATGCATCTTACATTGTATATAATTTTAATTGAATTAAAAGGAATTTATTTAGTATTCTTAATTTGGAGTAATTTTTGGGAATAAAATATAAAAGCTATTTTGATAAATTATATAGAATACAAATTTTTTGTGAATGTTTATTATTTTTTTATTTTCTGAGCTTTTAGGTTTAGATGTATCAAAATGATGACTACTTGTTACCTTGTATCACATTCAAAAACTATTATCAATGTAAAACACATGAAATTAAACACAAAATAAAGAAAAATACATAATCCATAAAATATAATACTATAAAGAGAACACAAGATACATAATCTAAATAGAGATGGCTTTATATAACAAAAATAATGGGTATAAATAGCCCTTGCATGAGCAAACATCCATTTACCAATTGGTTCCACAAAAGGTGGCTTTCATAAATAGTGGTATGACATGTGTGGTGAGTAATCATAAAATTCACACTTAATTAGAAATGTACATATATTGATTAGACTTAGTAAAAAAATATTATAAGAGTGGGTCTGGACAACTAAGCTTAGGGAGGTACTTTGTAAAATAAGTACATACTATTATAAATGAGATAAACCATAAAGGTATATATAAAAATTAATGGCAACAAAAGGATTGGATAGATTAGACAATATAATACAAGGCATCCTGAAAAATCAACAAGATCAAACTTGAAAATAATGTTGAATAAAGTGCATTAGATTGAACAAATGACAATAAACACAAATACACTTGGTAGACTCAAAATTCAATCAATAACTCAATTCCACACTGTGTTTTGGATCCAATGTTTGATTAAAAAAATATATTGTATTCACCAAAATAGCTCCTTAAAAATAATAGTGTCAAAAGTGATCCAAAGTGAAAACAAAATGTAAACTAAGTTTGATCAACTTCTGAAAATAGGAAATGCAGTGTTTTAAGGGTTATCAAGGAACATAACACTCAATGAAGTAGGATATGCACCCCATACACACATACACACCCCATATTTATAAACGGGAGGAATGATTCCAAAAATCGGTCTGAGTGAACGAAGCCAAGTACTCAAACACAAACAAGCTGACATTGTATGCACTACAATAGATTCACATAAAGTAGGAGGCGGCTCTCACTATCAAAAAGAAAAATTAACATTTAGTATCATTAAAATCTGTATAATTTGTTAGTGTAGTAGATAGGTGATTAAAACGACTACATTTTTTTTAGCTGTTGTTTATATCTCCCCAAACTTTATGGAGTTCTCTCCTATCTTCCCCTATTTTTACAGACCTATTTCGTGTGTGTAAATTACTCAGCTCTTTTTCCAATCTGCCAACAATGTGGTATCAGAGCAACGCCTGGGAAGAAAGAGCAGCCCGCAAGGATTTATGTGCCTGTCAATATGGAATTTTAAATGTTTATGAGGGGTAGAACCATAATTTGTGGTTGCCCCGCTAATGGAAAAAAGAGAGATTAGTAGATCTGAAACCTGTTCGCAGTATTCACTCATTGGGACTGAATTCATCGCCATTAGTTCATCTTGTCTTCTGTCATATCATTGATTGTTGCAGTCCATGCATTTCACCAAACTCTTCTTTGCATTGACATCTTCTGATGCATCGTTGCTCCCACCTCAAGCCATCCACCTCGGACTCCACATTGTGCAAATCTGTAGATTATTTCATGCCCATAACTCATAATAGTTGTGGATGTGAAAATTTTGAAGAACATTGGATCTGCATTCTTAATCTGTTTAACATACCATGTGGAGAATCCTTCAAACATATCTAAATATCAGCGTATTTGGCATCATTTATTTATTTATCAGTTTCTGTTGAATAAGTACGTTTACGTTTATATTTGTAAATTTAGTCTCTATACATTTAATGAGTTCGACGCATGTCTATAGGTAAATAAGCGGTCATTTACAAAACATTATTGATTATGTCCAATATATACATAGTGCGAGGAGATTATTATTGAGAGTTTAGTTTTCTATAAAAGTCTAGTCTTATTTTGGGTTAAAATAGTCATATTATGACAACTAAAAAGTGTTAAAGTATTTGTAGTAGAGATATGTATTGTAAAAAAGCATTTTTGTCATTTGGTCGTCAAAGTCAAACTATTTATTGTAATTGACACATTATCGTTTGTATATGATATTCAATGAGTTTCAAAATCTATTTCATTAAATAATTAGCTTCATCAATTAGAGATAGGAAGATACACCGAGGCTGCGGGACAATTGGTGTCCTCTCGTGAGTTGCCTATAATGGGTCACATCATTGCTATGGTGACTTTTTTAGTGTGTTTTATGTTATGTGTGATTTTATTATGCAATGGGGATTTTAAGCTTTATTTTTGAGATTGGTACCCCCTGATGGAGAACATTGTGGGAAGCAAAATCACTAAAGTAGCCCTTGGTTCTTAATAAAAGGTTTGTGAAAAATTGAGAAACCACCAAAGTGTATAAAATGGAGAGATGTACTCTTGTCACTTCCAGAGTTGTGGTGATCCTATAAGGAAAAACCAAGGTGACATTAAGACCATGAAGCAATAAAGATGGCATGCTATTTCAGATAGTGAGTAGGTTACATCGAGAGTTTAAAAATATTTTACCATGCTTGAAATAATGGGGGTCAACTATCAGGAATATGATGTTTACAAAAATAATGTAATAAAGGGGAAATTTTAGCATAATAGATAGGTGATTAAAACTACGACATTATTTTTAGCTATTGTTTATATCTCCCCAAACTCTATGGAGTTCTCTCCTTTCTTCCCCTTTTTTTATGAACCTCTTTGCTTTTTTTAGTTACATCTATGTTATATTTATTATGATCCATGTGTGTAAATAAATTAATGCAAATTCTCATTTATTCAGCTCTCTTTCTAATCTGCCAAAAAGATTTAAGCTGAACGATATTGTTAACTATCATAAAAAAATGTCTAGACTATAAACAAACTATCTATCAAGAAGATGTATCTAGTGGTGATGGTAAAGTCAAGAAACTAAAATAGTGTAAAGATGCCTAGAATAGAGAAAATACAAATGAAAGGAAACAAAGTTGGACAAGTAAACTCCTCATGGAAATTTATAACTCAATGTCACTAAAAAATTATTCCAAAAAAATTATCACACTCAATGATGAAAGAAAATCTAAAATGTTATCAATCCTTAAAAGATGCCTTCTAGAATCAATAAAGTTTATCCTAAAATATGGGAGTAATGTAAATGAGAAGAAGTTGAGTAATGAAGGAACCACGGTGGTAAAAAACTTAAAAATAATGTCAATGCCACCACCATAAGTGATCATAAATTCATTCTAGAAAAATAAACAATGTGGATGATGTTTGCATGTGAGTAGGTGTAGAGAAAAAAAAGGGTGCATGGAAAGAAACATCCAAAAGTGTGTGTAGTTGATGATTCTTAAGTAATTCCATTTTAGGATTCCCACACTTTAGTGAAGGCATATAATAACTCATTTGTTTCTCAAAATCCTTAAAATAAGTGGAGTGAACAAAATTAGGAGTTATGTCATCAAATTACTCTAACAAACTACCCATATCAAAAAAAATCCTTTGAGATAAATTTAGCTAATAGGTTGAATAGAAGAACAATACCTTGTGAATGTTTTCCAAAACATCCACCAAGATATAACATGTAACAGAGCATATGAAAATTTAAGGTAGTAATATGTTTCTCAAAATAACGAAGAAAATAAGTATGCTGATATGAAGTGGGTTGAATAGGATATGAAGTAGTAGCTATATCAAGGTATAAATCAAGTGGTTCAACATCAAAAATATCATATACATAAACATAATATATAACATCAAAAGAAAGCAAATTATGTGAGAACACTAAAAATTCAAGGTCATTATGCACAAGATCAATGATTATAGGTGGACCAAGCATAAGAAGATGTTAGTCTAAGAGAACAAGTTAATGTTATTAATGTACAATTTGGTGTTGCAGTGAATGTGTTAGGGTGTATTTGTTATAAATAAAGGTGTGGATAACAAAATTTCATTTCTTGATAATTCTATTCTCTTCTAAAAATTTGATCATGTCCTTCTATAATGATTAGATTTAAGAAAATAATAAGTTGTTTTCAAACATAAGTGTGTTTTAGTTGGCACAAAAATACATGATGGAATAAAAATATACATTCAAAGTAAATCATTATCTAAAGGGAGAATGTTTGGTTCACCCAATAATGCTTCCAAAAATGATTGTAATGATTTTTCTAATTTCCACAAAGAATAAAACCTTTGAAGAACTGAAAATGTCTGGTACCATTGATAATGCATCCATAATTAATTATAATTTACATTGAAGGCATAGGAGTACAGGGGCACCAACCCACATCCTTGTAAATGACGATGCCCATTGCATTGTCCATGAGTAGTACCCCAACCATTCTTCCTATCATGGTACAGAGTGGGGTTGAAGGGACATGCTTTGATATGAAATATAATTTTATACTTGCACAAAAATTTATAATAACCAAAATAATGTTTTCTCAACATTTTATACAATTATTCAAAAAGAAAATAAAATAAATGAATCCACTTTAATAAGCAAACCCCAGTCATGCCCCACCTTAAAAAAATTATACCTCCTTTTAATAAAACTTTTTAAATCCAACATGAGATTGAACCTCAAGGAATTTACGGATTTTCCCACTCGTGCCCCACCCTAAAAAAATTATACCCCCTTTTAATAAATCTTGTTATATCTAACATGTGATTCAACCCTTGACGAAGGAATTTGTGGGATTGAACCCTTGATAATGCTACCAACTACACCATGCTTGTTTTCAATAACAATAGCAAGAACATGAGTACTTATAGGTTATGTTGGGGGGTTTATTTATTTATTTTTCTAAAAAAACAAGAAATACACCTTATATTGAGTGAAGCCATGTGGTGAGGGGTATTCGAGCTAGAGGAAAATGCAAACGAGCTTGGTTTGTTGTCTTAGGAACGAATTCACTGTTATTTGTCCAGCTCGGGAAGTAAGGGATAAATATGCAGGGGTCATTTATAGGCTGATGGAGGATCATACAAGATTCAGAAACACAAATGTAATTAATATGCTACAAACACTTTATTCAAGATCAAAATCACTGTGTAGATGTAAGCTATGGATATAGCGAAGCCGAGGTCAATGTAATAAAAATTGATGGTTTTGAGTCAGATTGAATGTGCTTTGTGTCTAACACAAATCCTGAATGCCAAAACAATTGAGTTGGCGTATATCCAGGAGAACGAGGCTGAAGTTAAATGGGGAGGATTGTGGAGAGTGGTTTATGGATGGATAAATACAAAGAGCCCAAAGCAAGTCAAAGTGATACTAAATACACAATCCTTTGATATGATGCAATGTTGAATGGAAATTTTTCCCAAATCACTTGCAAAACAGGGCAATTTGCAGATGGATTCAATGTACCACAACAACTCTACCATATGAATCTAAATGCACCAAGACCTATATCCACAAATAAGTATCACAAACCTTTCAAATTCACCGAGATGTGTTAGTTATAATGAAACATTGCTTTTAATAAATACTCAATTTTTGTTTTGTGGGGTTGCACTCAAGTGGAGCCTATAGTTTGACCCTAGAGATGTATATATTTTTTTCCTTCAAAATATCATGCAGACCAAAAGAAATATATATTTTTTTAATCATAACTGAGTTTATTAATGGATGCAAGAGGCGGCCCAATCTATAAATAATGACATATTCAGAACGGAAAAAATCACCGTATCCACCGATCTATATTCTATCGGGGCGGGCCGTATCTAGGTGGGATTGGCTCCCACGGAACTCTCCTCTCTGTCTAGAGTTTAGTTATCTCTGATTCCCCCAAAAATTTAGTTTTTTTGGTCTTCCGCCTGCCCTTCGCCCACACCCTCAATGGCTACATAAAGCTGAGCAATGGATACGGAATGGATGCTTTGATATCATATCGAAGTGATGAACACTCGTCCTCTAAAATCACATTTGCAAACCATTATAATAATGCAAAATATAGGCTATTGATCATAATAAGAAGAAGAATATAAAATATTGAATATTGAATATAAGTTTTAAAGTATAGATAGAAAATTATTTATACAAATGGAGATGAAGGGTTTAAATATATTTTTTAAGATCAATTTCACATTTCCCCATTGATTATATTAAAGGTGACTTTTAAAAAGGCTGGTAACTTGTGATGTGAATAATTATAAAATCCTTCTCTTTAAAAATGTGAAAAAATTAATTACACCTAGTAGAAATGATAATTTCCTAAAATAATTTAACATTAGTGCATGTAGAATAAAACACTAATAATGGTATTGTGTTTATCTTTTTTTTTTTTTCTGTGATATTGGGTGTCTGAACTTGATTTTGGATTTCCGTTTTTTATTTTGAGTAGGCTAAAAAATTAAAATAATTTTATAAATATTATAGTAACAGGTAAAAACATTGTTTGTATGTTTTTGAGTACGTTTTAAATTCATTTGTAATGATTTTTTCCCACATTATAGTATTTGATCACAAATTTAGAATGTCTTGTAACTGAGGTGATTTTAGAAATATATATATTTTTTAATTGTAGTTTAAGTTCTTCCAAAATGTGGAGGATATATATATATTTTGTATTTATTATGTTTTTAAATATTTGGTAATAAAATAATGAAGTTATTTAAGTAAATTGAATAGAAAATTGAATTGTTTTAGTAGAAGATTGTATTCGTAATTTTGGTTAAAATTTTGGATTTTTATAGTTTTTTTATTGTGTTGTAATTAAGGTGTTTTTACATTGTGCTTGTGTTTTTTGGTTGATGGGTAGTGGGTTTATAAAATTTTATTTTCAATTTAAACTTTTTCAAATTTTATGTTTAAGGCAAAAATGATAAATCAATATAACCAAACTAGTAATAAATATATACATTATAATGTTCTGAAATCAATCACTCACAAATCTATATAAACAAAGAAAAGAAAAAACGAAACTAAAATAAAAAATAGAGTACATATAATTCTTTTCACAATAATTTTACAATGTTATATATTGTGGAAGACTTAAACTCAATGAAAAAATATATGTACCCTATTTTGAATGTATTTTACATTTTATTGTGATGTTTTGTTTTTGTTTTTGTTTTTTTTTCTACTAATTAATTTTAGTTTTTGAGCGCCTTGACATACAAGGCATATAAATTCTACATATTCAAGTATATCATGGTTTTGGTGTTTAGGGATAGACAATTGGTTTGAATATGTATAGAAAAATGATATGCTTTGTATTTAGAAATTAAGAAATTATTAGTATTTTTTTTGGGTTATAGTTTTGAAATTTACATATTTAATTTAATTAGGTTTAGTTTTGAATGTATTTTTTTACTAGAACTTCATATTTAAATTTTTTGATTTTCTTAATCAATTTTTAAATATTTTATGTCAAGAGATATATGCTAATTTATTGAGTAAATGTTTAATAGATACTATTGCATTTCTTTGACTGGTTTTGGTCCCTTGAGTCTTTAATGGTTTGGATTTTTTTTATTTTTATTTTTGGTAGATTATTTTATTATATATATATATATATATATATATATATATATATATATATATATATATATATATATATATTTATTTATTTATTTTTATTTTTATTTTTATTTTTATTTTTATTTTGTAATTTTAAAAAATTTAAACTGAATTATACAAGAGTGGTATCTTTTTACGAAGGAATATATACATATATATGTTATAAGATTTTCTTACTTTATTTTTTAATATTATTCTGAAAGCTACAATATAAGAATCATTTGGAATGCATTAGGAACCTAATCATAAAATCTAACGCTAAATAATGGAATTGCACACTTTGTTTTCTTCTCCTGTTTTTTTTCTTCTTTTTTTTGGGGTATAGTTTCTTAAGAAATAAAAATTAATTTCATTTTTTTTCCAAAAACATATTCAATTTTTCTAACAGGATTGTCTGTTTATTGTCTGTTTTTTATTTTTCCCTTTTTTCTAGTAATTTAAATAATTGTTTTTCTGCGGCCATTATAACTGTAACTTTTGGAATTTTTAAAAATCTCAATAATGTTTCGATGTCAGATACGTATTTTTTAAACCCATAGAAAAACACAGATTTGTGACTACTTGTCTTTTCTCATCGTTGGTGGTATGCCTTGGAACATGTTGTATGTGTTTATTTATTGTATGTATAAATTTGATGGTTTTTTTTTCTATAATATAAAAATCTCTTGCATTCTTTGGTGTCTTCAACTGTCTAGGTAACCTAAACTTAATTTATTTTTCATAGGTATTTGCAAGAGGAATGTTTTGTTTGAATACATGTCTCATTTAAACTCTATATGGTTTAGATAAATTTACTTTTAAGTTAGTTAAATATATGGAATTTTAGTTTTTGGAGATACTTCATACCGTGTGGAAATAAATTAGAAAATCTTTATGTATAAGCTGCATAGGAAACCTATTGTTTTAGGTGGATGTTTGTTGTGTTTTTTTAATCAAGGTTTTTTAATTTGATAGTGATTTTTTTAAATTATTATTATATTTTTAAATTATTTTGTAATTTTTAATTATTCATATTTGATATTAGGAGCTCAATAATATGAAATTTGATCAAATTTTAATTTAATTGATTTGTGCTCTCATATATTAACCTTGTTCACCATTTCTCATAGATATTTATGTTTGTACATACATGAAGTTGTTGAATTATCATTATTTTTACGTAGAATATTCTTAGTTTTTCCCAAATAGATTTATATAATTCTTAGACTGTCTAGTGTCCTAAAATCATGGTTATTGTTTTATAGATAGGTACACAGATTTCATAAAAGTCTTGTACTACATAATCTTCACACACGCGTTAACATAAATTTTCTAAAATTAAAATTGTTCAAAATAACTAGTCTATATATTTCAAGTAATAAGTAAAAAACCCAAATAATATTCAATATAAACTTATGAAAACCAATCATTTATCTATTTATCACCTATCGAGCATATTACTATATATCACTAAGATCACTCTTGACATTGAGATGAACTATCCTAAAGTTCCCAAATATGAGATATCTAAATTGAAAAATATGTAAAGAAAGGCATAAGCTAATATGTATTCAATCTTCAAGGTTAAGTCATAATTGATCAATTGTTTAAGGGAATACACATGATTATAATGCATACTAGCATTACATAGGATTTCACACATTCAACTATGTTTCGTTTAACTTCTCTATTCAATGTATTAAAAATGCAAAATACACTAGGTCATGGTGGGGTGGCTAAGGTTATATCAACCCTAATGTCTCACCCTTTTTATTAATTTTATAATTTTCTTATAGTGAAAAACTAGGGTTTGACTAAAAAATAAGTAACTTAGTTATATTAAAATAAATTTGTAAATGACAAAACACATAAGAATCCTCATCAAACATAAGTGTAGTTGGTGAAACTATTAAAGATAAGAATTACGCAAGACATATGTGTGTAGAGAGGATTAAAAAGCAAGTTAGTCAAATATTAGTCCATAATTTATGAAAAATGCATAAAGAACTAACTAACTAAGCCTATCTATTCCTATGAGAATTATATAAGATAACAAGAAATAATGAAAGAAAGAAAACATAATATTACCTTTCTAAATAGATTCACCATACCCATGTGGCTCAAAAGCATGTTATCCCTTGATCAAGCATCATTATCTTTGTCAACAAAGGTGGCACACTCCTCCAATGTCTCAAGAACACTCCATAAAACCTACGCTCATGATTCAAAATCACTAAACTAACCTATCAATAAATATTACAAACCAAATCAATGATCAAATGCAAAGGATTGTTGAAATAATTTAACATTACAACTCTTCAATATTTAATCTTTTAATTCATGTCCATGGCCTCTCTATTTATATATTTTTAATATTGGTCAGGATCAACCATGACCATCAATCTCAAGATTGAGATATGTGGCTATGGATAATCCTAATATTTAGAATTAAACTCATAAATATCATAATGATAAATAAGAATTAGAGAGGAATGAGAGGCATTAACTAGTCATGTGTGACCCATAATTTTGATAGTTTATGCACTTATGCCTTGATTGATGCCACCCCATAGATGATGTCATTAGGCGATGTAGATATTCAAAATCAATTTTCAACAATGAAATATTCAAAAAGATATATTAAATTATTAATTAAGCTCTTAAATTGAATTAATTATCTTAAGTAAGTTTAATCAAGTTTAGTGTAATTCTTTGGAATTTGGAGCAAAATTAATCACAATGGTTAGAAAGTCATATTACTAGATCATAATTTGATTGGAGAGGAACTGAAAGGCGATGTTAGATAAATTAGAGATGTATTTCTATTTAAGATGTTTCCAACACCATATAACAAAGGTATGTGATGTGTACCAGTGAATTAGAAGAAAAGAATGATCTAGAACACTAAATGATGAAATTGTCATTTTGACTCAAAATAATCTAATCAAAGTTAGTTGGAACAAAAAATGCATTACCCTATTTAGGGATACTTTGACCTAAAATGGTACTTGTAAGTGACAAGTTTGAACCATTTAGAGTATTGTATAGATTTTGACCTAAAATGTGCATTTGAATGCAATTTCAGTAAGATTGAAAATTTCAACACAAATTATGTTAGGAATTGGATCTCTAAAATATACACTAATAAATACTACCATAGTAGTGGAACCATATAGGAAGCATATACTTTATATGAGAGTAGAACCATCCAAGAAGCACATAATTTTCCAAATAGATGCAAACCCTTTACTTTTAAATATGAGCACACACATTCTCTTTCTTTAGTGATATTGATGATTGGGTCCGGCCAAAGGTCTACATATAACAATAAAAATATAAGTACATCATTTCTCTAGTGTTTTTAATAAATAAAAAGTTAGTGTATTTGGTTAATAACATTAACGGTTTTTTTAACTTTATGTCTAAAATAATCTAAATATTCATTTAGTTTTATGATATTAAGTTAACATTCATCTAAAAATATCCAAAACATAAAACTGAGCCTATTTATTGTATTGAGAAGAGTAAAACACTTGTTTATTTAAGGTATTCTAAAATTTTCCTAAGGTTTTAAGTATTTTAATTATAATTTTAATATTTGATCTTTGCTTTTTCCATTTAGTGTAATAATTTATGACTAATGTGTTTAATGCTCTTATCATATGCCATATAATAATATTAGTTTTATGTTTCCTCTAAGGTGAAGTGATATATTAAGTAGTGTCAAAATTGACCATAAATATATTAATTTAGACTAACCAAGTGTGTCTACAATGGGTAGAATTGATAAATTCAAAATTATTTTTTATTCTATTGATGTAAATATTAATAATGAACACATACAAGTACACAATGTTCTTAATGATGGTATCATACAACTTGAAATTATTTATGAAAAATATAATGAATATAATGATTAAATACATCCATAATTTCCATATGATTTTCACCATAAAAAATGCTTAGCTTTTTATAAATTTTGAGAAAGAATATGTTCACAACCTAATGATTTACTTAAGATACTACATGTAATCCTAAAAGTGAATTTTAAAGAATGTACTACGAATATCATTTTCATTGATGTAGATGTAGTGATATCTTCATACTAAATCTAATTTCAAGAGGGAACACTCTCCATATAATTTGTCGAAAGAATATGTTCACAACCTAATGATTTACATAATACTACATGCAATCTTAAAAGTGAATTGTAAGGGATGTATTAGGAAAATCATCTTCATTGATGTAGATCTAGTGATATCTTCATACTAAATCTAACTTCAAAAGGGAACACTCTCCATATAATTTGTCGAGTAGCTCATCAGTCATTGTAGTGGGAAACTTGTGTTTGATTGTTAGTTTGTACAGTGTGTCAAAGTTAATAAATATGTGCTAATAACCATCAATTTTATGGATAAAAAAATGTAAAATAATAATAATAATTAATATTGGTTTGGATGATTCCATCTTGAAACAATTCTTTCTCAAATTATAATTTCATTCTTCTATGAAATGGGTACTACTAAGTGGAAATGTTTTGAACTTTACACTACATTAAACTATTTGAATGACAAGATATTTACACCATTGATAAGATAATATTTAATGTTACTCAAAAACCACTTTCATTGTTTGACAATAATTCTTGTAAATTCTATGGGTGGTTGGAATTAGAAGATTGATTGAATTGAATGGCACAAAACTAGGAAATAGACCCATGAGATCCCATTTTTAGTGATGTATTTATATGACGAGAGATTATTATAAAAGTAGATCGTGTTGTGAGGCTTATTAATTATGTTTTTTTTCTTTTCCGTGATTTTCATCTATATTTCCTAACATTTTCATAAAATAGCACCTAGTGTCTGAAGGCACTTTAATCTTAAAACTATGTTGCAACCTCCAAAGGAAGAAAAAACACATGATTTCATATTATGTTACCTCATTGAAATGAAACCACTATAGAATTTTCACTTAAAATTAAGTTTCATCCATTGTATATAATTAATTAGAAACATGAACAGGGATATACATAGAAACCAACATGTTTGGATAGCCTTGAATGAATGAAGTTATGTGTACTATTAAAATCAATCAGGATTGCAATGAGGTGTATTTTGTATAACCCATTTATCTTCGATGTTTGAGAAGTGGTGACGATAAGCAATGCATTTAATAAAATTTATGTCATAGGTTCCCCCATGATCGCATGATTTTATTCCTTTTCTTCCTCATATGTTTCTAATCTATCCTCACATTCGCAAATTATATAGGGTATTTGAAATTAAGGATATATAGAATTTTTCCTCAAATCGGTGGAATTTTTGTATTTATCATCTGAACAAATGTACCATAGTCCATTTTCACAATAAAATTGCATCACATCCTATTTCAGCTATTTAACGAGTGTAGTTTATTGGTTTGGACGTGTGGATGATCCAAGTGGAAAGGAATTGATGAATGGGTGATATATGGAATAATTACGTTGAAATATGAATTTTTTATTTGGCCAATCTAGCCATATAAATGGACCATCATGTATCTTGGTTTAAAAATTTCAAATTCTACCCGAGTTTCCTATTTTAGGCCATTGATGAAACAGTTTTGGAAAAAGTTATAAATCAATCCTTATATTTTATATTTATATTTATGTTTATATATAATTCTTGAAGAAAATCAATGTATTTAAATTTTGGTGAGGTCCCATAAAATCATCATATGCACTTGGGACAATTTTAACTAAGAGGAGTTCACAAAATTTTGACCATTTTTGTAGACCATGAGATTTTTCATGGAAATGAAGCCACTAGACATCTTTCACTAGCATTAAAGAGGATTTAAAGACATTTTCCCAGTATGAGGTGAGATGCAGTTATAAATGTTTTTCTTCCATATAGATCAAACTAGTGTGATCCTTATCATTAATTGTTGGAAAATCTAGTTTAAGACTTCAGGAAATTGTTCCAAAATTGGTTCTATATTAAAAATTATGGCTTGGAATAATTTAAAAAACATGGCCATTTAGTTTTTGAGGATTGTCCATCATATTTTTTTTTTGGGCATTGATGATATACATTTGGGTTTATTGGTCATTAAATATAGAAAAAATATTTACGATAAGGTTAACAAGTTGGTTCTCCATGTCCCATGATTGGTTAAGTAACACCATATGTGGGAGGTTTTTAAGGATATATTAAAAAATTTATTACATTTATATATTAAACTAATCAACATAAAGAAAAAATCAATTTGGGATAAACAGTGTAAAAAATGGATATCTACCACAACAAGTTTAGGTGAGCATTCTCAAATACTCAGACTCTTCTAAATGTTCTATGTTACTATGTTTATATCAACTAGCATAATATGATATTGTTTTTTTGAATGACAATTGTTACTGTGTTTCTAAGAAATCATATTCATATGTGATACTATCCGAATTCTATGGATACATAAAAGGTTACTACATAGTGTGTTTGTTTTGTGAGATTGAAAATATAATAATTTCATTTGTAAAAAAATGTTCACTCAATATTTTAGAGCATTGACTATAATAGCTCACCTTTCGGGATCCCACTATCATTTATTAGATATAGGGTACAAGGAGTTTATTGGAGGTAACTAATTAATGATTTATAAAGGAAACAAATGGTCAAAGGCTTTCTATTGATAGGATGTGGAAACAACTAGGGGTATTTATGTATATTTAAAATATGTGGAAGTATAATTCCATAGAAAGGCATAATTCCTTATATCATGGAATCAATTCAAACTTATAGTCTTTGAGATTTCAACAATAATCATTATTATTTATTTTTTTGGTTAGTTTTAGGATTGTTAAAATATATATTATAACCCAATTAAATAATATAAGAGAAATTTTTTTGGTAAGAATCTTAGTGGTGCTACTTTGTTATCAATTTAAGATCAGCAAAATTCATATAAAGGTGAGGTGATAGTATAGGTGAGACTATGCAATGGATGGAAATAGAAAACCTTAAAACACTTAAAATGTTATAGAAAATTTTCCTTAGAAATACATTTTATATCAGATTTAAGAACTTGTAAATAAATTAATATAAAATCAAAAATATAATAAATATGTATTGAATGAAAAGATAATAAAAATATTTTAGTTAAATGATAGAATTTCACTACAATGTATTGCTACCTCTTCGATAGCAAAGCCTCCTTTGAGCACAACTCAATAAAATATATTCACTATATGATATTCCCTATATTTCAAGCTTTCTATTTAAGCTATTCTACTCAAAACAAATTGTTGGAAAAAATTTGTCATATTTCTTGCTCGGATTATTTTTATTCAATGCTCAACTAGATTTGACATAAACCTTTTAAAATTGGTGAGACCACAAGCTAAATCATGATTTTTGTCATTAGTTGAGAGGACTCCCTCATATACTGAGGGTTTTGAAGGTTTAGGGGTTTCAAGAAGAAATAACCAAAAGAAGAAAAAAAAAAAAAAAAAAAAAAAGGAGAAAAGATAAATATAAGAATGAAGAGACAATTAAAATAAATACATAAAAGAACAGGAAATCATCAACAAAATAAATACATAAAACCTCCTAGATGGCCCAGATTAAATCGATTGAGTTGGAATGTTCATCAATGATAATCTAAATACATAAAGGGTAAGAACGACATATTTCACATAGTAGAATGAAAACATCACCAAAGAGGTTTGAAGACACAAAATTCTATGGAGAATGTTTTTATATATTGGGTTAGAAACAAATGTAAAGTCTCACATTCATCCTTTTAGAATAGGTTTCATTTTCCATCAAATAGTTTGAGTTGGAATCTTTCTTTGAGTATTATAAATAACAACACAAAACAAATGACATGAATGTTGACATAAATTTTTAAATATGTATTCTAAATAAATTAAATTTATATAAAACAAAGTCAAATTTTTGGGGTTTTAATAAAAAAAAATGAAATGAAGAGTTTAATAAATTTCTTCATGCATATATTATATAATAATTATTAAAAATAAAAACATCAACACCTATAAATAAATATAGTTACATTTTATAAATTTGTTCACATTATATTCATAAAATTCCAAAAAAATAAAAATGAGCAACTTGATCAAAGACATACGAGCCCTTTCCTATAAGCCAAGAGGAAGAGATTTTAAACCCATGTACAAAGGCAATCCTCCTTTATATAGTCTTCTGAGGTACTTATATAACAGCTTTTTGATATGAAATTCGACTTGAGTTAACACTTCCTGATTTCAGGACCATGATTTAACTTTTAATTTATTTGTTTTAAGTTGTTCACACATTACTTTTTTTTTATTCCGGGATTTTAATAAAAGAGATTTAGATTATTTTCCCAACTTGTAAGGATTTGGTCTTATCGGGTCTTTCTTTATCCTATCAGGTTTTTAGAACTGACATACATTGTATGGAGACATTTTGCTGGTCTTAAGATCCTATCGAACATCTTTGCCCGAATAACCCTGCACCCAACAAATCTGCACCATTGGGTATTCATTATAATCTTTAAATTTGTTTCCATCGGCATCAACCCCCAAATGCTATGTCATACTTCATAGATACTCTCTGGACAACTATCTTGCCAATCAATGGGATTCATTATTGCCTCACAAGATTCCATAACTATCTTCCATAGTGATCTTCTTTTACAGGCTCTTGACGGTTTAAGAGTGATTAACCACATTTCATGAGATCTCTCTTACGTTATCTTCCCACTCATGCACAGCTGCAACAATCATCAGCATTATTGTATGTAACATCCCAACACATCTTCCTCGGGTGCAAGCCTCATATCAAATATCTTCTTTGGAATATTTCCATTGTTAAGAGAATGTAGTAAATTCCATAATACTTTTATCTGCTTGTGTATTTAACTCTATCGTATGCAAAGACATTCCATAGAATAAATTGGGATGATATATAAAAACACATGTTTGTATAATTTCAAGGTCCTCTATAAGAGATCTAGAACCATAAATCATATCACGTTTACCAGGAAGAAATATAAGATTTTGGCATACAGAAGTCGTCAGTAACCACTCATCTGATTTGGAAAGTCTGTTTTCTTCCATCATCTTTATGTACTTTTATGTTTGATCTCCCTTCATGAAATTCTGCAGTGTCACATGTTACCTATTCAATAGAACCTGAGTCGGACTTGGGAAAACCATTTGAAAAAGCATACTGACTTGACGAGTCTGAGATACCAATTTTATATTGCAAAATCGACATAAGATACCCGGATTTTTAAAATAAGCTAAGAAAACTCGGGAATAATTTTTATTTATTTTTAAATAAAATTTGGAAGTCCTGGTGGAAGCCTGCGGGTTTGAGAAGCTTATTTGCAACGCAAAATATCTTCACAAAGTCCACAGTCAAAGAATCTTTGATAAATAGTAAAATAGAATCCGCAATTGACAGCTTAGAATACTTATGACATCTATGGAACGACTTGCGGCATTGGAAGGTATGGCGAGCTTGTGGGGTAAATAGTGCATGTAGAATAAACTTATAGAATCCGCACTATGCCAAAAAAAAAAAAATGGTAATAAGCCGCATTGAGTAGTTGGAGGAGGATCTACGCCATGTGAAAGGCTGTGATGGCCGTTTAGAAGATTTCAAGAGTTACTGAGAGCTTGAATAATGATTTGTACATGCAAAATCAGTTTGAAGGCCGCAAGTGGAAGAAAGAGACAATGAACACGCCATGGAGCAGTTTGATCTTTAACTTGCCATTGAAAACCGCCTCGAGATCATTCAAAACCGCCATTGAAGTAACTCGAAAATGTCTTGCATGTATTTAGGCACAACTATTGTTCCATTCCCTTGCAAAGACAAGGTTGGATGAATATTAAATGTTTCAAAAGTAATGTACTAGCAGTTGCTCAAAGAGTGTGTAGAATGTGGGAAAAAAATACAGATTATATCATGGACTTGTGGTATCGTATGGTTTTGTGGTATCGTATGGATTGACGTCAAGTATTGGTCGGGTGGATTGGCATTCAGTATGCGATATTATGTATTTTTCCATAGGTTTTTTTTTTTTTTTTGGGTAGCATTCAATTCATTGTTAGAAATTACAGCTCAGTTATTTAACATGGCAAATACACATATCAATCAGCCTAAGATAATCGGATTTTAACCAAACATAAGAGACAAACAAAATGAAACATTTTCCATTAAAGAGAACAAAGAGCTACAGCTCATAAATTAAACTCTTGGAATAAACACACAGCCTTCAGGGTTTACAGAACTGGGCAGAGCTACCTTGGTGCTCGCCATCCACTGCTCTACAACATGTCACTACAGCACTACTGGCTGGAATGGATTGACCAGAGCTACATTTCTCCTGATAACCATTGTCTAATACAAAACATTAATCTTTTTTTATAGCAGCTGGTAGAAAATTTTAGAGTCTGTTCTACATAATAATAATAATATAGTTTTTAAGGTCCGCAATGCTAATTAATGTTTTGGTTATAGTCTACAAGGCATGTCCAGCATATGGGACCACCTCGTACTTCCATCGTGGGGAGGCAGCTTACTGTGCTACAAATATGAGGCATGCAATCCCTACCCTGCGGGATTTGAACCTGTGACCTCCCTTCCAAGAGCACATGTTCTTTATCATTAAGCCAACTCAAAAACACATGAAATGGAAAATTCTAGAGACTCCAGTTCATTGAGGAGCTCATGAAACAACATTTAAAAACATTTATGATATTAAGTGCCGTGAAATACGCTGCAGGGATTAAAAATAAAAAATTGGAAATTGAATTAAATGCATGTCGACAAGATTATATGAGTGGACTGCCAACAGGAAAACACGTCATCCAACATTCTCCCCCTTAATCGAGTCTACCACAAAATCATTAGAATGACACAGTTGTGACTCGTATTCCTCCTCATTCGGTTCTCCTGATGTGACTTCACGAATTTGTCGAATTCTTGGCTTCAGCTATGTAAAAATCAGGGCTTTCCGCACTTGGATTTGGATGGTGCCAAAGTCTAAGTAAAAAATAAACGTCCAACATAGGTAGACACAGTTCCAAATGGAAGACAACTTTGGCTACATTGTCTTTACATGAGCTCCTTTATTCACTAAAAATTCTGACAGGTTCGGCTTCAAATATTCTGCTCTCCTTTGAATGGAATCTCCTCTCCACTCTCCAGAGGTCTTCAACGGTCCTCTCTATTCCTTCAATTTCCTTAGAACAGATCGAACTCTCCTTGGATTATTTGTCTTCGAGGCAGATTTCAGTCTGGGTGGTGTACTGACCACTTTTCTTCGGTTCAGACCACCATCAATCTTCTTGCGCTCTATAGAAACAACTTCTAAAGGCTTCAGCCTTTACAAAGTTCCCTTATCCGTTCAAATACCTTCGACGACCTAACTCCACTCTTCGGCTCTCAAATATACTTCAACCTCAGTTAACTATCCCAGAAACATAGGTTCAAATATAGATTCAATTGGATTGTACACAAATTTGGACAACGTGCTGCAACACGGCTTCGGTTTACTGCTAAGTTTCAATACACGGGTTTTTTTGGTTCTGGTAGGATAAAATTTACAGACTTGGATTTTGGGCAGCTCTTGCCCTTGCCTTAGCTTGAACGCAGTAGATGCTATAAATAGCTTGGACAGACTTAAACTTGGCGAAGCCGAATTCTGGTCTTAACGGATAAAGATTGTAATAAACAAGCAAACCTAGCTAGGACAAACATGAACTGGGCTTGCACTACTTTATGGCCATGAGCTACAGCTCTTTCTTCTTCAGCATACAAACACAAGCTTGAAACACATTGAACCTTGGAATAAAAGTCAACAGGCAATCTAATACATCCACACAAACTTAAACAAATAACTGAGCAACGTTCAGCTCTGACACCACTTTTTCTGCAACTTCCAAGGATTCTCTCCATGGGCTCTGAAAGCATTTGATAGAGACGAAACTATCTGCAGGTAGACTGTGATGCCATTCTTGGAAACTAAAGAAACCAATCAGGTAGCCGAGATAGAATTTCTAAGAAACAAACTAGCATTCACAGACACTATCAAGAGCGACAGTTCTTCAAAATGCACAAAACATTGAAACACACTGACACTCAGAACACATGTAAAACATAAACAAGCAAATTCTATTAATGCATTTGATATTGAATAGATTAATGAGCTATCATGCTCAAACATACAACTGAACTTCATTGGCCATTCTAAGGCCCATTATAATTGGGCTTGATGATCGTTTTGAGGCCCATAACAACTAGATTCAATGGCCATTCTAAGGCTCAATCAAAATACATATCCTTCCTGAATACTCACTCACTCATTCCTACCAGAGCTGCATTGTTATGGCTGTCGCTGATGGCATACTTCTCTCATAGTCTACCAGCTTCAGCTAGGATGCTCCTAATCATACTAAAAACATAGAAGTTACGAATATTTACAATATTCATTTGAAAATTTTGGAAGTAGATACGAGTCTTTTGGAAGTATTCAAAGACCTAGAAGAGATCTAAGAGAAGTAAATGCATTTAATACTACAATTGTCAAAAGATATCTTTCGTAGATTACGAAAAGTAAAATATAAATTTTGATTGCATAGAATGACAATTGGATGTGGATTTGGTCTTCGAAGCATATCTGTAAAGATTTGATTTCAATCAATGTTAGGTAGGCTAGAATATCTATGTGGCTACAGCCATGTTTTCCAATAGGTACGGCAAGCTTCTGGGGTGAATAGTGCATCTGGAATAAACTTCTAAAATCCACACTATGCAAAAAAATGATAATAAGATGCATTGAGTAATTGGAGCATCTACGCCATGTGAAAGGCTATGATGGCCTTTCAGAACTTTTCAAGAGGTACTAAGAGCTTGAAGAATTTTTTTAACATGCAAAATCAGTTTGAAGGTTGCAAGTGGGAAAAAGAGATAATAAACATTCCATGGGAGTAGTTTGATCTTTAACATGCCATTGAGAACCACCTCTATAGCATTCAAAACCACCATTGAAGTAATTCAAAAAATTATTTCATGTATTTATGAACAATTATTGTTCCGTTCCCTTGCAAAGAGAAGGTTTGATAAATATTAAATGCTTAAAATTAATGTATTAGTAGTTGCTTCAAGGGTGTAAGGAACGTTGGAAAAAGATACAAATTGTATCATGGACTTGTGGTATCCTATGGTTTGACGTCAAGTATTGGTGGGGTGGGTCGGCATTGAGTATGTTATAATATGTATTTTTCTTTAAGTTTTTTGGTAGCATTCATTGTTTCTCGAAACTATGCTCGACATTTTATTTTAGGGTATAGGCAGTAAGTTACCAGGGGATAATAAAAAAACTGAAAGAGCAAGTATCCATAGCGAATTTGAAATGGAAAATTAATTTATGTAAGCTGAGATGGTAAGGCATTTAAGGTGATGGACCTAAAGAAGCCACCCTCCACCATTTTGTCACCTAGGAGTATGTCTAGCCAAACCATCTCCTCACATTTAATTTCCAACTTCAATAATGTTGACTCTGTTACTCCTACACAAATTCAAACCTTATAATCTATCTTTTTAATTATTTAACAAAATCTAAACTGCCTTAAGATGCCTCCTACATCAAAATACCAATGCTTATGTCTCCTTAGTTGTGTACTTGAAATCTATACTCATAACCATCAAGTAAAGCATAAGCTCAAATAGATCTACAAGTGGTGGAAGATTTAAAAGTGAGTTGGGTAGTAATGATGAGGGTGATAAAAATGTTAATGGATTATTTAATTTTTAGAAAGCACCCCACAAATAAAAATATTAATTAATCCAAAATACAAATGTATCTAGTATAGAGAAACAAAACATCAATAGATTTATTATAGACCGATCTATTCTTTTCCATTTATTTCTCTAAATACACCTATATTCCTTTACTTCAACTATTTTAGGCCTTTTTTTAGATTAATACTATGACCTAGTACCTATCAAATTTAATTATCAATGGTCACCAAATTTTTAAAAATACAATTATTTTTTAATTTATTTTTGAAAGACATTTGAGCAAATTCATTCAAAATTTGATGATCAACCATGCTACCTATTATGTAAACTTTAGATGATGATTGTCCATTAAACATTTCCATTCATATGGTAGGTAGTTTAGTAGATACATACCAACATATGGAAATACATGTAATGGTCACATAATTACTCACCAGGGCAAGAAATATCATAGTGATAATCAAAATAGACCCATTGATGATTGCATCCTATCCTTCCACTTTTCATTAATAAAATTCCTTACACATTGTTTTGACTCTTAAATTATCATATAACTTACTTTAGATCATATTATAGCTCCTAACATGGTCAAAATTTAGATCATACGTTGACATGAAATTTGAAGGGGGTTTATTATTCGACCTTCTATTGAGCATACAGTGGAACAAATGTGGAGGAGGCCATTGCATTGAGTTGAGACACAAGGTACCGAAATTGGTTGAATATCTCGATGTGTTGTGCCTCTAGTGCATCCATGAATGTCTTATGAACATCTAGGGATGCCTCAAGTTGATTCTGGACATGATCCATCTCACTCTTACTATTGTTTACTTATGGGTATGATGGGATAGCACTATGTAGAAGGTGTTGAATCTCTGATTGTTCTCATGTATTTCACAGGAATGTGAAAAGGAAGAGCTCTTAGCTCTGATACCAATGATATGCACCAGGGGATCCTAGGACCAAGGTGTACGAACATACAACTAAGTCCATATAATTACTCATACATAAATAATTCAAACACACTCATATCAACGCTGAAGTCTCAATATGCAAATAATGCACTTCTATGGCGTCATTTTCAAAGTCAATTGTATACATAGTATATAGTGTCTTTTTGAGAGAATGTGTATGTTACATATGTTACATATAGAATTAAAAGGCAATAATAACTATTGTATTGTGCCCAATGGAAATGTTGGTGAATGGATTAATCTCTTTAGCAAGTGTGGGTTAGCATCGAAGCAGTTTACATTATTACCATTCTCGACCACTCCCAATCCTAGGATCCTTAGAGTGGAAGTTAACTAGCATGTGCACATGGTTTGATGGTCTTATGTGTTGTAGTACATAGTTGCAAGATCATAATGGGATCAATTTTGAATGTGTTATGTGTGGGTAGAGAGATTTGGCCCTTGGGGAGCATCTAGGGATGTGTGATAGTTGTAGGCTTTGTATAGACAAACAAGTTATTTGGGGTGGGGATGAAATAATTTTTTTTGTAAGTTTATTTAGTCATTTAATTGATGGGATTGGGGTTTGGATTTGGCTTAGTGATTCATTTTTGAGTTGTCTTTAGTTCAATATATTGAGAAGTGGTTCTATGTAGTGGTTATTGATTCTTGAGTGATGTAAAAAAATAGGCCAAACTTCTGAAGGCCATGACTTTTCCTACATAATTCCATTTGAGCTTGTCCACATGACAAAACAACTGTATCAAAAATTTTGCTAATGCTCTAAGTTAGACTTTTTCCTTAGAGGCATTTTTTGAAATTTTTAGGAGGCCAAATGAGACAATTTAAGGGTCCAAAATTATAATTTAATGATTTTTTATTTTTATAAATTTTGTATGTTTATGACCAAATGTGAAATTTAGTTTAAATTCATCTTATAGGCTACTTTTAGTGTTTACAGTATTTTAAGATATTTTTAGAGATGCACGTACTTGCATGTGAAACTTAGTAAAAATAGGCCAAACATTTGGAGAACATACATTTTGATCCATAGCTCTATGTGAGCTCTTCCACATGCCAAAATGACCATCTCAAAAATTTATTTGTTTCCATAATCCACACTTTATGCTTAGAGGAATTTAAAAAAAATTCTGAGGCCAAACGAGACCATCGAGGGTCCTAAATTATAGTTTAATGACATTTTTCAAGGTTTTTTTATTTTTAAAAATTGCATATTTTTATGACTAGATGGGAACTTCAGTTAAAATTTATCTCATAGGCTAATTTTAGTATTTAGACTATTTCAGGAGATTTTTAGCGCTGCACATGCTTGCATGCAAATCTTATAAAAAATATTAGCTACTAAAAATAGAAGTTTTTTTTAGATTTTAGTTTTTTTCTAATTTTTTCATGTCAACTCTATTTCTATGTTGAGGCTTATTTATGCATGATTTGAATTGAATCAATATGAATTAATTTTGAGTTATTGTTTTAGATCTTGGCCTATTGTAATTTCAATATTGATAGTATTTGGGTTCTCTATAATTACTCTAAACACTAAATTTAGCCTATAAGATGAATTTCAACTGAACTTCACATATGATCATAAAAATATGTAATTTTTAAAAATAAAAAAATTCCCAAAAATCATTAAACTATAATTTCAAACCCTCGGATGGTCTTGTTTGGCCTTAAAAATATTAAAAATAAATGCCTCTAAGTGGAAAGTGTGGCCTATGGTAGCAATGAACTTTTCGAGATGATTTTATTGGCGTGTGGAAGAGCTCAAATGGGACTATGGATCAAAAGTTATGGCCTTTGAATGTTTGGCTTATTTTTCTGCATCATTGAGCTTTAGCCATCTCCTAAAAGCTCACATCCAATAGTTATAGTAGTCGGCAATGGTTTCTAGATAGAGAAATACATGCCATAAATCGATCTATAGGATACTCCAAACTCTAGATAAACAAGTGAATTTAGCCATAATAGAATGAGATATTAATGAATTATAAGCAATTAAGCAACTAATTACACTTTTGGGTAAGTGGTCGATCAAGCCCCAGTCTCCCAATCATTGATCTTTTAGATCAACAGTCAGGGTTATTCATGTGGATATTTGTGGAGTATATATTTCTTTTGAAGTGTACATTAAAGATACCAAATCTCCCTAGCACTTGGGAATGATCACTGATCAACCATCTTTTCTCTCAATGGATGAGTTCACTAGCCTAGCATTCATATTATATCATGAGCAATGCCTTTTTGTGCATTTGTGTGACATACACTTTACAAAATCTTTGGTTCACACTTCAACCGTTATGAAAGCAACAAGATAAACTCCATATCCTTAATGCATCTCCCCATATTTGCATCATTGCATTGTTATCATAATCGAATATAAAATAGTCAATGAAAGATAACACTAGGTTTGAAATCTTTATGCCAATAGCCTATCGATGAGCTTCTCTTTTAGTGGGTGACCTCTTTACTATGTGATTCAAATTTTATCACAAGTGATTCCCCCTCAACATGAAAAATAAAATCAAAAATTAAAAAAAGATAAAATAAAGTAATAAATACATGTACAATTGAGCATTATGTGTTCATGATTAACATTCTTAGGCGTGTTGATTAAACTTTATCCTCGAAATATCAATTAAACATGTTGTGGTTGTGCGTACGTGTTCTTTGTGGTGTCTATATTAGGAGAAAATAATTAACTAATATATAAAATATCATGTTTTGATATTATAATATTTTTTAATAATATATATATATATATATATATATATATATATATATATATATATATATATATATATATATAATATAATTTTTAAAATTATATTACATTATATAATATATATTCTATTCTATTTTATTTTGATGTCATACGACATTTTAAAATTATATATATATATATATATATAATTTATATTTATTATTATTATTTAGTATTCTATTTTATTATAATATATTATATATATTAGATCATAATATAAACATAACAACAATCATAAAGGCCTCGCAGAAATAAACAACTGCTGATCTGCTTGCAGAACATCTGTTGAATTTGAGATGCACGTGTTTCCTGTAAATCGGTTCAGCCGAATGAGGACGTAAACCTGGAAAATGTTCTCGTTATGGTGCAGTTTCCACACCATTGTTGGTGAGCCAAATGTGTGTGTGGCGGC
The DNA here is from genome assembly GCA_037957365.1 of Torreya grandis. NCBI lineage: Eukaryota > Viridiplantae > Streptophyta > Pinopsida > Cupressales > Taxaceae > Torreya > Torreya grandis. The sequence goes on along the minus strand of JARHVA010007531.1, from coordinate 39,895 downwards.
TGTGGCAAACAGTCAGGATTGAATAAATTCATTAGTGTCGTGTAATAGCTATCTGAATGCCACAATGAAACCCCTGCCTTATCATTATGCAACAGTAGTGCCTCTATAACCTCTTGAACAATTTCATCTTCAAGCAATCCGGCTTGAATTTAACTCAGACTCTTAGGATCCCTGCTTTATGTGGAGACAAAAATGTTTCGGCAGATGCCTGTAGCAAAGATAAGATGTGAACCATGTCTTCTTTTCATGGCATAGAAACCATATCTCTTAGTTTTGTTTTCAATGGAATATATGGCTGTGGAATAACAAGTACTGATAAGGCCAGCCATTATGTCATTTTTACGCTTGAAAGAGTTTTACGTCTTTTTTTTAGGCTCTCGATTCAACAATTTATAATGTGAGAACAAACAAACCAAAAAGGCTGTCAAACTTAGTGCATATGCGATGTTTACAGGCCTTGATGTGTAGCTCGTATAAGGAATTATTCACCATGAAGATACTTCAATGAAGAAGCAGACACGGCCTTCTCCTTTTCTTAAGGACATGAATTCAACCATTTGGAAGAGCCTAACGCATTGCATGGAACGGCGCCATTATGTATACGACTCTGCGAATATTGTTGGCGGAGAAAATGCATGTCCATAGGGGCCGAACATTGTAAGTGTGTAATGGTTGAAATGGACCCTACAATAGTGGACAGGTAGGTGCCCATGCGGTCCATGTATGCCATTACAGTTGGCAGTTGTCTGTCCCATCGAATCGGTCAAATCACGGGATTGAATTGTGTTCTCAACCCGATCGTTGGATCAAGGACATAGGATCGTCTCAATTGATAGAATGATGCAAAAGGGCGATATTTCAAGCCGGGCTATCAAATAATGGAATTTCATAGTTTTCGAAATTATAGTTCCCTGATTGAATTGTGTGTTCAATCCGAGCGCAAAGTCAAGGTTGGCGCCAGGAAGCCTGCGGAAGACCTCATAGAAATGGCAAGGTCCCGGGACATAGATTGTAGGTCCTGGAAAATGTTTTGAAGCCTAGGAAATATCTTTACTGAGAATTATTATCGTCTTATAGAAATAAGTTAATTCTCAAATGTTATATAATAAATATTTATTGAATTATTTGCACAACATCTGTCGAGTTACATACCTTGATACATATTGTAGTTTAAGTAAAGGTAAATGAAACAATAAATAGGTAAAAATTTACTAAAGAAACATTGTAATTTGAAGTCTTAATTCATTATTTATCGACATTCAACTTTTGTAGTTGAGTTTGAAACCTTAGTTATAAGTAAAATGTTTATTGATTTTAGTTTTTTTATTATGATTTTGTAGTTTTTCGACATAAGCTATTTGAAGGGTTGATTGTGTTTCTTCTACAATCATAACATGGCTGGGCAAATGCCACTATCTTGAAAGCTAGAACCCCCTATGTAAGGGGTGCATATAATGTGAATCCAACAAATGCCCTAAAGTTGGGGCATGTGTTTGATATGGGGCCTTTTCATGTACAATATCACAAGAAATAACCTATCATTGCCTCCCATCATCATAGCCCAACTCACTTTGAAATATTTCACCACTTACAAGTTTTGTGTGTTCTTGTCCTTTATTCAACATGTATGAGTATGGTATTTTCGTGTGTTCTTAACCCTGATGTAATTTCACTACGTGTCAATAGATTAGTAAAATAGACAAACATAAATTACAAGATAGACTTTGAAAGTTCATTGTTGTGTTCGATTTTAATTTTACTGGCATGAATATAATGAAAATAATTTCTTTATTGCAATCACCAAAGTAGAGGGGGATAAATTATTTGGAAATAGAAATAGGTTTCGTGCATATTTTCTCATGCATGACAAACTCAATTACACAAAGTGATTCTGACCCAACATACTGGGTTCTTCAACCAAACAATATAGATGTCGCCTAGTCAAAACATGGAGAGTTATAACTTGGACATAGTGATTGGGCAATGAGGCTATCTCTTTCCATCAAGAATGTAAGTGACCACATAGACAAAAGCCTTGTACGATGATTTTGATTTTGATCAGTCTTCTCTCTATTCTTTGGTGATGGGATTCCAAATATAATAGATGTTGAAGGATTTGAATCCTTGCCTTATTCTTGTAGCCACTTTTCAAGTTTATTCTTTTAACATTTAGAGATACAAACTGCTTCGAGTTGATAGTATTAAAATCAAACCCAACATCAATGATATGATTACATGTGATATTTGTTTAATCCAAAATAAAATATTAAAATATCCACTAAAAGCAATAATAATAATTTTATAAAATAGTTGTTAACAAAAACAAAACAAACTTAAATACAATGAAATAAAATGACTATACAAAAAATTTCATTCCCCACAACTAGGCTAGCCAACAAAGTTGAGAAAACAACTTGATAATGGTATATAATTGATAAAAATTATGAGAATATGTAGTTTTCTATGACATAATTGATAATGGTTTATGAGTGTTATAGTAGTAAACATAGTAGTAGATTTCTTATGTACATGTGCAGAAACTCCATAGATATTAAATTATTTTCATATATTAATTATATTCTATATATAAATTTTATGAATTCTTGATATAAATAAATATTATTATTGCCATATTAATATAAATAAATTATCCTTTTATAATAATGATTAATTATATATAACTAACATAATTAATAATAAATAGTGTTAATATAGAATATACTATTATACATATTAATAACATATATTATATATAATATAATACTATATCATATTATTTTAATATAACGTATTAATATATTATTTTACAAATCATTATAATATATTATATTATATATAAATTATATATGTATGTGTACATATATACATACTTATATAATTAATTTTTGATTTACTAAAATATTATAATATATATTATATAATTGTTATATATCTTAAATATTATATAAAATATTAAATTATATAATTTATACAATATAATATTTATATTTATTTACATAATATTTTTATTAAACATTAATTATAAAAAATATATATATTATATAATGTATATAACATGTCAATTAATATGATGATGAGCTTCCAATAAAAACCTTTTATATTATTATGATATTCTTTTGTTTATATAGAAAACAAAACCAAGAGGTTTATTGGGTATGGAAGGCCACGTAATTGTACTAAAAATGAAGGTGAACCATACAACTGTTGAGTTGCCTAACCTGACATATTTTGTAATCTTAGGAGAGGAAACATTGTAGCCTAACCTTTTTCCATCTGTGCATCTTGTTGCACTTTGACCGTGTCTGAAATTGGCCGCATGGCGGGACATATATAATTGGCACCAAGTGCTTTTGAAAAATTGTTCTCATGACCTTTTTTTTGACCTGATAAGTGTCCTTATTTCATTCCCAATCTAGGGAGGAATATATTAGATTTGGGTTAAGACGTAAGACGCTTAGGAATTGAAGGAGCATAATGTAGGAATGACTTTCTATTCCCTCACAAGCATGCATTTATTTCAACTTATTTATAGATTTTTTTTTTTTGGTGTGTATTTTATTGATTTTGGTTGGAATTGGCCCATAAAAAAATTGTTTCTTCAGATCACATTTTGTTTTGATTCGGTACGATTTAATGGCATATCATACGAGAAAGAAAATGAGACATGATTTATTTTACAAGTTGGCAGAGAAGTTTTAGATATAACCTTGGTGGTAATTTGATAAAAGAAAATACTCCAACAAAGGATTTTGGGTAATGTGACCCCTCCCCCACCTTCATTCTTGGCTTCTTACCCTTGTTATCCACCGACTTAAATGACAAAGCCTTGTTGCTGTGACCATTCATGCTCGAAGCTTAATTTGGTTGAGCAATAAGGAGAGAGGCGGGATGAGGGATTCGTGTTATTTCTCTGTCAACACCTTCAGAATCCGCCAAAAATGCATGATCTAATCGGTAAGGATCATACAAAATAGTTGTAGAGTAATTGATCATAGAATTGCAATCATGATTCCCTCACCCTGTGTTGAGGATAAGAAGTGGCCGATGAGTAGGTCGCATCGATTCTCACCTGGTGTGTTGGGGGGCACATAAAATTCGATTGTACATTGATCCTAGGCAAGCCATGGTCACCGACAGGTCAAGGAGTGGGAAAAGGAGCGGATGATGGAGTTTTCAATCTATGGTTGAACAAGTGTCTCTTTCAATATTAAGGTCATCAATTTCTGTTATTTCATTCCATTTTTCAAACCCATAATATTTAATACTTTCTCAGTCAATCTCATGAATACCAACGCGTACCATGTTCCCATTATATATTTGTAACTAAGATTTAGTACCAACATCATACTCAATGATTCCATTTTATATGACATCTCAGTGCTCTTCACCAATCTCGACAATCTTTAGGCTAGGATCCGTCTATGTTCGGTATGGACTAGGGGGTGATCCTTTGGAAATCTCCTAGTGTCAAAAACATATGAAGGATGATTATTAAAATAGTAATTGTTGAAGGATGATTATTAAAATAGTAATTGTTGAGGATTATTACCAGCTACCTGGATCCTCAAGCGCTTAAATTTATTAAGCTTCTATCATATTGCTTCCTAATGATTTATTTCTTTTAATGATACCATTAACCAACCAATGATATATGTGATGTCTCCAAGCATTGGCCCATTATTCACACATATCACATATAATATTTTCACAGTCTCTTTATTTAGACCACCTTATAATACTTCTCAAACAAGCTTACATTTGGCATAAAATAAATTTTCCGTCACATTACCTTTTTATCTTGAAAACAATTCACATGAAGAAATTATCAATAGAAGAATGAAAGTAAGTGGTATGAGATCTTAAGCTTACCTAAAATAGCATGCGTTATGGGATATATGAAATATTTGAATGCAGCGTAGGAGGGTTTTTCCAATAGTGGAAAATGCAAACCATCCTATTTCGAGGAACCTTATATGTATTACTTTTAAATTTGTGTATATAAAAATTGAGATCACATTACTTCAAATAAAACATTGAATGATTTTCACTTTGCCTTGTACATTCGAAAATGAAGTTGGTGTTTATAGTAAAAAAGCTATCATCTCCATCTTTAAATCATTTCCAATTAATTGTAAGATATAGTTAGGAGTGTTGTTGTGAAATGTAAAATTTTATAATAACAACTAGTTCTAACTATGTGACTATATTGCTTAATAAAATGAAGGAGAACTCAAAATTTTCTAGTGACTGATGCCTTAACATTTCTACAAATTCTTGAAAATAATGTGTAAAATATATTTGCATGTCATGGTCTATAAATTTTACAATTAGCTCACCTATCTCAATCCTATCATAAATGAAGACATGTTGCCAGGCCATATCACTTCAAAAAAATTATGTAACTTGATCCGACCAACTAACAGATAATTCACCTATCTTAATCTTCGAGAAATGAACACATGTTGTTGGGATAAATCCCTTTCTATTAAAATTTTACATATGTTTTTGTTCGATTGAAGAGTCTCACAAAGAAAACCTCTATCAATTCTAACATCTGAAAAACAAGACTTGACATAAAATAATTCATGAATGTAAATTCCATTATCTGAGTACATTGTCAACAATATGTCTTGGAGACACACTTGGTTTAAACATTTCAATGCTCTTTTCTACTTTACACTATACATTTTGTATATGGTAGAATATGTCTAGCTCATTTAAGTTCAAAGCAGGGGTCTAAATGAATATAAATGTAAACATTGGATCACCACACAATGATTGAATATCTCCCTTAAAGATAGTTATTTTAAACATTCTAAAGCAATTTCTAAATTTACCTCATTATGCAAATCATGTAGTCATCCACTAAGAGTGCCCAGGTAGAGACATAACTATGCACATGTGTATGTAAAAAGATAAACACATGGAGAGGATGGGAAAAAGACCATATTATTGTATTTATTCAATAAATACACACCAAAACGAAATACATGAAAGAATATCAATCCAATATAAGGAAATTGGAACTATTTATAGGGATGAGAGGGGGAAATAAGACTTTACAAAACCATTAACTAGTTGGGAAATTACCTTTCATTTTAGAATAATAGATTCAAATTTTGAGCTTTTAAAACACAATCAGTAATAATGACCAACCATGTCAATGGAATATGAACATAAAATTACCATGTATACCAAGATGATCATGAATGGACATATTAACAGTGTCTTTAGGTTTTGAAATAGAATCATTGAAACTTATCCAATATTATGTGAGATTAATGAGCAGTACTAGAAATTATCAATGTTTTATTGAAGATTTTCTAATGTATTTATGTTAGTTATAGGATCAAGATCATAGATACGTGTGTAGCATGTCTCTTTCCGAGCTGAAATAAAAATAAAAATAAATCTTATAGAATGAATTGAGTGTAGACCAAGGAAAAGACAAATTCATCACTAAATGAATCATTGTAATTATCTTCATCAATTTCTTCTGCCTTGACAATTTTTGTTTACTTTTAATAAAAATTGAGTACCATTCCTCTTGTTTCATCTTTGCATCTTCTTGGATTTTAACCTAGACATAGATAAGATCTTCAAAATGTGTTTTCTTAATTTCTTTGTATTCAAATCCTTAAAATACCTCTTTTGTAGTGGAATATGAAATGGAAATATTGAGAAAATATTAACATTGAACCGTTGAATCTTTCATTCTAATAGAAGAAAAATATTCTTAGTTATAGATAACTATTCAAACTTATACTCTTCTTAAGAAAGTGAAACATCACATTTTGTATTATCATCCTTTAGTATTTATGTTTCAATCTTTTATCCATCATATAAATCAATTTCCCCCAAGACAATGAGTTTCAATAAATCTTGAGAAATAGGTAAAACCATCTCTTGTCTACCAAGGGGGAAGCCAAATTATTTATTTGTTCATTAATAAATCACTTGTTCTTTCAAATTTTTAGTTTCTTCCACGATTGTTAAATTTAAACAATCATCCATGATAGCAACCACTTTCTATCTTTCTTTATTAATGTTTTGCCATGTTTGATCAGGTATTTTTTGGGAATGTTTATTTTGAATGTTGAGGTCCTGTAATTATATAGTATTAATTGTTCAAGATTCTAGTAATAATCATGTGATATTCAATGTCAACAACATTTTTTGGTTCAATTTCTATGTCATTTACTTTGGTCCCCATCAAGATGATCTTTATTTATGGAGGTAGAGAGCTATTGAATACACAAAATGAGTTATTGAAAATTAATTAATCAACCAAAGAAATTAGTTTTAAATATTTTTTGAATTTTCCTATGAATGCTCTCATCTTATATTCATATTGATTTTGAATTTAAAAGAAATCAAAAAATAATACACAGATGTCCATGGCAGGTTTGAATGTATTTAACAATTTATTCTTCAAGGAGTCTCAGTTCATAATGCATCCATCTTGTTGGTGCAAGAACCATTTAGAAGTAGGTTGAATTAGAGTTTCAATAAAAATTATAAAATAAACATCTTCATGTATAATTCTTAGGATATTACAAGACACTGTGAAAGAAATGATATGACTATCTTCATCTTGTAAATTTTCTCTTGAAAATTTTATAAATCGCTTCCTTGAGCCTAGAAATAACTCATTGTATTCAGCCAAGGCCAATAACCCAAAATATTTTCCCTATGGGACACAAATAACATTGATGGTGCAGTGAACCAACACCATTTATTCAATGAAAATTTTGTAGGCACTAGGTACTATCCATCAATAGACTTTCCAATATCCATTCTAAGGAAGTTTCTTTAATAAAATTATTTGTAATATTTTATGTCACATTATTTACTTGAATAAAGTTTTTGAGTCACCCAACTGCACGTAACATAATACTTGAAACATTGGATAAACCATAAGTTTAAGTGTGATTTTCCTCTAGTTTCAGAGGGGTAGGTCCCTTGTATGATGGGGACATTTTTTGTTTTTTTATACTTTCAACCAAAAATTAAGAAAAGGCATAAAAATGGGAGAAAGGATAAATATATGAATTGAGAGAGAATGAAAATTAATAGATGGAAGAATGAAAAATCAATAGTTGAATAAATAATGAAAACTAACTAGATGTCCTAGATTAAATGAAGTGAATTGAACAATTCAACAATGAATACCTATATCCACATAAAGGGTAATAAACAAATTCTTCACACAAGGAAATGATGTCATCAACATAGAGGTCTATAGAAATAAAGTTGTATAGAATGTATTTATATTTCATGTTGGAAATGAACACAATTTCTTACTTTCTTCCATTCAAGAAAGGTTTAGTTTAGCATCAAATAGTTTAGGATAGAATCTTCCTTTTGATATTGTGAATAAAAACATGGGACAAATGATGTGAATGGTTCCCCAAATATCAAATTTTAAATTCTAACCAAATTAGATATACATGCCACAAAGTCTATTTTTTATTGTTTTCAATAGAACATTTACAAAATCAAGAGTTTACATGCAATCTAGAATACATAGACTTCAATAGATTTATTCATTCATAGACTGTACAACATATATTGAAAATAAGAAATAATCAATATATGTGAAATAATCTAGTAATTTTAATTTTTTTTTTTACATTATATTTATAAGATCATTTAAAAATGAACAACTTAGTACAAAGACACAACTAATATTTTCTATGAACCAAAGAAATGAAATTATGAACATGAAAACAAATATGATCCTACTTTATATAATATTTTTATGTAGTTATATAAAAAGAAATTGACATAACCTCACCCATGACTCAATTAAGTCAACTTGAGTTAACACTTTTTGATTTCTAAACCATGAATTAACCTTTATTTATTTAAGTTTGTCCATACATTAACTTGTTGTATTCCAAAATTCTAATAAAAGAGTTTTAGATTATTTTCCCACCTTGTCATGGTTTGATTTTATTAGGTCCAATACCCTACTAGGTTTTGAGAACTTGCATACATTGTATGGAAACATTTGTTGGCCTTAATATTCATTTGAAAATCTTTGTTTAATCAACATTTCACCAAAAAAAATGGGTACCATTTGGCATTCATTACAATATTAAAAAAAATTTCCATGAAAACATACCTATAAATGTTATGTGATGCTTCATAGATACTCTCTGGACTACAACATTGTTAATCAATGAGATCCATGGCTGCTTCATAAGAATTCCAAACTAACTCCCATAGTTCTCCTATTTTATGGCTACTCAATGATTTTACTGAGATTAGGATCTTTCAACTAATATTCATAGTTATAAAAAAATTGCAACAATCACAAACATGATTGTATGTAACTTATAGATTTTATTCAACAGTTGTCATTGAATGGTGATGTAGGGGCATTATTTTGTTCTAAATTTTGTTTTGTCAGCTAATGCCACATGAAAGGGTTTAAGGAGTTATATTTTAAAAAAATTATTTTTTTTGTTTTGGGACAACCAACTACCTACCTAAAGCTCATTTAATGAGTAGAATAATGAAATAAATTAAAAGGGCAAGCTACGTAGAAGTTTTTGAACTCAAAAACTTCTACATAGGTGGAGGATTTTATGAAGGGTTTTGAATGTTTCAATAGATTTAGGTGGGATTTTTGGGGGAAACTTATAGACCTTTTTTTTTAGTTTTTGATGATAAGAAGAGAGAGAGTAGAAAAGGAAAGACATAACATAATAGAACAAGGGCAAGAAGGAAGGTCTAGAATATGATAGACCAAAGTAAGAAGTAAGGTTTATAACAACAACAAGCATACAAGGACAAGATATATAGAGGGACTAGAAAAGGATAGCTAAAGAAAAAGACATAAAGGTTAGTAGTATACATGTAGCCGACAAGGAGGAACGAAGTGGAATAATAGAGGGACCTCTATTCTACAAATAATTTTGTAACTACATGTAAAAGAGTGCAAGCCACTATCTTTTGATTATAATATAAAACTATTATCTTAATAGATGTTGTCTCTTTATTTTTGATTAGAAGTGTTAAATTTATATAAATTTTTATTCTAAAATTTAGATTTTTGATTTATAAGTCTAAAGTCCTTTAGGTTGCTAAATTTTTTGGATAGTCACCTACAACCAGTGTTGTAGGTACCCATAGCAACAGTCAAGGTAAATAGTCACCTACAACCATTGTGGCAAGTACCCATAGCAACATATAACAATTACTATAGGTACCTAAAGAAACATTTTATTTTTTACATCAACTTAATGTGTATTTCTGAAATTATTTTTATGCCTTTGAATCTATTTACCATTACTATAGGTACCCATTGTAACAGTCTATTTTTTATAGAAACTTAGTGTGTGTTTTTAAATTGTTTTTATGGCTCTGAAGACATTTAAAGGACCTATATCACATGTGTACAACTCAATAAAGGTTGTGTGAGGTTGTTCACAGTAACACAACCCCTTCATTTCCATTTCTTTACTCATTTTAGTGTGTTTTTAGGTGACTACAAGGGGGTGGGTGCCATCATCATGGTATTATAGCACAACTAAAATTCTAGGAAGAAGGATAGTGAGTTGATATTGGGGTTAGAAGAATTACTTTGAGTGGAATAATGGGTGTGTCCCTATAGCAGGGGATATTACAGCTAGGAGACTATAGTAAGAAGGAAAAGGAAAAGAATGTGACTTAGAGTAGAAGGATATCATCAAGGAGAAAGATGACAGTTGTTGTAGTTACAAAATTAGTCAAAAGAATATATGAGGTATTGGAAACCCTAAGGGGAATGAAGGAAAGAATCAATGGAATATAAGGTGGAATGAGAAGAGGTAGAGCACATAAAGAAAGTGATATTGAAGATGATGAAAGAGGAGTAGAGATGGTAGACAAGAACGTGAATATGTAGATAGAGATATAGATACATGTGAAATAAGGCTTATAAGAGGCATTTCCAACATTGTAAAAGCAATAAGGATATAATTACCAAGCTTTTTAGGAAGTTTGGAACCAGATGAATTAATTGACTAGATAATAGAGATGGAGGAATACTTTGAGTATGATGAAGTAGAGGATCCAAAATGAGTGAAGGTTGCTCAAATAAGATTGAAAGGCCATGCAAGACTCTAGTGGAAAGAGGTGTAGGTTGAGAAAAGAAGAAACGGTAGAGATAAGATTACTCGATGGAATCTAATGGTGAGAAAAATGAAGGCTAAATTCCTACCTGGTAATTATCAACTTGGACTTTTGATAGAAATTGCACAATTTGAAGAAAAATTTAAGTAGAAAAGAATGTTAATGGATTGAGATTGAACATTCAAGATGAAATAAGTATGATAAGGATATGTAATGGGGAATAAGAATACCATTATGATTTAAATGTTGAAGAGAAATTGGCAAGGAAGTAAGGAACAAACAAAGGTAGAGGTGGACAACAAAGGTAAATTACACAAATAAAAAAAATATAGACATGGTAAGGAGGATATCCCATCAAAAATTCAAAAAGAGAAAGATGAAATAAGGTCAAGAAAATACCCCATGAAATGTAGAGGTGGATATGGAAGAGGCCAAGGTAGAGGCTTTTAAGGCACATGTTTTAACTGTGTACAGTCAGCCATAGATTTTGTGAATGCCCACAATGAAAATCAAAAGGATCAAATAGAATTAGGGAAGTAAGTGCACATGTTGCAAAAGGGGATAGTGAATCTCTAGGGTTGATTAGTCAACAAGATGAACCTAAGAAAGGAGAAGCACTTATGATGAAGAAGACATTATTGAAGTAAACCAAGAAATAAGATGAACCTATCCAAAGATAAAATTTATTTAGAATAGTATGTAAATCAGGTTTAAAATGCTTCAAATTCATAATATATAGTGGCAAGACTGATAACTTAGTTTTAGTTGAAATTGTGGATATTAAAAAGGATAGTTCACCTTACCCCTTACAAGGTGTCATGGTTACAAAAAGGGCACCAAGTTTTCGTTGATCATCAATGCCTTTTGAATTTTCAAATAGGCATATATCAAGATGAGGTATGGTGTGATATCATGCCCATGGATATATGGCACTTACTCTTGGGGAGGTCATGGTAGTTTGATAGAAAGACAATCCATAATGTAAGAGTAAACACTTACACAGTGCAAAAAAATGGAAGAAAACACACTCTCACACCATTGGCAACCAAGGAAGAAAAGGTGGAAGGTGGTCTAAGAATGCTACTAGTGGCAAGGAAATAATTTTTGAAAGATATTAAAGGGGAAGGATTATGTTTTGTAATAGTTCCCAAGGAGATTCAAGTAGATAAACAAAGGACAATAGTGACATGCCTTTAGAAGTGAAGGAACTGATTAAAGAGTTTGATGAAATTTTGTCCAAAGATTTATCATAAGGACTACCGCCAATGAGGAGCATCAACCATCATATTAACTTGATTCTAGGGGTATGTTTACCTAACAAGGAGACATATAGGTTGACACTAGTATAAAATGAAAAAGTGAAAAAATGAGTGTAGTAGCTATTAGAAAGATGACTGATTAGAGAAAGCCTTAGCCCATGTGCAGTATCGGTTGTATCAATACCAAAGAAGGATGGTGAATTGAGAATGTGCACAGAATTAAGATCCATAAACAAAATAACATTAATGTATTATTTTCTCTTACCAAGAACAGATGATATCATAGACCGTTGGGGAAAGCTAGATATTTGACAAAATTTATTTGAAGAGTGGATATCACCAAATTACGATAAGAGAGGGTGATGAGTTGAAGATTTATTTTAAAACCAAAGAGGCGTTGTATGAGTGGTTAGTAATGCCTTTTGGGTTAATACATGCACCAAATACATTTATGAGGTTAATGAAGGAAGTGATGCAATAATTTTTGGGGAAGTTTGTGATTATTTATCTTGATGATATTCTAATTTTTATTAGCAACAAAGAAGATCATTTATTGTATATTAGACAAGTCTTAAAAAAGCTCAAGGTAAAAAGGATATTGGTGAATTTGAAAAAGTGTAGTTTTATGAGAGATAAATTGGTTTATTTGGGATATGTTATCTCTAAATAAGGGCTACAAATGGATCCAAAAAAAGTGTGTGCTATCATTGAATAGATAACACCTAAGAGTGTACATGATGTTAGAAGTTTCCATGGTTTAGTAATTTTCTATCACAAGTTTATTTGAAATTTTAGTGGTATATGTGTACCCATAACTGAAACTATAAGGGGAGACAAGAAAGAGTTCAAGTGGACAAAAGTAGTAAATAAAAATATTAGAGTTTTAAAAATAAAATCATAGAAGAATTGGTATTATCATTGCCCAATTTCACAAAGGTGTTTTAATTAGATTGCGATGCAAGTAGGATATCCATAGGAGTAGTTTTAAGCCAAGAGAGAAAACATATTGCATAATTTAGTGAGAAGCTTAATGATACCAAGAAGAGGTATTAAATTTATGACCAAGAATTATATGCCATTGTGTAAGATTTAAAGAAGTGGAATCATTATTTACTTCCAAAAGAGTTTATTCTCTACATAGATCATCATGCTTTTCAATTTATTGATACTCAAACCAATTTGAACACAATACATATGAAGTAGGTTGAATTCATACACGGATATACTTTTGTTCTCAAGCATAGAAGTGGGAGTTCAAATAAAGTAGAAGATGCATTGAGTAAAAGAACAACATTGTTGACTAAAATGAGAGTTGAAGTAGTTGGATTTGATGGTATGAAAGAGTTGTATAGGGATGATTTGGACTTTAAGGATTCATGGACAATATGTATGGATCCTACTAGTGTGGATATGACACCTTGGATGGATTATTTTATACAATATGAACTACCATTCAAAGGAAAATAATTTTGTATGCCACAAGGATAAATGAGGATTAATTTAGTAAGAAAAAACATTGTATTAGTTTAGTTAGACATTTTGGAGCAGATAAAATAATTGCACAGGTTATTAAAATTTATTTTTGGCCAAAGATGAGGGCAAAAATCAGAAAATTTGTGGAAGGATGTAAACTTTGTCAATATGCCAAAGGAAGGAGGAAAATTACAAGTCTATATCAGCTATTACCCATATTAGAGAAGCCATGGGAAGATGTAAGTATGGATTTCATGCTTGGACTACCAAGAACACAGTGAGGTCAAGATTCTATGATAGATTTTCCAAAATGGCTCACTTTATATCATGCAAGAAGATAGATAATGAAACACATGTAGTAAATTTATTCTTTATGGAGGTTTTTAGATTACATGGTTTACCAAGAAGTATAGTTTCAGACCATGATACTAAGTTTGTAGGACATTTTTGGAAGACACTATGGAATAAATTAAGGATTGATTTAAAGTTTAGTTCTACATGTCATCCTCTAACAGGTGGACAAAGTAAAGTTTTTAATCAAAGCTCACATAATTTGTTAAGATGTTTAGTTGGTGATAAGCCTAATAAATGGTATTTAATATTGTCTCTAGGTGAGTTTGCATAAAATGACTTAATAAAAGCATAGGTAAGACTCCATTTTAGATTATTTATGGTCATAGTCCTATAGAAATTTTAGAATTAATGGAGCTTGTAAATACTAAGGTATATAAGATAAGTGTTGAAGGAGAGGAGTTTTCCAAATAAATTCAATAATTGCATCAATAAGTGAGATAAAAACACAATTAGAGCAGCCAAAAATATAAAGAGAAAGCTGATTTCAAGAGGAGGGAAAAGAATTTTGATGTGGGAGATATGGTATTGGCACATATATAAAAGGAAATATTTCCCATCCATGCCTACAAAAAACTTAAGTGGATGAAGATTGGACCATGTAAGGTCATCAAGAAATTTTCATCAAATGCTTATGAGTTAGAGCTGTGTAAAGGTTTGGAAATCCCTCTAATTTTTAATGTTTCTAATTTATATAGTTATCATGAGGGAAAGACATCATAGAGATAAGAAGAGAAGACATTACCAAAAAAAATGGAAGGAGTAGCTACCTGAGAAAGCACAAGAGGAGGTTGAAGATATTCTACATTCAAGAGTGATTAAGAAGACAAGGGGCAAAGAATACATTGAATATTTTGTGAAATAGAAGAGTAGATCAGTAGAGGATGCAACATGGTTAATCCCAACAAACCTAGAATCACTTCAGTTAGCACAAGATGATGTATTTGTTGACCTGTATCAATTGGACCCGTAACTGTCATCAACAAAGTTATACATAGTGAGCATGGGCTCACAAGACTTTCTAGGTTGATAGTTTGATGTAGGGGCTTCATTTAATTTTTTTTTCTATCAGCTAATACCACGTGAAGAGGTTTAAGTAATTATATTTTAAAATATTTTTTTTGTTTTTTTTTTGTGACAACCAACAACATATCTATCACTCATTTAATGAGCAACATAATGAAAGAAATGAAAAGGGAAAACTGGGGGGACTTTTTGAACTCAAAAAATGGTAGGTGGAGGAATTTATGAGGGTTTAAAATGTTAAAATATATTTAGGCAAGATTTTAGGGGGGAAATTTTAGATTTTTGGTAGTTTTTTAAGAGAATAAGAGACAACACAAAATGAAAGATAAAACAAAATGGAATTGGGGAAAGAAAGAAGGACCAGAATAAGATAGAGCAGAGCAAGAATGAAGGTTCAAAACAATAACAAGCATACAAAGACAAAAGAGATAGAAGGAGTATAAAAAGACAACTAAATAAAAATACATAGAGGACAATAGTATATACATAGCAGACAAGGAAGAAGGAAGTGGAATAACAGAGGGAGCTCTATTTTATAACCATTTTTAAAACTATATGTAAAACAGTGTAAACCACTATATTTTGAATATAATATAAAATTATTATCTTAATAGTTCTTGTCTCTTTATTTATGATTGAGAGTGTTAAATGTGTGGAAACTTGTCTTCTAAAATATGGATTTTTGATTTTTAAGCTTAATGTCTTTTAGGTTGCTGAAATTTTTTGATAGTCACTAATAGCCAGTGCTACAAGTACCCTTAACACTAGTCAAGGTAAATAGTCACCTAAATCCATTGTTATAGGTACCTATAGGAACATAAAACCATTTCTATAGGTACTCATAGCAACATACAACCATTCCTATAGGTATGCATAGCAACACTCTATTTTTATATCAACTTAGTGTGTGTTTCTAAAGTTGTTTTTATGCTTCCAGATCCATTTATAAGACCTACAACATGTGTATACACTTATGTAAAGGTTATGTGAGGTTACTTATAGCAACACAACCCCTCATTTTCCACCTATATTCTCATTTTAGTGGGTTTTCAGTTTCCTATGAGGGGGTAGTTGCCATCAAATGCATTTCTACTAGACAATATTTTTTTCACTAGTGAGTGAAGCTCCCAAAAAGAATGTCTACCATCAATGTTATCTATGTCAACTAATCATTTAATCTTCCAAGAAATCAACTTTGAATGATATAAATAAAATGATAAATTCATTTGTTTTGATTCCTAGTCTCACATCAACTTCCCTTCACACTATCCAAAAATAATCCTTCTTGAGTTTGACAATAACATCTTAAACAACCACAGGAATATTTATTTTCATGCAAATAGGAGTTATAACATTATGATCATATCCTAAAATAAAAAATGCATCTTTCTCAAGTGCAAGCCTTATATAACATCTCTTCTTTGGAATCTTCCCATTTTTAAGATAATGCACAAAATTCCTTACTTTTTAGCATATAAACAAGTAATATACTATATAACAATGACTTGAGTATTTGAGGTTAATATAATCCTTAATACTTTTATCTATTTATTTATTTACCTCTATTTTAGGTAAATAAATTTCATCAAGCTATGTAGGATGATCTACAAAAACAAATGTTTGTATAAGCTCAAGCTATTATTTAAGAGAAAGAGAGAGAGAATAGTAAATCCTATCACATTATCAATAAGTAATATAAGATACTGGCTAACAAAAGTTGTGAATAACCATTGATCTTATTTGGATATTATGTTTTAATCTACATCATCTTTATTTAGTTTTGTGTTTCATACCATTCATGAAATTATGTAGTATCATCATTCATTAGAACCAAAGTCAAACTTGGGAAAGCCATTAAAAATTATAGACTAATTTATTAGGTCTTAGATACCATTTTTATATCTCAAAATTCCCTTCAAAAACCTAGATTTTGTAAATAATCTTTGATAACTTTGTCATATATTTTTTAATGTATTAATATGAATTTATGAAGTCCAAGTGGATGCCTATAGGTTTGATAATATTATTTTCAATGCAAATGATATTCTTAAAGTCTAAAAACTAATAATATTTTGAAAATAAAAAAATAAGAGCCATAGTTGAAATATTAGAATACATATGTCATCTGTGGAATGATTTGTGGTATAGGAAAGGTATGGTAGACTTGTAGATTCAATAGTTCATGTAAAATAGGCTTCTACAACTGATAATATGCAAAAAAAATGATAATTTATTGCCTTGAATAGTTGGAGGAGGATCTATTTCATGTGAATGTAATTGATTACAGTTTAGATGTTTTCAAGAGGTATAAGGAGTTTGAAGAATGGTTTTTACATGAAAAATATATGGTTGAAGGCAAAAAGTGGAAAAAAGAGAGAATGAATGCCACATGGGAATGATTTTATCTTGCACTTATTATTGAAAACTACCTCTAAATCACGTAAAACCTCCATTGAAGTTATTCAAAGCTATCTCTGATGATTTTAGGAACAACTATTATTCTATCCACCTAAAAATTCAAGGTTTGATGAATAGTAAATGATTCCAAAAAAAAAATTTACACTTAGGTACAAGAAAAATTGTAGCATGCACTTCATAATTGGCAACTGATGTCAATAAAAATAGTTATGTATCATATTCTAATCCATTGCATTGAAAATAAAACTCTTTCACCAAGAATATGTTGATTAAAGGGAATATATTGACTATAATATGTTATGAAATATAGTGAAAATAAGCATTATTAAGGAAATCTTACCGCTTGGTGTTATTGGTTTGAATTTTGTGAATAATGATGCACAAGCATTTGTGTTTGGATAATGCCATATTGACCAAGCCATACCAAAAACATCAATCCAAATCATTGAAATTCAAACACAAGTTATAAGGAGATACCTACCATAACCATTACAAATTATCACTAGATAAAATTGAAGAAGAGCACCTTATGGAGGAACATATGAAGTACCAAAACATATGATCTTTCTCATGATATTTGTACCATCTTTTATTATGTATGTGCATCTTGATAAATAGGATATAATAGTCTGGTATATGTCCTTATGAGTCTTATGTAGTTTTTTATGTTACATTAATCCTCTATGAGGCATTATAAGTGTGTTTGAAGATCATTTATAAGCATAGGGTTGTTTCCCTCCAAAATAGAAAATTTGAATTTTCAAATATTTCTTAAAGCAATGTATGTATATTGGCTATTATACAAAGCTTTTAATGAGTTTAAAAGGGTGTGTTAGTAGTCTATTAATTTTAATATAGATTCATATTAGAGTTTTCTATAAGTCATAGTCATTTTCATAAGACAAAATAAATCAAAATGTAATAGAATATTGTTTATAAAGGCCATTTACTAACTTGAGTTTGGGAAGTTTAGGAAGAATCTTGACTAAATATGCACATTCCAATCTTGGAAAATTATCTAAAAAAATTATCATCATTGACCCTAACATTTTTGATGGATAAAAAACCCTTCATAGGGATTACAAAAATCTGATTACACCATTAGAGAGGCTAATGATAGTCTACAATTTGCTAAATAGGGTTCTATAAGTGTGTATTGGTAATATTCTTGTTAATAAAGGAAAATATTTATTTTAAATGTGTGTATTGATATTGATTATTTATAAACTAATGTAATTCATTCATTTCTTAAATTAATTTGAGCTCAAATTGAGGTTTGTCTTGTAAGAAATCATTATACACCTATTCCTATGTGTATTAAGTCACTTTACTCACTTAAAAGTCATATAATTTTTTATAGGAGTTGAGATTTAGTATTTAAAGAGTTGGAGGAGTATCTTAATCATATTTTGCTTGTAGTATAATGTTTCATAACAACCTAGGATCTATGAAAAAATATTAAAAATCTATTAACTTCTACATAGTCAAAGAAACCCTAATGCAAGGTTTGAGACACTAAAAAACACATAACTCCATTTTTGCTTAATGAAAATCAACTAAATTTTGAGGATGAGTATAAGTAATGGTTTATTAATTTATTTAGGTGTTATAATTTTTAAATAAGGTCTATGAAATGATTGATAATTTACTGTGTGCAAAAATCCTATAGGTTACTCTCGAGGAACATGTAATAGGGTGTACTGTGATAGTTTTATTTCATTCTTGGCCTTCATATCTTCCCAAAAGGTACTTAAATATTATATAATCATTATTAAAGTATTTCAAATTTTCTAAAGGTTATTTGGTGTTAATCATAGTCCAAAACCTTTTGAAAGGTTGAATAAGGCCTAAATAAGTGTAAATAACATAGTTGAGTGTAATTGGTTCTTCTAAGAAACCAATAAGTTCAAAATTGGTTTCTTTAAAAAACAAATAAACTAAAAAATATATAAGGTCATCTACAAGGTTTATAAGAATATTGAAGTGATGAATACCTCTTCTTGGGACCTAATATACCTATCACAATATTAAGGGGACTATAGAATAAATTAAGACTTTATATTTGTAGGTATCTTAATGAATATCTAAGCTTATATAAAAGGATTATTTCAGACATATAGTATTATAAACCATCCATTGGTCTCCAAGAGGTATTGAGTTAATCTCAAACCTTTCACATTATAAAGAGTCTATCTAAAGCTAAAAACTATTATCATACAAAAAGTTATATGTTACTAAGAGATTTGAACAAATAATTTATCAATACATCAAGTGACATAAAATTGTCATATAAAATCTTAGTTTAAGAGTGAGATCTCAATCTAGGCAATCAAACTAGCCAAATAAAAGAGAATTATACAATAAAAAGAGAAGTGACAATAAGAGTAATAGATGGTCCAAGGAGACATCCCACATAGGCAGTATTGCTTGGGGAGACCGGAAAAATTAATGTTTAGATACAAGCTATGGAACTAATATAAAAAAAGGATCAAATATGGGAGATATCAGTCATAAAGAAGATGATAGACCTACATAAGAAGAAGTACTTGTGGATATGAACAAAGAAGTGAAAAAAGAAAGATTGGTAAAAGAAATAATGAGATTTAGTGTAAAGCCTAAGATATAGGTTACAATGTATGATGGTAGCCTCAATGTTCAGGACTTGATAGATAAGATAAGTTCTTTGGATATATACTATGATGTAATACCCATCAGCTACTAGTGAATGTACAATGTAAGTTATAATTTCAAATAGAAAGTCACAAGGATTAGGTCTTGTGTGTTGTAATACCCATGGATGTGTGTCATGTCCTTTTAAGAAGGTTTTGGAAATATGATAAGAAGGTAATTCATGATGGGATAAAAAACACATACACTTTTGAGAAGGATGGAAATAAACATGTTCTTACACCTTTGAAATAAGATGGTACAATTTTGAAAGAGAATTCAAAGGTTTTACTAAAAAATGGTAAGGATTTTGAGTAGCATATAAATAAGGAAGAGTGAAGTGGTAAGTTTTTATCTCAATGGTAAGCCAAGAAAAATTATTGTTAATACTATGTTGAATGAGCTACCCATATAAGTTGAATTTTTTTTGAGTGAATTCATTGGCATTGTTATGAATGACTTACCAAGTGAGTTACTTCCAAAAAAGAGCATTAGTAAGCATATGGATTTCATACTAGGAGCAAACCATCAAAACAATTTAGCCTTTAGAATGACTACACAAAAATTATTGGATTAAGGATTGGTTATAAGAAACTTAATTTATTATGTAGTGCTAACTATATTAGTACAAAATAATGATGGATATTGGATAATGTGAATTTATTTAAAGGTTATCAACAAGATCAGGTACATAAACCCTTCATAGGTAAATTTATACATGTCTACATCTATGGTATTTTGATTTATATCAAGAAAAAGGATTAATATATTGAGCACTTAAGAATGGTTTTGAGAAGATTACAAGAGGAAAAGCTACTAATAAACCAAAAAAAGTGTACTTTTATATAAATAGAGATGATATGTTTGAGTTTTATTGAATCTATAGAAGCATTAAAGATGGATAAGGACAAAGTTAAAGCTATATCAAAGTGACGGACACTAAGAACTATTTTTGAGGTAAGAAGCTTTCATGGTCTTGAAATTTTTTCTATAAAAGCCATAATAAATTTTAGTAGAATTTATGCTCATATTGTGGAGACCAAAAACCCTTTAGGTGGGTTGAAATGGATGAATTTTTTTTTTCATATTTTGAAAAAGAAGATTATAGAATAGATTGTATTAACATTCCATAATGTTGGTAAGTTACTCAAAGTGGAATGTGATACAAGTGGGACTTCTATTGGAGCTATCCTAAGTCAATAAATTACACTAATTATTTATTTTAGTGATAATATTAATGATTCCGAAAGGAAATGTTGACCTTATGATTAAAAAAAAAATTGTGTTATAATATAAGCTTTGAAGAAGTAGAGGCCTTATTTAATGCCTAAGATTTTTTTTAATTATAGTAACAATCATGATTTTTAGTTATTTAGTAGCCAAAGTAAATTGAACAAGAGGAATGCTAAGTGGACTAAATTATTAAAAAGTTTATAATTTGTTATTAAAGACAAAATTTGTGAATATAACAAAATTTTAAATGCCTTATAAAAGATAAATATGATTTTATAGGAGATGCAAGTAAGCATTATGGGTTTTGATGTTTTTAAGGATCTATACAAAGAAGATGAAAATTTAAAAGGGGAATATAAAGCATTTAAGGATACTGAAACAAATATAAAAGTTAGTTGATGAAATACATGTTGTAATAATTATTTTTGTTCAAAGGTAATCAATTATGCATTCCCATATGATCCATGAGAGAAAACATGATTAAACACAAACATAGTGGCAGCCTTGTAGTACATTTTGGGCAAGACAAGAAACTAACTCAAGTAAGTGCATTCTACTATAGGCCAAGTGTGTTAGTTGATGTAATAAAATTTGTTGAATATTGTATAATATGTTAGTATGCTAAGGGAAGGAGCTAAAATAGAAGACTTTATCAGTAATTACCCATTACCAAGAGGCCATGGGATTTAGTAAACATGGATTTTATTCTTGGATTACCTATAAGTCAAAAAGGTAATGATTCTATCTTTGTGGTGTTTGATAGATTTTTAAAAATAACTTGGTTTATTCCTTGCTATAAGATAAGGGATAAAACTCATATTATTGATTTCTTCTTCAAAAAGATAGTAAGACTACATGGGTTTCCTAACAATATTATTTTTGATAGTGGGAGTAATTTTTTTGGTTATTTTTTAGGATTATTTAGAAATTTTTGGGTAATAATGTGAGTTTAAGTTTTGCATATCATTCTCAAATAGATGGACAAACTGAAGTAGTCAACAAGAGGCTTGGAAACATTCTTATAAGTTTGGTGAGTGAACATCCTAAACAATAAGATATAGTGTTGGAAAAAGTTGAGTTTGAATAAAATTATTCACCTAATATAATTAAATTTATGATTCCTTTTCATATTTTGTATGGTGTGCATCCTAGAGGTGTTTATGTGTTGATAAATCTAGGCCAATAAGAAAAGAGAAGCGCAGATGGAGAAGATTTTAATGAGGCTATGCAATAACTCCAATAATAGGTAATGTAAAGGCTTGATGGAATTTAAAGAAAATACAAAAAGATATCACACTTTAAAATAATATATGTGAAATTTGAACTAGGAAAGATTCCAAATAGGAGAATACAACAAGCTGAAATTAAAGAAAATTGGGCCATTCAAAGTCCTTAGAAAGTTCTCAACAAATGCTTATGCATTAGAGCTTCCAATGGATATTGTAATTTCAGATATTTTAAATGTTTTTGGCATTTATCCCTACCATAAATAATAATATAATGAGATATCACTTTATTATGAACAATCTCGTATCATTCCATGGGAGCAACAATTACATTAGAGGCCTCTAGATCAACCTAAAGTAATCCTGGGTAATAAAATGACCAAGAAGACAAGATGCAAGTACTTATTTTAGTATTTGATTAAATTAAAATATAATCTAAATTAATATTCAACATTTATATTATCTTAATAGGTTAAAAAGTATGGCATCAACATAAAACAACTCATGAACATAAGTTTATGATGAGTTCTTTGTACCTTGGTGGTTTGATACAGGACCATCTTGAAATATACTATATAATAGTATTTTTCATCTCCTTATGAGTTTCAAAGAGGTTTTCAAGTCATAATAATCATCTATGATTTATTATAAGTGTTTTCTAGGATCATTTATAAGCTTAGGGAGGTTTCCCTCCAAAATAGTAAATTTAAAGTTTCAAACATTTATTAAAGCAATATATGGATATTCCCTATTGTATAAACCCTGTAATGTGTTTTAAGGGGTGTGTTAGTATTATAGGAATTTTATTGTGTGTTTTTTATGGTTTTATAAGTCATAATAATCTTCATAAGAAAAAAAAAAGCAAAATGTAATAGAATATTGTTTATAAAGGCCATTTACTAACTTAAGTTGGGGAAGTTGAGAAAGAATCTCAACTAAATATGCACACTCAAAGCTTGATAAATTCACTAATGACGTTACCATCAAAAAATAAAATGTTTTGGATTTTTACAAGACCATTCACAAGGATAAAAGAAAACATTTCACCATTGCAGAGGCTAATGATAGTCTATAGTTTACTAAACATAGATTTGTATGTGTGTATTGGTAATTTTCTTGTGAATAAATGACAATATTTATTTTAAACGTGTGTATTAATGTTTATTATACATAAATTAATTAAATTCATTCATTTTTGGAATTGTTTTGATCTTAAATTGAAGTTTTTTCCTCAGAACTCATTATACCGATGTTTCTATGTGTATTTAGTCACTATACTCACTTAAAAGACATACTTTTTTTAATGAGTTGAGATTTAGTATTTTAAGAGTTATAGGATTTTATTAATCATATTTCACAAGTATTATAAACTTTCATAACAACCTAGTCTCTATGGAATTTTGTTAATAATCCCTCATCTTCTAAACATTTAGTAAAACCCTAATATAGGGGTTGAGATGCTAAAAGACCCATAAATCCATTTTTACCCAATGAAAATCAATACATTTTTTAGGATAATAATAATTAATGGGTTATTTACTGATACATGTGTTATAATTTTTAATTAAGGGACAAGAAACATGTGACAATTGACTTTGCGCAAAAATCCTAAAGGTGACTACCGAGGAACACAGAATAAGGTGTAAAGTGAAAGTTTTATTTCTTTCTTGGTCTTAAAATCTTCCTAAATTGTAGTTACATATTAGATAGTAATTTTTCAAATATTTTAAATGTTATTTCGTGCTAGTGATAGCTCAAAACCTTTTGAAAGGTTGAATTAGGTTTAAATAGGCCTAACGAACAAGGTTGAGTCTAATTAGTTCTTATAAGACACTATTACATTAAAAATTGATTTATTAATAACAAAAATAAACTATAAATATAAATAAGGTCAAACACAAGGTATATAAGAATATTTAAAGGTTAAATACCACCACTTGAGACCTAATAGCTTTTTCACAGTATTAGGGGGACTGTAGACTCAATTAAGACCTTAGATAACTAAGTGTCTTAATGAATGTATGAGATTATATAAAATATTGTCTAAGTCATATAATAATATAAACCATTCATTTTTATTCAAGAGGGATTGATTTTAGATTATAATTGTTCAAGTTTCAAAGAATATATCTAAAGATTAAAATAACTGTCACATAAAACGTTACATGTTACTAAGAGAGTTAAATAAAGAAGTGATACTTCCATCAAGTGACATCATTTTAGATTCCTACTATCATTGAGTTTTACATTTTATGAAGCATACCAATCACATAACACATTCTTTATTGCTTCATGATATATGACATGTATAAAGCTTGGCCACATTTTACCTTTTACCATTAGCCAAGTTGTTCATAACCACTTACTAAACATATTTTATTATTGAATCATAGGCCTTTCATGACCTTAAAATAGTACTATATATTACTAGGGTTATTTATAGCATTCTCTAGGAAAGGGGAGTCAAACCCATCTCTTATAATGTCATTAAATAGAATAGCATGTTTATTTGATACTACTTTTCATGTTAATAGATGTTGTTATTATTATTAAAAATTTAGTGTAACATAAATAACATAAGGAACACAAACTAATAACCCAAGATCTAAATGCAAAAGTGCATATGGTGCATCAATATAATAAAAACATCTTATCCATGTGTACTTCCTAAAAAAAATTCCCATCAATTTTTCTATTTCTTAGATGTTATAAATAAAGCAAATGAAGAAAATAGGATCTAAAATTTTCAAATATTTGGACAATTTGTATAGAACCTCAATAAAATTAGAAAGTAATGTCATCTAGGAATGTCCCCATCTTATTTCACATTGTATAATTTCATGAAGACCACTAAAGGTAGATACTTAATGAACATAAATATGTCTCTTTAATTATTTTCCATTATCTAGTTGCTGATCAAAAAATTGAAATTATTGTGAAAATTCAATTGCCTTTCGTTGTACACACCCCTTATCTAGTCTAATTTTAGTAACCATTACTATCTAGTCTAATTGGAATGTACCATTCCAATAAATCATGCATGAATAATTTTTTTTGAAATAACTGATGAATTTATTGCACTCATTTTATTCACTGATTCCTAATACTCCTAGTTATGAGTGGCTATTACGGTTTCAGTAAGGTCGACTAAGAAAAAAGATAGTTTAGAGTTACATAAACTTGATCGTACCTTAAAATTTAAGTAATTTTTAAAAAATATCCTTGCTATCTTCTTTTCAACCTTTCTTCTATCAACATAATCATGAATCTCTACATTTTAAACAAAATGATGTTGTAAGTTTCCTATTATGATATAAAATATATTAATGTTTTACTACTCACTGTGCAAACAACCATAAATTTTACCTTATGCTTGCAATTTATAACACTACATCTTGCTATATCCATAGTTTGAATCATTTCCTCTATATTGTATGACAAAAACCTATAATCTTTAAGAGTTCATTTCAAGACTAAAATCATAATGTTTTGTTATTCTACGACAAAAACCTAAAATTTTTAAGACTTTCTTATTCTATCTTTTGAATACCAAAATTGTATCAATTTTCCATTATATACTTATAATTATGATTTAGTATAAACATAATACTTAAATATTTCATTTTATATCACATCTTAGTGCTCTTCATTGATATCATTGTTTTAAAGGCTAACATCTAGGTTCACTTAGTATGGGCTAGGGGGAGATTAGTGGAAAGCTCATAGTGTCAAAAAGAAATGAAGGATGATTTTTTAAATAGTTATTATTGATGAATTTTATTGGATAGCTAGATCCTCAAGTGGTAAAATATGTTATGTTTCTATCATATTGGTTCATCATTAATTTTATCCTTTAATAATACTATGACACCAACCAATGATCTTTGTAAAGACTCCATGGGTTGGCCACTTCTTCAAACATATAAGGATTTATCAATATCTTTTTTAGATGACATACTAATACTTATTGAACAAACATAATTTTGGCATAAAATTAATTTACCATAAATAAACCTTTATACCTTGAAAAAATTTCCCATGAAGCAATTCTAAATATAAGAATGAAGCTAATAATTATGATTGCTTAATCTTACATAAAATATCTGATGCTTATTGATATATTAAACATTTTAATGAAATTGGGGAGGATTTTTTAATAGTTGAGAATGCAAAGAAACCTATATAAAGGAATATTATATGTAGTGAATTTTTAATTTGTTAATTGAAATATTGAGATCACATTGCTCCAAATAGAATAATGAATAATTTTCACCAGGCCTTGTCCGTTGGGAAATGGATTTAGTGTCAAAAGTATTTTTTTAATTATCCCTACTTTAAAATATCTCTAATTTCCTGTAGGACCATAATTAGGATTGTTTTTGTGAAATGTAAAATTTCACAACACAATTACTTCCTCCCTTAAAAGTGGGATATATATATATATATATATATATATATATATATATATATATATATATATATATATATATATATATATATATATAATGAGATGACTTAAAATTCATGTGTCTAGGATATTATAAATAATACCAAATAGAAAATAAAATAATTAGGAAAAATGGGTCATAATAGCATGATGGTAAGGTTGACACCAAAAAATATTATTCAGGGTTTTCACACAACATATTTGAACAATGTATCAAATGATAAGTAATATATTAATTTATTTAAAAGGATTATTAGGGATTACACATTTTTTTAGTTATAGGATATCATTTTAAATTAATTAATTGATTTGACCCTTTATCTAATAAATGTTTATCACATATTTCAATCAACATTAGTTAATATGTGCCTTAAGGTCAGATTCAAATATCAAGAAAGGGTCCAATCAACCAATTATTGATTATGTGCTTCATTACAAGACCATGCTCTCTTAAGTGAAAATTCAAATTGAAGACAATTAATTAAATTATAAATTTAAGAAAAAATTATTTACCCATTACATGATTATATTGTGTTTGATAATTTTTAATCATTTAATGCCCTGTGCAACACATTTAAAGATAAAAAATCAAACTAAATATAATGAGTAATCTAAATTATTGATCCAATACTCCAACCAATTGTACTAACAAGTTTCCATGTAAGCCAAATTTTAAATGAAGAATAAATTTAAAAACTAATAATCACAAATAAATAATTAATGTAATTTCACAACCAACTAATCGACTTATTTTATCAAATCCACCAAGGAGATAATTTACACATTTAACATAGCCTCCTTACATGGTATTAAACTATTTACCTAAGTGTAATAGTATATCTCTCCTAGCCAAAAGCTAGGTTAGTATGAGTAAGCCTTAAGATAAAGAATTTGACACTAATGCATATTATGACTATCATTAAGTTATAAGAAATTCAACTGATAGATTCATCAATTTACAACATTAGATACATGAATTGATAGATGTTTAAAATTAATATTAATACATATACAAGAAATTATGAATACATCATAAAGGGAATGTTAAGCTATATATATTTAGTCAACCTTTTACCAGCCATGTATCACATGAGACTAATTATCAATGTCAAGTGTATGTATTTTTACAATGTATGTCCTCATCAATGTCTTATAATTTTATATTTGAGGAAGAGAAAAATTTATATGGAGTTATTCACACATTTAAGTATATACACACATATATACCTACTATCACGTTTAATGAGAATGATGTTTTTGACATTGAGTATTCTAACAATGCATTATTTTTATAGCTATTTTACATTTTTTTTAAAATTAGGTAATTAGTTACAAATATATGAAAATCTACTTAATAAAATTTGAGTGTTATAGATATGTAATAATTGACACAAATTGATTAAGAACTTGGTAAACATGGAAATCATAAAGGAAAATATACACTTAGATGTAAACTTAAAATTTAGACTATTTATAGATCTGATATTGATAGGTAAACTTTTTTGACTTATCTTAGACATGAATTAGGAGATAAGCATTTTTATATCTAATAGAGGAGGAACTAGATAGTAGTGGTAGGATCTATTATCTAAATTGGACATCCTTATCTAATAGGTAACATATATCTAACACTTATAGGTTAGGTTCATTTTAGCCTATGTGTTATGTGTACTATTGGGAAGATTTAAATCTGATCTAGAGACCATGATGTAGTCATTTGTTTTCTTAAAAATTTACCTCAATGACATAAGAAGATGCATATAATCACATACTAAAAAGGTGTTAGCGATGAAAGTTTTGCTTGACCTCAATTCCCCCTATGTTTGGAAATACCTACATACATATAATTTGTAGATAGATAAAACTTTATATAGTTCTTCCATGTTATTGGGGTTGTGTGAAATACTAGTTGAAAATTATAAATTCTAGTTAAATGCTTGTGTGATTAAGTCCTTTAATTATAACTTGTGACCTTGGAATTGTATTCAAACAATAACTCAAGGATATTGATGTTATTTTAAATCATCATATTGATAAGTATGTAATTTTACATCAATTTTTAGTTAGAATTCTTTGTCATTTTAGTGTGGAATCCTCATGTGAAAAATGGTTTAAAATTTCACTTTAGAGTGTTATTTTCGATTACGTTTGGATGGGGATTATTAAAATTCTAGGATGACCCTTTGTATTAATTATAATTTTTTAAAATTATTTATAGGAGGTGAGAGGACATTGTTGGTTGATGTGACAATAGTGGAGAGTGCTATTGTCCAAATAGTGCACTATTTTCCTAAGAGGGAAAATGCTATACTAGAATTTTATGTCAGCTTGAAAATTATCTTAGGATGCTTATGAGTTTTGATAGAGATATTATTTGTCTCATAGGTTATCTTAAAATAATTTATCTTTAATGTAAAAAACATGAATTAATGTGGTTAAAAGGACCTACAATATGTTATGATTTAAGTGTGTAAAAATAGTGGTAATAAGAACAATTTATAAGTAATATTATCTATGAATTTTTTCTTTGATGTAGGCCACAAATATGAACTATTTTTCATTTTCACCTATAATGAAACATATATAAAATCAATCCTTACTTAAGATATAAATCATGAAGCAAAGTAAATAAAAAATATATATCTAATAATATGGAGTAAATACACCTGACTTG